>CP139509.1:117433310-117594242 GCA_021014915.2 Artemisia tridentata subsp. tridentata
GGAGATTTTGGGATTCTCTTGAAATCGAGCACAAAGACAAACACTAAACATAATGTCGGGTCTACTAGCCGTTAGGTAAAGTAAGCTACCGATCATACCCCTATATTTAGTGTTATCCACAGATTCTTCATCCTCGTCTTCGATTAGCATGATTTCAGTGGACATGGGAGTTTTAGTAGGTTTACAATCTTCTAATCCAAATTTCTTAAGCATCTCTTTAATATATTTAGATTGATTAAAGAAGATACCATCTTTCATTTGTTTTATTTGTAATCCTAAAAAGAAAATTAACTCACCCATCATACTCATTTTAAACTCGTCATGCATGATCTTAGATAAGTCATCGCATAATTCTTGACAAGTTGAACAAAATATAATGTCGTCGACATATATTTGTACGATGATAAGGTGTGAGTTTTTTTTCTTGGTGAAGAGTGTGTTATCTACCATCTACATGGTGGACTCATGTTCAATCAAGAATGCCTTGAGTCTATCATTCCAAGCTTTAGGAGCTTGCTTAAGACCATATAAAGCTTTCTTGAGCTTGTAAACATGATTTGGCTTTTCGAAATCAATGAATCCCGGAGGTTGTGCTACGTATACTTCCTCATTGATAAAACCATTCAAAAACGCACTCTTTACGTCCATTTGGTATAACTTAAAATCTAAGGCACACGCATAAGCAAGTAATATACCAATAGATTCTAATCTAGCTACCGGAGCATAAGTTTCATCATAATCTATTCCTTCTTGTTGACTATATCCTTGCGCTACTAATCTAGCCTTATTTCTAGACACTATCCCGTTTTCATCAAGCTTATTTCTAAACACCCATTTAGTTCCTATGATAGTAGCATTTCTAGGTTGAGGTACTAGTTCCCAAACATCGTTAGCAATGAATTGGTTTAGTTCCTCTTGCATTGCCACTATCCAACTTTCATCCTTAAGAGCTTCGTTAACATTCTTAGGTTCTAAGGTTGAAATGAAACAAAAGAAGTTACTTTTGTTTTGCGCTTGGGATCTAAGGGTTCGTTCATTTAGCCTACCTATCACGTGATCTAAAGGATGATTCTTAGACTCTTTGATGTTTACCATTGTTTGCTCTTCTAAGGCTTCATTCTCATCATCTTTGTCTTGTTTGACTTGGTTTTCTAGGTCTAAGTTGGTTTTCTTCTTAATTGTTGATTCTTCATCTAAATCATCATCCACCAAGGGTGATGTTTTAGGTGGGGGAGGAGACTCATCAAACGTAACGTTCAATGATTCTTCGACTTTCATAGTATCCTTATTTGGGACTATGTAAGCCTTATTATTTTGTGAATGTCCTAGAAATATACCTTCGTAAGACTTTGGGTCGAACTTGGTAAGGTAGTCTTTGGTGTTGAGAATGAAGCACTTGCTTCTAAACACCTTGAAGTATTATAGTGTGGGTTTCTTGTCTCTATATAGTTCATATGGTGTTTTACCTAGGAATGGTCTAATAAAGATTCTATTTAAAATGTATGTTGAAGTGTCCACGGCATTACGCCAAAACTTTTGAGGTATTGATTGTTCATTCAATAATGTTATACTCATTTCTTGTAAAGTTTGGTTTTTCCTTTCTAATACACCATTTGATTGAGGAGTTCTTGGAGCCGAGACGTTGTGACTTATCCCATGTGCATCACAATAAGCTCCAAATTGCGCCTCATTATCAAATTCCCGACCATGATCCATTCTAATAGAAATGATTGAACAACCTTGTTGATTTTGAATTTTCTTACTTAAGATTTCAAATTGTTCAAAAGCTTCATTTTTAGATTTCAAAAATCTTGTCCATGTATATCTTGAGTAGTCATCGACTATTACTAAAGTGTAGAAGTTTCCTCCATAACTTCGAATAGCCGATGGGCCAAAAAAGTCCATGTGCAAGAGTTCTAGACACCTAATAGTAGAAACCATATTTTTAGCCTTATGGCTAGCATGTGTTTGTTTCCCGATTTTACAAGCATCGCAAAAGTGTTGGTCATACTTAAGTTTGGGAAGGTTTCTAACTAGTTCCTTATATGCGAGTGATTGAATCAAACGCATGTTTGCATGTCATAATCTCCTATGCCATAAAGTTGAACTATCATCCATTGAGGCTAGGCAAATTTGATCCTTGGGCTTATTTCCTAGTTTCATCACATATAACCCATTTTTTCTGGTTCCTTTACCTATGATTCTACCATCCTTAATGATGATGTACCCTCCTAACGGGTCGAAGGACTCCCCTTCGAGCCTGTAGAAAGCCCTCCCTTCGGAGGCCCAGGTTAACCTTCTAATACGTTTCATTGGCGTAAAACCATTCGCTTGCGAATGGTTACCATGTGGGAATCCGCCAATCGAAGCCCTAAGCCCTTCGGGGTATTCCTGACGAAGGGACTAACACGAAGGATCATCCAGACCTGGTCAAACCCACGTCTCCTCTATCCTTTGGCTTCCCGCCAAAACAAAGATCGTTGGCTACAAAGCCCTAGCGGTTACCACTTTCCATGGGACGCCCCCATGATCTCCGAACTATGTGCAACCGCCCACTATGTCCTATTTCTCCCCTATAAATAGCATAGTCGGGCCAAGAACAATGTACGTAATCTTGAGTTAATCCACAAGTTAACTTCACTCTCTAAATTTACGACCTACATTACCATCACACATACTTACTCGCACGCCGGAGGTGGTTCGCAGGGTCCAACCCCTGCGCAATCACTTAACGTAGTGTCTTTGAATTTCTTATTTTCAGGTTAAGAACAAGCTTGGCGCAATCTCAACACCCCATTATTCCTTTGATCACCATCGAAGGCTTGGTTGACGAATATTTGTTCAATCAGTGGTGCCATCCGTGGGACCGCTACAATTGGTCTCGTTAATTCCGAGCTTATAACCTACCAACCAATTTCACTATTATTCCGGCATGGATCAAGGAAGAGAAGATACTCCCCCACCGGGTTTCTCTACCTTAACACCAATACCAACCGACGACCCTAATAACCTTCCCCCAATAACCGCCTCCACCTTCACAACACGTTCTCACCCAGAAATCGCAACCAACAATCATGCTTCGACATCAGCCAACCCAGAACCTGTCATTAGCCCAGCCTTTGTCGAAGCCAACCACGAAGTGTTGGAAACCCTTTTAAGGGCTCGAAACAGACAAGCCAGGAATGCAGAGGTTCGAAGGGAGTTGGAATACTCGAGTGATGAGTATGATGAAGAAATGGATATGGAATCTAGGCCTCCGACCCAAGGGCCAACCCTATCGGCCTTAAGAATTGGGTCTCCAATTGGTCGAAGGCTAAGCAAAAGGTCCGTTGGTTTCGAAGGAGTCCCCGAGAGGGCTCCGACAAGAAGAGAAGGGGCGGTTACCGAAGGCTCTAACGGTAGGAGTCAGCTTAGGGAAGAAAGGGGGTGACTTTGCCTCCATTGCTAGCTGCTCATCTTGGAAGGACTGAAGCTGGGGTTCCGTTGCAGCCTTCTCACGCATCAGGCGTAGAAGGCAATCCGTCTACAATCAATATGGGTGGAAATCTTCCTCCCAATGGTATGTACCCCTCGTTCCAAACTCAGTCTTATCCTCAAAATTTATATACTCCAGTAAATGGACAGCCTAATAACCCAAGCTTCCCTCAAAATTATGGGAGCATGCCCTTCGGCCATCCTATGGCGTACCCTCCGTACGCCATGGGAAACAGTTACCCGTTTGCCATGAATACACCTTATCAGTCCTACCCAGGCCAGACTCCTATGGGAATGCCCCCAAACAGCAATCCATACAATACTGTCCCCATGTACGCACCACCTTATAATTGTCTATATTCAGACCCTATGGGTTCAGCTACACCCTTCATTAGGTGGATAGAAGATTACCCATTACCCGAGGGGTTGAAAATGCCTTCACATGTCGGGACTTATGATGGGAAGGGGGATCCGGACAATTTTTTACACTTGTTCGAAGGGGCTATCAAAATGCAAAAGTGGGTTATGCCGGTGGCCTGTCACATGTTTACATACACCCTTCGGGATTCTGCTCGTATTTGGTGGAATGGGCAAAAGCCCGGTAGCATCGTCAACCTTGATGATCTCAAAGCTAAGTTCCGGTCCCACTTCAGTCAGCAAAAGAAATTCACAAGGACCCATTTAACGGTGCACAACATCAAGCAAAAAGATAACGAAAGCACCAGGGCCTTCGTTACTAGGTACACCGATGAGACTTTGCAAATTTTGGGTCTTCATGAAGATCAGCGTATTTCTGGTTTCGTACATGGCCTTCGGAATCGGAGTTTGGTGGAATTCTTGTCCACCGACCTTCCGACAACTTACAAGGGGCTGACCGAAAAGACGTATACTTGGATCGAAGCAAAAGAGGTATCCACTAATGGGGCTCCGATAGATAAAGATAGCAACAACAAGTTTTCGAAGCATTCTACGTGGGAGGGGTCCAAGAACAAGAACAAGAACAAGAACAGAGATAGGTTTTCTCCGTACAACAAAGGCCCCAACCATGGTTTGTTAAGCAGTCTAACGAAGTCTCCAAAGGAAATACTTGCTACGGAGAGGGCAGCCAAAGCCTTCGAAGCGCCTCCACGTATGATAAGTAAGGGTAAAAACAGGGATACCAGCAAGTACTGTCACTTCCACGAAGACAATGGCCATGATACGAACAGTTGCAGGGAACTAAAGAAACAAATTGAAGAGGCCGTAAGATCTGGGCAATTGGCACACCTGGTAAAAGGAATCAAGAAAGGCAAAGAAAAGATGACTGACACTCAAATGGCCAAGGATACTAACCCTACCGAAGCCCCCATACTAATGATACATCGAGACGAAACCACTTCGAAAAGGAAGGTACCGGAGCCGGAAGCAAACGAGATAAGGGAGATAACGTTTTCCCCTATCTCAGGCAGGATCCCTTCGAACGATCCGGTGGTTATCAAAGTCCTAATCTTTAGCCAAGAAATAAGGGGAGCTTACATGGACTGCGGAAGCCCTTGCGAAGTCATATATGAACATTGCTTTCGAAAGCTCTCGCCTGCGGTCAGGTCTCAAAGGGTCGAATCAAAGATGCCTTTAGTAGGGTTTTCTGGCGAACGCTCGTGGCCTCTAGGAGAAGTTCCGCTGGAAATAACAATCGGAGAAGGCAGGATCGCAAGGACAGAAACCCTCATGTTTACTATCGTAAGGTCCAACTCTCCTTACAACTTGTTGATAGGGAGGACCGCCATGCAAAAGATGGGTATAGTAGTCTCCACTATACATGCAGCGGTGAAGTTTCACACACCCAACGGAATAGGGACGGTATTTTCTGAGCACAGTCCGAAGGATAGCAAGAAAAAAAGGGAAGGTCCTAAAAAGCCTCCGAATGATGTTATTAGAAGTGCGGATGAGGAAGAAGATATCGTCACAAAAAAGCGTCATGCAAAACGAAGAGTGGTAGGCGAAAAGCGATCTCCAAATAGTTCCACAACAGACTTGAAGAAGCCACACAAAGCCGAAGGGAAGGTCTTCGAAGGGATATGTTCTAGGAGCACCAGAACTCCTCCGACACCGAGGACTGATGACAAGCTCTACGACAAGGAATATCGACTCAAGGGGTTCAAACCCATTAAGTCAACAAAGCAAGGAGTCAAAGCCAACCCTTCGAAGTTCAAAGCAGCTATTGGCCTACCGGCTTCAGGATCATTGAAGAAACGTGATAGTCCAAGCTCCATCAAGAGTCAGACTTTCGCAGAAGTCCTCAACGAAACACCTTCCGGATACAGCCGAAATGGAGAAACTCCCCCAACAGCAACGGAGGAATGGAAATTATTCGCTGACGGAGCCTCAAGCTCCGATGGTTTCGGAATAGGTTTAATCCTAACGAATCCGGAGGGAAAGGAGTACAGTTATGCACTACGTTTTGAATTCAAGGCAACAAAAAATGAAGCAGAGTACGAAGCCTTGCTGGCTGGCCTTCGACTCGCAAAGGGCATGGAAGTTCATGACCTCTCCATCTTTGTAGGCTCACTTTCAGTCACTGGTCAAATCAAGGGTTCTTACAGAGCAAGGCAGCCAATAATCAAGGAGTACTTGAACGAGGTTAAAAAGCTCCTTCAGGGTTTCGAACGATACAAAGTGACAAATGTCCACATGAGCCAAAACAAAAAGGCGGAGGCCCTAATCAAATTAGCATCGACTGCTTTTGCTCATCTACCCAGTGAGGTTTTAGTGGAAGTATTGACCACCAGGTCAATTGCACGAAGTGAAACATTTGATGAAGGCTCCAGCTGGATAGAACCAATGAAAATGTACTTGATAAGCGGCGTTTTGCCCGATGATTCAAAGTCGGCACGAAGAATCAAAGTCAAAAGTCCCCAGTACAGGCTCATAGGCAATAATCTCTACAAAAGGCGTCTTTCATCTCCTTGGCTTCGTTGTGTCGAATTAAAATAGGCTTCGAACATTCTCTACAATGCTCATGAAGAATTTTGTGGAAGACACACAAGCCCTAGAGCCATCGCCTCGAAGGTAACAAAATGGGGTTATTACTGGCCAACCGTACTAAGAGACGCAAGGGAAGCAATCAGAACATGCATGGTATGTCAGACACACTCCAAAGCCCGGAAACCATTAGAGTATGATGCGACATCTAGCATGACAGTAAGACCTTTCGGTCAATGGGGAGTCAGCATAATCGGACCCCTACCATTAGCTCCCGGAGGGGTACAATTCTTGGTCATAGCCATCGATCATTTCACCAAGTGGGTCGAGGCCAAGCCGTTGGCATCAACAAAAGGAAAAGATGTGGAAGATTTCATGTGGGAACAAATAATTTTCAGATTTGGAATTCCACAAGTTATCACCTCTTACAAAGGGCCACACTTTGCCGAAGGAGTGTTCCCTTCTTTCTGTAAAAGCCTGAATGTGAAGCAAAGATTCGTTTGTGTTGACAAGGATATTGTCACCGAAATTGAGACGAAGCTAGGGCAATATCAGCATAAGTGGGCAGACAAACTTCCCAAAGCCTTGAGGGCATATAGGAAGTTGTCCTTCGAATAAAAGCAAACGAAGCCAAGTGAAAGAGCCCAGCGTCAAAGAAGAATTAATGTGGCAAAAAGACGTGGAAGCTCGAAGGGCGGAAACAAAAAATGTCGTGAACAAGTTTGGACATGATACAAACTCTCGTAAGTCTTACATATAAGAACTTACCTTTCTTTAAAAGCACTTAGTTGTTTACAATTTCATGTAACGTAGTCTTCTCACATGGGAAAAAAGCATTAATGGTTGGTGTCTAGTGTTCATTTCTTCAAATGATGTAATCCTCCCTACCCACTTAATGATACAACATGTTTCCCTCAAAATCTCTTGTTTCGTTTTATACAACATAGATTTGTCCAGCCAAGTACTTTACAAGTTTCAATGTCGAAGGATGAAGCAAGACACATGTCTTGTATAACATTAACATCCATTACAATTCACATTAACTTTCCTATGAAGTCTTAGGGTATTAAAAGCCCTCTGTAACTTAAGGATAAAGACGGAGTGGGTCGCGACCCTCTGTCGCAGTTAAATTATACGATTGCATAAAATCTTGGTCCAAAATACACACAATAAGGTTATAACCTTAGGTTGTATGTTTACGTTCTAGTAATGAGCGTAAGAGAAGATAAGCATGTCATTAAAAAAGGAGAATATTCCTCCAAATTCAGATTCATAAAGACTACGCACAGGCGTAGCTATCATCAAAAGAGATAATTGTTTAAAGTTATGGGACGAAGCCCAGACAAACTATTCCAACAGGCACACGCCTGATAAAAGCATGATAAATTGTCTTAAACAAAGGCACCAGCCTTTAAAAATAACCAAATTGTTTTAAAGGGTATACGCCACCCTTACAGACTAAATTACTGCCAACATGGCAGCCTTCATTTGTTGATAGAAGAGTTTGGGTCTTCCTGATGAGTCGCAGACTTGGGTTTCTCAGACAAGGTTCTTTTAGTTGGAGACGGAGGCTGTATACTCTTGGGTTTTTTAGAAAGGAGATCTTCGATGGAGGCTGAAGGATCTTTGGTTGCTTTGGCAAGAAAGGGGTAAACTGCAGTGGTGAATGCATTACCAGCTTCATCATACTCCTGAACGGAATTTGGACGATAGTATTGCACCTCCGAAAGCACAACGGGTTTCTTAGTTTCGGCAATCTCCTCCAAAGTTGTGCATTTGCCATGAAATATGGCTGCATTCACCAGTTTACCCACAACCACTCCCACCTCATCGCTATGATATAATTCCATAGTAATGTAGGGAACAACTTTCGATACAACCTCAGCCCTATCTTTTCTCAACCTTTGGCATTCAAGCTTCAACCTATCAACCTCTTGACAACGCTTAGCATCCTGCTCCACTAGTCTGGCTCTCTCAGTCTCCAACCCAGTACACTTAGACTCCAGGGCACTCACCTGGTTTTCATAGCCAACAACATTAGCCTCCTCCAGAATTAGCCTACCACATTCAGCCTGCGATTCCTTAAGCTGTTTTTCAAGACCATCAATCTTGTTTCGAAGAGCCTCATACCTTGGATGTTTCTCAAAGTTCTCCATGGCTTCATCACATCTCTTCTCCAACTCAGCATAATTTTTTCCCTTTCCTTTTCTCTGGCAACAACAGCAGCAACCTCCTCCTTCGCCTCCTGGACTCTGTTAAGCAATCCCCTGGTGCGAAAGCTAAGATGACTGTCCAGCATTGCTTGCCGGATATAACTTTTGTCGTTGAGATCGCAAAGTTCCTCAATGGACATTTCATTCATTTTACTCCTCCATGAGGCAGGAGTGACATTCTCAACAAGCAAGCGGCAGGAGAGAGCGTTGGGCAGTTCCTTCGTATCTGGCAAACCTAAAAAAAAAAAAAAAAAAGAGAAGAAAACAATATAAGCCAAATACGCAATATTACGGAAAGGAAGGAAGACTGGAAGAATTTTCACTTACCCGAGATGTCATCTTCATCAGCCATTCCCTCCGGAGCATACATAATGGTTTTCCCACGAGACTTTTCTGTTTTCTGCTTGGTGGTTCTGGAAGTAGGAGTAGGAATGTTCAATTTCCTCTTGGGGCAGCCTTTGCACTGGTACCTTTTCTAGTCCGAACTCTATCAGCGATGCCGGAGGACCCTACAATCCTGAGCTGATCACTTCCGGAAGGGGTATCATCAGAGTCACCGACATCCTCCACTACCTGGGGGGCTTCCTCAGTACCAACCGTTTTGATTGGGGGGAGCACAGCAAGAGGCTTGGGTGGAGAGACATCAACATCATTATTATTGACAGAGATGGAAGGAGATCCCACTCCGTAACTCGTATCTTGAGGATCCCTTGGCATAAAGCTAACTTCCTTGGCACCTCCGGCCACAACAAAATTACGAAAAGCCATTTCTGCACAGACAAAGGAAAAGAGATGAATATCAGCAGGTAAGTTATTTATTTATGAAATAAGAAATTATACATACTTTTTCCTTCACAAATTATTTCAGGAAGCAATGGAGACTCTTCCCAACTTTTAGCAATGCCAGCCATGAATAAGATGGGCTCAGGAAACGTTTGTACGTCCACTGGATGACGTGCAAGACGTTGGTACATAAGGTCACTTCTCACCTCATAAGGTAATGGGTCATTGTATCGTTTCTCATCAAACCTATTCCCTTCGGCCAACAACTCAGGATACTCGAAGGGTATGATGGTACTCTCAATATAAAAAAATTGACCTTTCCAATTTCGAATATTTGAAAAAGGTTTAGTCAATAGGTGTGGGACATCATACTCACTCCTTTTTGCAATAGTTACCCAATCTCCACCAGGGTAGAGATTGACAAAGCCTCTAAGCACAGTCAATGAAGGCTCAAAACCATACGCTTTGCACATTACAATATAGGTTGTCAACTTGGCTAAACCGAATGGATTAAACCTTGAAATGTGCACCTTGTAATATTGCAAAAATTCCAAAATAAGAGGGTGGATGGGAATCCTAAAGTTTGATTGCGTAAACGCATGCACATACAAACCTACAAACCCTTTTGGAGCATCAAAAATACTTTGCTTTTTACTGGGAAGCATGATTTTATGTTCCGAGGGTATGGGTAATCATTCAGAAAATCAGACAATGCTTGTTTCGACAAGGTGCAAGTTTGTTCTTTAATTATTCGTTTTGCAGCCATACTCATAAATAAGGAGAGCAAAGAAAAATGGCAGAATTTTACCTTTTGATTCCAACGGAAGCACAAGATTGCAGAGCAATGTGTATTTTGGGCGGAGGTAAAATGAGCTAGGGTTTAATTATTGTGGGTTTATGTACACAGACGGATTTTTAATCCCAATCGCACACGTGGTCACCTAACTTTGAAGATCTTGCGGATCTCAAACGAGCAATTAAATTGTGAAAAGATGTTTCGCTAATACCGATTTAATCGATGCTTGAGAAGCAAGTGGAAGGATAACAATTAACCCGCATTTAATGCGCGGTTAGTTTAGCATTTATTTTCTTTTTTGCATGGTTAATAGTACACAAGGATTAAAGGCTTATTTGATTTTTCGAGTCGAATGCAATTTATACTCGTACGTATATATCACTTTCGACTGGGGGGCTTGATGATGTACCCTCCTAACGGGTCGAAGGACTCCCCTTCGAGCCTGTAGAAAGCCCTCCCTTCGGAGGCCCAGGTTAACCTTCTAATACGTTTCATTGGCGTAAAACCATTCGCCTGCGAATGGTTACCATGTGGGAATCTGCCAATCGAAGCCCTAAGCCCTTCGGGGTATTCCTGACGAAGGGACTAACACGAAGGATCATCCAGACCTGGTCAAACCCACGTCTCCTCTATCCTTTGGCTTCCCGCCAAAACAGAGATCGTGGGCTACAAAGCCCTAGCGGTTACCACTTTCCATGGGACGCCCCCATGATCTCCGAACTATGTGCAACCGCCCACTATGTCCTATTTCTCCCCTATAAATAGCATAGTCGGGCCAAGAACAATGTAAGTAATCTCGAGTTAATCCACAAGTTAACTTCACTCTCTAAATTTACGACCTACATTACCATCACACATACTTACTCGCACGCCGGAGGTGGTTCGCAGGGTCCAACCCCTGCGCAATCACTTAACGTAGTGTCTTTGTATTTCTTATTTTCAGGTTAAGAACAAGCTTGGCGCAATCTCAACACCCCATTATTCCTTTGATCACCATCGAAGGCTTGGTTGACGAATATTTGTTCAATCACTTAATGATTTCACTCTTATGCTCCGAGAAAACAACTTTGCACTTAGTATCACATATTTGTCCTATGCTAAGAAAATTAAAAGATAAGTTATCAACATGTACCACATCATTTATAGTAAGTGAGTCGTTAGAAACCGTACTTTGCCAATGATTTTTCCTTTAAGGTTGCTAACGAAAGTAACGTTACCTCCGTCGTATGCTTTGTAGGTTGAGAAGAGACTTTTGTTTCCCGTCATGTGTTTGGAGCAACCACTATCCTTTACCCATTCGTTTGGCTCCAAATCAACCTTTAAGCATACCTAGTTTAACGACACAAAAACTCAAACGTTTGGTCCCCATTGTCTCATGGGTCCGTACATGTTAGTGTCAAACATTCTAGCCATTTGAGGAGTTGGTTGCATGAATGCAAATGGTGAATAAACTCCCCAAGGCATGAATGGCTGTTGGTGACTAGTGTTCCAAGACATAGGATGTGAATGTTGTTGTGTCGAAACATTTTGTCTTCTCCTAGGTTGAGGTGTTTTTGGCCTAGGTTGAGAATTAACAACTCGTCTAGGTGGAGGTGTTGTTGACCTAGAATCATTCTTAACATAACCTAAACCATGTTTAAGTGAAGGTTTCAATGGTTGTGTTTCTTTGCTTTCGTTAGTTGAAGGTTTCTTACTAACTATAACAAAATCGGTTCTAGATGAAGTACTCGGTTTTGGAATTTCCTTTTCCTCACTAGCCTTAGACTCTATTAGATCATAACTAATCTCAAATTTAGGTTTTAAGGCTTCACGACGCATATTAAATAGTTCTGTCACACTTTTGCACTTCGGCGGATCCACGAATCCATATAGTACAGATCCGTCCACTATATTTGTGGATCCGCGGGGTGTCAAATCATCAGGACTGCCCTTTACTAATTTTACATCTTTGATTGCACTTGTTGAAGCTTCATTTATGTTAAATCCTAAACCAACTTTATCATTGGGATTTTTACCTTCGACTATTATATTCTTTAGTGTGTGCATATTCTTTTCAAACTGTACAAACTTTGACGCGTTCTTTTCTAACTTAGATTGTGTCTCTTTTAGTTTTGTGTTCTCTAGTTGTAAAGCTAGACATGACTCACATTCTAAGGCTTTGTTTCTTATAAGTGCTTTGATTTTCTCTTTAAGCTCAACAATTTCGTTTTCCAGTCATTTTCTAATTACTTTCATACCTTTGTTTTTTAGTATGATTTGTAGACTAGCTTCGCACATTTTATCGTATTTTTTTGCATAACATCATCATCTGTAACGGACGCTTCATCACTATAGTAAGATAGATCAGAACAAACCTCATTAGATGACTGAGCCATTAGAGCCATTTCCTCCTTGGTCTTTTCATCGTCCTCTTCACCACTATCACTCTAAGAACCTCCGACAAAAGCCTTTTGGTCCTTATTTCTTGGTTGTTTTGGAAAATCACCAATGAGATGATTCGGGTCTCCGCATCTATAACATTTCCGATCGTTTTTGCTTTTCTTGTCATCCGGCTTTTTCGGATTGACTTCTTTTCGTCTCGAGGTTGTCTAACAAATCCACCTCTTCTCTTGAAGAACTTCTTGAAGTCCCTCACGGTCATTGCATAATCCTCATCATCATCGCTATCCGATGACGACCCTTCTTCATCACTTGACTCTTTCTTGGCTTTCAAGGCAATAGATCTTACCTTGTCTCTTTTACCTCTAATCACTTCCAAATTTTTCTCTATGATCAACTCATAGACTTTCAAGTTGCCAATGAGCTCATCTAGTGAAAGTGTCTTCAAGTCTTTTGATTCTTCCATAGCTGTGACTTTCGGTCTCCACTTTGGATGAAGTGCCCTAAGAAACTTACGAACATAGTTTTTGCTCGAAAAACTTTGGTCAAGAGCTTTTAAACTAGTAATAATAGTATTGAACCTAGCAAATCCACTATCAATAGATTCATCCTCAGCAATCGAGAATTTCTCATATTGTTGCACAAGTAAATCAATCTTGTTATCTTTAACTTGGCAATTACCTTGGTGAGTGATTAACAAAGTTTGCCAAATTTCCTTTGCCGTTTCACACATGAAATTCTTTCATATTCTTTCTAAGGTAAAGCGTTGTAAAGAAACATTTTAGCTTCATTGTTTTTGGCATGTTTTCTTTTAAGTTCATCCGATTGTTTTTCAAAAGGTACAACTTCATCTTTGTTAGTAGTTTCGTTTCTTATAGTAGGTTGAAAATCACCCATGGTAATAACATGCCAAAGATCAAGATCTTTTGATTTCACATAAGTCTTGAATCTATTTTTCCAATATATAAAACCATCGCTTTCAAAAAGTGGTGGTCATTGCATAGATTAACCCTCTTTATAGTTTTCGAAATCCATAGATCGATTCAAGTTTTAAAATCCAATAAATTTTAAAAATCTTGGTTAACGTGGCTTTAGTCCCAATTGTGGAAAACTAGAAGTCGGGTTTAATAGTTTTTACCGTTTTTAGATTGTTTACAAAACTTTATATTAAGTGAATTTATGTGAAATCAATACAACATACAATATATGAATATAAACAATATGCAATAAGTAAATGCGGAAATATAAAGGAAAGATCAAACCAATAGACACGGTCGTTTATAGTGGTTCGGCACGAAGCTCTCTTCCTCGCCCTACTCCACTCCCCGAGTACCCAACTCGAGAGTTTGCAAGCACTATATCAACAAGCTCCCTTATGGCGGAGAAAACCTTACAACGTCGCTTCACTTCTTTACCGATACTAAGCTAGATATCGAGTCTTTCACAAGCCAAGACCAACCTTATCACTCAACGTATTTTAAGGACTTAAATACTAACCGGACTCTCTAGGTTGTTGTATGATGATCACTACCCAAGTTGGTAGTAGATGATGAGTTACAAAGACACACAAATGATATACAATGTTATACAACAAAGTATATGATAAGACACAACTAACTACAACACTTGATGGCTTGGAAAGCTTCTTGTGTTCTTCACTTGAATTCAAAGTAGAATCGTTGGATCACTTTGAATGTGTTATAGGTCAAGTGGAATGATCAAAGAGTGTTAATAAGATGTTATGTGATGAGAGAAATGCTAGTAGTAAGCTAAGAATGGCTGAGAATCATTAGTTGGAAAGTTTGGACTAAAGTCCTATTTATACTAACATTTCTGTCTCAAAAAGACCCTTCGGCGGATCCACGGATCCACAAATTGTGGATCCGTCCGTTATAAAAAACGGATACGCGGAGCGTCTCTGAACAGCTTATTATCCTTTGATCTTTGAGATGTTTTGTACTAAAATCATTTTTAATTCTAATGTTTCTAGAATTACTTGGGCACAAAGGGACTAATTAAATTTGTTTTTCATTTAATTAAATCACTTAAGTAAAATGTCTAGTTATTTTAATTAAGTAAACTTTGTGTTATTTGTTAAGTAAAAATGTGTTTAATAAATATTTAAAGTGTGTTAGACAATATTTATTAGTTGGGCTCTTTGATCATTCGATGTGAGGTATAATCATATTATTCATACCTGAAGTGATATACGTCGGAATGTAAACTTGTAACTTAAAACTTGGTTGCGTAGACGTTTACTTCGTATTAGTTTATAATTGCCATTATCAAAACCTTAAAAGACCGTAAAATATAAATAACGTTTTTACCCGATATTTGTATTAACATCATCCTTTATGTACTTACCTCTCAAATCAGTATCAGCTAGTTCCTCCAACTTATCTCCCCTCAAAAGCCCTTCCACCTGTTATACAAATATTAAAAACTTATTATTACATGTGCCAATCACAAGAAATTATACAATATAATCAAAGATAAAAAGAAGGCGAATGATGCTTACCCACTTATACACGAACTCCAAATCATAATCTTTATAATCGTTGGCAACGAGAGCTAGACCTGAAACACTCCGGCCACTTATAAGCTTTTGAAGCGTCATGTCGTACCCAAAAACATCTGTTTTCACTTATAAGCTTTTGAATCTTAAATATTAAACTTAATTTAATGTTGTTTGCTTAAATTATCTTTAAAAATATTTTAATACAGCTTAAACTTGATTAATTTTAAACTTGGTAACTTTTTAAAAACATATACTATATTAATTTTAAAAAACACGCGCTTTGTATTTCAAAAAACACACGCTTTACATTATGAGTCAAACAAAATCACGATTTCGCAAGCATAATTATTTGCCTTTATACACCGTCGCTTTGCGCGTATATTCGTCTATTATATAATATTGTGATTATGACATTACATTTTCGTATTATATATCTTCCAATCTTTAAAATCTTTAGTTTTACACTTTTATACTTTAACATCTAAACAAATTTAGAGGAAAATCTGTAAGCAATTACACACATACTAAAATAAAAATAATACTCTACGGAGTACCTTTTATCAGAATATCAATATATATGTAATCAATTTATAAACATTATTAATTATATACATAGTATTATTATGTTGACTTTTATATGAAAATAAGACTTAGATTATACGTCAAATAGTATACTCTGAACCATTTGCTTGAAAGGACAACAAAGTACACTATCATTATCTTAAAACTATGGTTTGTTTGTTGGACATGGTTCAAGTGTGTCATTAAACAAATAGCCTTTAAAAAAGAAAAAATGTTGTCATCAAACCAAAACCAAAAACGTTTTGTTAGAACATTGACCGGAGTTTGTTAAACAAAATAACTATTACATTGAAATGGTATGTTAAACACATGAATGAGTTAAATCTTATAGTAGTCATGAGTTTTAGAAACTCTACACTCTACAATATCATTAACTGCATGCTTTCAAACAAACATGCTTATAAAAATAAAACATTTTTTTAATCTAAGGTCTACATGTTTTCCTACATTCACAAACTTATTTCAAAGTAGTTTAAAGCTCAACATTTTTGTCCCTTAATTTAAATAGTGTCGAATTATTTCTTTCTTTGGTGGTCTAATATTGGGATGTTTGAAAATAGAAATTTATACCCCCATCAGTCTATCACATTGGACTTTAGTGGTTTACAATTGGGCTGAAGTCCAATGCGTTTAAGCTCTGTTTGGGCTGAACTTCCAAGACATAATGACGTATATCTGAATTCTGAACCGTGGGTTTTTTTTTTCAGCGGTGGCAATTCATGCAGGGTTCGGGTTGGCAGGTTGATGGGTCAGAAAACCTCAACCCGAACCTGACCCGTTAGAATAATCAGGTCATCCATATCAACTCTAACCCGTTTACACATAACCCGAACACGACCTATTTAACCCATGTATATATATGGGTTGGCGGGTTAAATAGGTTACATGGGTTAAATAGTTTAAATGGGTTTTGGGTTAACCCATTTAACCTGTTTATTTAAATAAGTTGGCACATTATATGGGTTAAACGGGTTTGTGGGTCGATCCTTTTAAGCCATATAATGAAATATATATAAATTTTAATTTATGAAAAAATTTTAATCGTGTTGACGAGTCGACCTGTTTAACTTATTCCCAACCCGAACCTGACCTGTTTAATAAACGGGTTAAATGAGTTAACCCAAAACCTATTTAGACTCAACCTGAACTTGTTAATTTTCGTATCGGTCTCGGGTCGGGTTTCATATCAGGTCAGAAATTGGCGCCTCTAGTTTTTTATTGTAGATCAGTATGTACCTATATATTCTTGAACAATTTTACCACGGTTGAAGATAAAATGTTTGGATAAAAAATACAGGGTCACTAATAAAATCAGGTAAAAGTAGAAAGTAAAATTAATTTAAATTACTGATCATTGCAGGTATGTTTCGTCATGCAGAAAATATTGTCTGTACTCTATACTTCTATAGTTTTACGTATAAATGACTTTCAATGATACGCCATATATGAATCACGGGCAAGAACGGAACCCGTGTAGGCCCAAGGGGTCAACTGAACCCACAAAACTATTACTGTATTATTAGTTTTGTACTCCAAGTGTTTCTATCTTTCGTGATGCTTTTATAATGGTCATCAGGCCTCAAAAAGAGGTTAATTTTAAATGCTATCACAAAGTTTTTTTTCTTCTCATGCATTTCCTTTCTCATTTTATTTCTAATCTATTAACAAACCAAACAGCTTTATAATACCAACGTTGCAAAGAAAGTTTTACGAGGCCGATTAATCGGCGCCTAAACGCTACTAGGCCACTAACTTTTTCGATTTGTGTAAATCGGTCAACTGTAGTTAACGGTGGACAAACTTGTCGAAAACTTGAAAATCTTGCCGCAAATTCCCAAAACTCGCCGTAAACTTTTTTTTAATTACTTATAGTCGTTGTTTATATCTATTACAAATTTACAATATGTGTTTTTAAGGAACATCATACCGGGAATATCCAAACTCGCCGGAAATACCCAAAACTTACCGGAAATGCCAATCTGATTAATCCCGCCTAGACCGATTACAAGCTACAAGAGGATCGACTGCAAGACTACTGATTATTGATTTTTGCAACATTGGAATATCTTTGAGAAAGTGAAAAAGTTTTAGGGTGACGCTAAACATAGCCCTAAGGGCTACGTTTAAAAAGAAAAAATATGCATAATTGGTGAAACATATAGTCGGTTGAGAGAGTTAAATACAGGGGCGAACAATTATTATTTAATGTACATTCGGTTAATGCATGTCTTAGGGTGTGTTTGGCAAAAATTGTTGGTGTTGGTGCTGGTGCTGGTGCTTATGCTGGTGCTGGTGCTGAAAAAAATTAAAAATGTAGTTTTTTTTTGTAGTAGTGTTTGGCAAACTAGCTGTAATTGTAGATTAAAAGTGTAAAATGACGTAATTGGACATACAAATAACAAACCCAACATGAATAAGAATAGTAAATAAAATTATTGATATAAATCATAAATATGTAGCATTGCATGAAAATCCATGTAAAAATACAAACAACGTTAAAATGATGTTAAATTATCATCCACAATATGCATTCCATATTAAAGTAGCAAAATCGCAAGTTGTCATTACGTTAAAAGTAGGTACCCCTTTTCTACCTATATAGGGTACTTGTTGATTCTCGTCATGTTTACAAGTGGAAGATTAATATTGATAAGAGTTCAATACATATATATTTCTATCAGCGGATTCAGTTTGTGATCTCCAAGAAGCATTTCCTAATGACAGTGTTCAAGATGATAAAGAAGAAATCAAGAGGATAAAGAAAATACGTGACTAGCTTGATGGCCGTATGTTTTGTGCCTGTGAAAGCAGGGTTTTATAATGATTTATAATGAACGTGGGTTTTTTGAAGGTTAAAATGGTAATTATACAAAAAATAATCTCTAGTCCTTTCTGAAAAGCTGGTTGGATGAAATTTTAATTTTAGAGATTATTTTTCCTATAATCTTTCTTAATCTTGGCAGCCAAACGATACTACTTTTTGAACAATAGATTATTTTGTAAAAAACAAGCTGTAGCCCCCATAATCTCCCAACAATCTGAGTTACCAAACACAGCCATGTGTTAACATAGCCTTTAGAGCTACATTTGGCAATTTTCAAACTTTTAAACGTTCTTATGTTCTAATATTGATTCTCTTCGACTTAGAAGCCACAAATGAATATATGAATAAGTAAACTAATAAAAAATTACTAGGCGAGTATCGTTCATAGCAACAAGATTTTATAGCGTCAAACAGTTATAATTACGATATTATGGTTATTCATTATAACCAACTATAAACTACTAGTAACACAAAAATAAAATAAAGGTTGTAATATGGTGTCTTAGAAAGTAGAGTTTGTGGATACATTTTTTAAAATTATTAATGTTATGATTAAATGAGTTAAGATAAAATGAGAAGAAAAATTAAAATAAGAATGATAAGAAGAAACCACAACCACTCATTTCAGATGCACCTACAAAAATAGATGCACCTCCCCTTAAAATTCTCCCTCCTATTTGAAATGTGTGGGTAGAAGTTTTTCTTATTTTTCTTATTTTAGTTTTTCTTTATACCGGATCTCTTCCCATGATTAAAATATATGGAAAGTGAATATGGGGCTGTCTCACATATAAGCTTACATGCGAAACCATTAAAAATCACTTAAAAATACATCATATTGGTTATTATTTTTTCAAAATTTGGGCAGTGGAACTAATATATGCATAGTGAAACGCATTTTAATGGTGAATTAAATTAAACCATTATTGAATTTATAGCTAATTTGTTAGTTAATGAAATCACCTAACAATATGATGTAGAAAATGCATGTATCAACGTGAACCCAACTTAAGTGATGTTGTGATGAAATCACGAGAAAACACTAATATTATGAAGGACATGATACAAATGATGTAGATTTGATGTTTTTCTTGTTAAAAAGACGTAATTTTTTATGGTTTCACATATAAGCTTATATGTGAGACAACCCCATATTCACTTTCCTCTTAAAATATATATATATATATATATATATATATATATATATATATATATATATATATATATATATATATATATATATATATATATATATATATATATATATATATTTTTTTTTTTGAAACTACATTAAAAAAAAAAAAAAAAAAAAAAAAAAAAAAAAAAAGTTGTTAAAAATTGTCATGCATTTTTTTAAAGATTTTGAGCGGGAACATTGTTAAAACAATTATTTTACTAAGACAACATTATTTGAATTATTATGTAAAAATTTAAATATTAAAAAAATATTTCAGAGAAATATTACTTATTTTAAATTTTTAACTTTTAATTAATTTTTTTTTTGTTATATATACGGCAGAGATTATATCAAAGAATCAAGGATCCACATTTTCAAAAAGTAAAAACTACTGTATTTTAAAAAATACTCTATAATATTAGGTGATTAAAATGAAAGTTGAAACAAATGAAATGATGGGCCTACATTTGGGCCACAAGGTAAGCACCGGGCCCTTTGATCGTTACTTTGAAATATAATGCGGCAAACATTATTTCGTGGTAGTGGTTTTCATATTATCTTATCCTTATTGAACTTAGGCATTAACGAGTGTGGCAACCTGCGCGTTGCCACCAGATTGTCTTGTCGAAAGTGTCATTGTTGTTACGTGTAAAGCTGTTTTAAACTTTGATCCATTTTCACATAACCAACACATCTTTGAGAAATAATTTACACTTACAACTTGAGTGCGGCAAGTTTTTTGGCTAAAGCCAAATTTTATAAAGACTAAGATTTTATCAAAAGTAATGCAAGCCCATGAGAATAGATGTAATAGAACCATCTAAAAAACACAATAATAAGCTCCTGTATAAAAATTAAATTGTTAAAATAAGCAAAAACCAGGTTTGCCGCTACTTCTTCTGATCTTTGTAGGAAACCACGATCTTTGGTGTATCAAAAGGCCCTTTTATCACCTTGAAAGGCCATAATTTCATGTTTTCTTGCACTTTAGAATCAGTGTACTACCTTCCAATTAACCTCTTAGAATTTGAATATATAAATAAGCCAGTTAGTTATATAGCCAATAATATGTAATATGCATATAAGCCTCAAGTAGACTATTACATCATGTACCCAGTGTGTTATTTAGTTAAAGTTAATGCAAACAAAAAACCCAGAAAAAGCTATGCTAAAATCACCACTTTGAATGATAAAACTCGCTAATAGGATTCATATAATTTTCTGTGAACATCTGTACCAAAATACATTTGAATGATAAAACTTGTTAATAGGATTCATGTAAGTTTCTGTGAACATTTCTACCAAAATACCCGACCAAATATGGTGTCGGAAAAATAGCCGTGGTGCAGATCATATTAAAAAGTGTGCATATTACCAAAATCTAAATACCAAATTTGTTGACACCCTAGTAACAATTAGAAAAGGCCACTCAAAGCGAGCCTCGTGCATTAGCTTCTTTAAGAACTTTCTTATCAAGTATCCTAATACTAAATGTTTGAATATCAATATTTGAGTAATCGATATTTTAAAGTGTTTGTTAACCTCATAGTTGTTTTCCTGGGTAGCCAAACACTATAAAGAATGCACATAACAGCTTTATAAATATTTTGAATGCATTGATTTATAAATATTTTGAATGCACTGACCAAATGATAATAACTTACTGGTATGTTTTAAAGCATTGTCAATTTAGTATGTACATACCTTATTGTTACTTGCTGCATCTTCTACCTTATTGTTTTTTGTGGTGCATCCGTTTGTCTACTGGTCTATATGGCAGCTACTGTAGCGACATTGGCTGCTCTATTGGCACATGCTACTGCTCTGTAAATCCTCATCAACTTTGGCTACATCATCTGCTTTCCCCAACAGCTCTTCGTGCTTCCTGGTACACCAAGACAAATCATTAATTTATAGAAGTTTTACTGTATATGGTTTAAGTAAAATCAAGTTCACTCCACTTTCTGGGTTTGTTATATTTCGGCTCACACGATCAAATGGGTCAAATAGAAAATTAACCATGAATGGGACTGAGAAAAACTTTAATGGGTCAAACGAATAAAAGTTACAAATGAACAAAAATTCTGCCAACCTTAAAACATAGATATTCAAAAACAGTTTAGCCTATTGTCATACTCCACGAAAAGAAACCTGTAAATCTTTTCTATTTCTTTCATTCACATTGAGTTATTCAAACTGGTAAATCAAGTTAGGCGAGCAAACTGTTATGTGTCAAGTACGCTCACCATTCCATTTATTCCTATCCCTTCCTGAGTGTAGCAGATGCGACACAACCGAAAGCATCATCAAATGCACGGAAGCATCAGGCATTTATACCCATTACCCAACATGCTTTGTAAATAAGGTATTATAGCTAGAAAATTGTGAGTACTAAGGTATTATATCTACAGAATTTTGACCACACCCAATTAATCATACTAAAAAAAGTCGATAAGGACACAACTTGTTCACAGAAATATTTTAGGCAGACATAACTCTTTACCCGTCAAAAATGTAAAATAAACGTTACTTACCAATCTCTTCGCAGCCGCCACTGCATAAACTATTCCTTGCCCAAACTCTCAGCTGCATAAACCAAGGAAAAACTATAGCCAAACTCAAATTACCTGTTAAGTCGAAAAATAAGGTTAAACTAACATTTTTGCACAGACGACTCTATTTCGCAACAAAAAACTAAATAAAAAATCTTATACCTCATGATGGTATTGCAATCCATAAAACGGCCTTCTGACACACTCCACAGCTGCACTCACACCCTATTCAGTTCTTGCCATAACTTCAAACCCAAAAAACAAATACGTAATTAATTGTTATTCTACCTTTAGTCTTTCGTGGCGGTTGACTTGTCCACCCTGTAGTTTTTTTAGCATCAAGCCAACATACAATACCTTGTGCAGCTCCAAATATCTCCCCAAGAGCCTTCGATATGATCTACATCAAGATGATAACTACTGTTAGGACACGCCGGTTAATGTCTACCATTATCATTCAGCACGTTTTGTGAGGGATTTTCTCTTAAGAATGGTTTACGTAGGTTACAATAACTATTTTCTGGCGATGCAAATACTTTAGTGCTACTATCACGTAAGATTTCTGGTTTATTTGAAGTTTTATCCATGATATAGTAACATGTATGAGTACAAAAAGTATTCTAACCAAACTGTATAATTAACACATTATTAATGACCCGTTATTCAATCCATAATCCTGCCCCATCTACTTGTATTTCAATTAGCTTTTGTATTCAATATCAGCAGGTATTTTAGGGATACAGTGCCATGAGTAGAATGAAACTTAAATATACATACCTTATTTACTTTCTTATTGGCGGAATCAAAATTAATTGTTAGGTCCGTAACTTTTTCGTCTTTTAAATATCTTTCTCGTTAACTGTACAGTAGAGTTGTCATGTTGTTTCGGCTGCTTTTCAATCCTACCACATCTATTGACCAACAGTAATTCACTTCTGATATCAAGCAGGTGTAGCTGGACGTGGCTGCATTAAAATTGGCCCAACCACACCTTTTGCTGTTGCAAAAAAATAGTTGCAGAACTTTTATATAAACTTACATGCTTATCCACTTAGAATATCAGCCGAATTACCATCCTTGTCATCTTCTTCCCGTATTTTTGCAAGGTCAACCTGCACCTGTTCCAGAATCACCATCTTCAGCTTGCAGGTAAAGATGAGTTATATATGCACCTTATTGTTTTGGCTTGCCTTAAAAGTAGTTTGCAAGCGCAAGACTATGAAATTATATACGGAACTGTAGATCAAGAACAAACATAAAAACTATTCTATAAGTCACAACACAAATCAATTCCTTGCTTGTCGCACCAAAAATTTAACTTCAAGAATTATACATAATGATAACAGAAAAAGCATTGATAAAATATTAAAGGATTGAAGAAATAGAATGAATAATACCTTGAGGGATCTAAATTTGGAAGTTGCAGCACGATACGTGATATGAAAATTTTGATATTGGTTTAATTGATAAAATTAGGGTTCAAAATTGAGGGTGATTTGAAAGTTGATGATGATGAAGAAGAACTATTTCACCACCTAATTTCGGATGGCTGTGTGTATGTGTGTCTTTTTTAAGATGGAAGTTCAGTGTGGAAGAGTATAGAAGGTGGGTGAGAAAAAGTGTGAAGAAAGGTCGAGAAGGGGGGAAATATCTGGGAAAAAACGGAACGGGAAACGGGGTGAAACCCTTCTAGCAACCGTAAGAGCACTGTTTCGTCAACTGTAGCATCGTAAGAGTACTGTAGCAGCCCGTTATTTCCCATTTTTAGTATATAGGATAATTCACCCTCAATTTCACACGTGGTCTTCACAGGATAAAGGAATATAATATACTTATTTCATTTCTAGTTTACGCAAAAGTAAAAAACTTTTTAGGGTGCCTTTCGTATGTTATGAATCATAATGGTTTAGATATAAGGTGGGCCTCAGGTATAAAAGTTCCATACCTTATCTTTTTGAGTGGTTTGTAGTATAACATATTCATGTATCATTGTCATATTTAATTGCAATATTTATCAACCAAACATCATTATTTGGAATGAAACTCATTTCATGATACCCATATACATATACTGTTAGGAATTAAAAGTCTAAACACTTTATACTGCTCAAGATATTTAGTACTGTCAAGTCAAACAGTTGGTACTGCTGAAGATTACAACTGCCAGTACTAACCGAGTTAGTACTGCTAGAAGAAAGTTAGTACTGCCAGACTAACTTGATACTGTTGAAGCCTGCTGATGAAAATTGGTACTACTAAAAAGATAAAGACGAGTGAAGAGATATGTATAGAAGATATTCAGTGTATATCTTATATAGTTAGAAAGATATGTATATTCTATATATTTAAAAGATTTGTAGTTATCTTGTAAAGTACTCCTTAGCGTATAAAAGGAGGTCCTAGGTTATGATGATTGATGTATGTTTTTGATATACCTTCAAGGTTGTAAACCCTAGTACTACATAGAGTACTCGTATTATTATTCTAATAATATTGAAGCGTTTTTGTTATATTGTTCTTAATACAGTTTACCGCTATATAAGTTTACTGTTACATTAATATTCTTCTAAGTGTTGAAGTGTAGATTCCGCATACTCTTTAACATTCTCAAAATTTCTAACAAGCTCAGTAAGATCGTGTATTTTGGTTCAACAAGTGGTATTAGAGCATTGGTTCTGAAACTTTGATCTAGAAGAAACAAGAAGAACTCTTTACTAAGAGGAAGAGATGGATCTCGAAACAACTCAAACCACTACCACTGCTAAATTGCCCATTCTCAAGCAGGGTGATTATGAGATGTGGAGGCTCAGAATTGAGCAATACTTTCAAGTGCAAGACTATGCTCTATGGGATATCATAGAGAATGGAAACTAATTCAAACCTACAACCAAAGCATCAACAAGTGAAGGTGTCACAATTCAGACAGTATCAGGTCCTGTAACTGATGAAGAGAAGGCACAAAATGTAACATCCGATAATTTTCCAAACCCTTTTCACTAGCCAAATAATTATTTTTGCATCACCTTAGTATTTAAATTTTTTCCTGAACTTATTTGAACTTGAGAACTGCGAGATATCGTGAGAAACGTGAACGTTATCCCTTTATTGAGCTAGCACAACCTAAAAAGCACGAAACGAATCAAATTTTCCAAATAAATTAACTTCGAGAAAGTTATGCGTATTTATACTTGTTTTTATTAGAAAAATCATTTCGGAAGCAATGACGCAAGTTTCATAATTTTTCGTGTCCGTTTGGTACGTTAAATGGGTCCCACAGTGATTATTTTAAAAGTTTCACCAACTTGTCACATATACCCCTCCGCCCGAATGTTTACACCGCGCCCCTCCACTTTATTTTGTCCAACTTCGGCCCCCACCCCATATAAAACCTATTTTCTTTATTTTTTTCTCACAAAACACAGACACACACACACACACACCACACATTCTCTCTCTCATCCTCCCCTTTGCCGGACCACCGCCGGCCACCACACTACCGCCTCCGAAAAATATTCCGGCCAACCCCTAAACTTCGCCAAAAGATAGATCGAGACCCCCTTATTATTTCTGGAGCACTTGAGCTCGATCGGAGCTCGTTTGGTACCCCGGTCAATGCCACACCGCCACCAAAGTCCACTGTACACCACCACCGCTGCACCTTCCCCGCCACTCTCTCTCTCTCTCTCTCTCTCTCTCTCTCTCTCTCACTCTCTCTCTCTCTCTCTCTCTCTCTCTCTATTTCTCTTTCTCTGTAATACATGCGCTCCAACACCCTTTTATTTCTATTAAAAATCAAAACCTTATTTTTTATATTTTTTTTATAAAACCGATTTTGATATAAAAACTTGTTAAACCTTTTTGTTTTGGATAAAAACTGTGTGGATCTAAACGTTTTTTACCTCGACTCGGTCTGCGTCACGTTACTCAGCCGAGTTAACTCGCGAGTCGAGTTGACTCGGAGCGAGTTTTGGTTATTTTGTTTAATTCTTGATCTATATTAACTTGTTTCATGTTTATGTCGCTTGGATTTGGAGTTGGATTGTTTTTGGTGTTGGTTTTGTCTCGGCCGAGAGCCAAGAGATCTCGTGTAGCCTTGAGCCGTGACTAGTTGAGTTACGGCATAGCTTTAGGATTGTTTGTTTTGGTTTAAGTTTGGATAGATTTGGATTTGGTTGTGTTGGTGGTTAGGCCGAGAGCACCATGGCTCGAGTGGGAGTGAGTCGTGACTCAAGGGAGTCATGGCTAGAGTTTTAGTTGTTGGTTGTATTGGTTTTGGATTTGTTTTGGGTTTGAGCACTATCCGCGAGCTCATAGGCTCAATATGAGCCAAGCCGTGACTCGTGGGAGTCACGACTATGGTTGGTTTGATGTTTTGGTCTTCGCTGAGAGCCTCCTAGGCTCGACGGGGAGTGAGCCGTGACTCGAGGCAAGTCACGGCATAGATTTAGATTAATTTGATATTGTGATTGTTTGGATGTTGTTTGGTTTTGGATTTGGATGTGTTTTACGTTAGCCGAGAGTCATACGACTCATATCGAGTCGAGTCGTGACTCAAGGCGAGCCACGACATGAGGATTTGGTTTGTTGTTTGTGTTTGGTTGGACTTGGTTTAGTTTTGTCGCGGTTAGGATTTGGTTGAGTTGTGTCCTAGCCGAGAGCTACATAAGCTCGATGTGAGTCAAGTCGTGACTCACGGGAGTCACGGCAACGGTCATTAAGTTTACTTGTGCTGAGTAGTTTAGTCGAGACTCACGGGAGTCTCGGCCGTGTCGTACTCAAGGTTAGAAAACCTCGAGTCAACTTTTATATTAGTTTGTCTTTTATTTTATTTAATTATTGTTTATCGATTGGTGTTTCGGAAAATATTTGGATAATATGGGATACGATTTGGACAATTGACTTGGATATTATAATAACCTATGCTTGGATGAGAATTGAACGTTATTGGATTTACGGTATTAGCCGATAGACCTTATGGACGATTTAGTAATTGAGACGGAAGAGTATGTTAGACTCATAAGAGTTTGACATATTTGGACCCGAACATACATAAAATGGTCGATAAACTTGACAACTAATTTATACGCGAATGATAGTGTCCAATTATATATATTTAAATTGTAAATGTGATGATAAAACTTATATTCAAGAGTCGTAACGAATTGGAAATGCTTTATAAACGGACGCATCATGTCCAAATTTTGATAAAATCTTTTATAACTTAATCGTTTATAATTACTCAATATCCTGAAAAACTTTTCGAAACTTATACGTTTCCTTCCTAAATCATGATGTTTTATCAACTATTTGGGAAATGGGTAAATCACCGAAATAACCTATTGATGTTTTTCTTTCTTGTTTTTCTTATTTTCTTTCTTCTTCTTTATCTTAGTTCTTCTCTCTTTTAGTTATTCTTTTCTTCGTATTCGTTTGTGTTTGCCGACTTTTATTACTTTAACTTCTCGTATCCACACGAGTCTTAAACGTTATTTCTCTCAAACGCCATTGAAATAAAACCTTTTCATTTCAAATGCGAGTATTACTTTATAAATCGCTTTGAGGTTATTTGCTGAGTCATACTATTCACTTATTAGGTTGTGCCGAGGTTCATTTGCTGTGCTGTACAATCTGATCATTTGTAAAATCTTGTTTATCTACTACTACTAAGGTGTGATTCGTAGCCCCACTTTTACTTTTAAATTGTTTATAAACCCATGGGGGAGATACATGCTATTTACTTATTTTTATGAGCACAATTATTATTGGTATGCTATTCCTGACTGAAACGATAAATCTAAGTACCGTCCATGCCAAAAGCAAGCCCCTCGATCATGAACCATTAATCACTTTCAAGTGTGCGCGATTATAATTTATAGGCCTTTAGGAATTGACCCTCCCACCATGTGGACTAAGGTCGGTCCGCATGTGATGTACTATATTCGAGTTTTACTAGGTATCTGGCAAAGTACCTAGCTTTGGGGGCAACTACTATATTATGAAATTCCGCGGTTACTGTCGACTTACACCAAGGTTATTGGTGCCGGTTAACGCTTTGTGTGTCATGAGCTTAGCAAAACTATTTGACGCTTACCCGATATCTGTATTTGTTACATATATCTTCCAGACTTAAAATCTTATGCTCAACTGCTTTTTTATTAAACCAATGGATTACACTCAACCTTTGTGTTGACTTTTTAGCATGTTTTATCTCAGGTAATTGATGCATATTCGTGGGCACTGGGAGTGGCTGATGACTTTTGATGGCTATCTTTGGATTTACTATCTGTCTTTACTATCTTCTACTATCTTATCATTCGAAACACCTTTTAAACTATGTTTTATTTCCGCTGCAAACTATGTTTTATTTATGCCGCAACTTATGTTGAGAGTCTTTTAAACTCGAAATGTTTAATTTTGTATTCGAATGATATGTTTTTGCTAAAACGTCTTGTTATAAGATCGTTTTCTATTGATGTGACTGTCTTACCCCTCACGTAACACCCCAAGCTCCATTCTGCTGCCATATTCCGAGTTGGGGGTGTTACACAAAAGAAGAATGATGTAAAGGCTAGAAGTTTGTTGCTGATGGCTCTCCCCAATGAACAACTGTTGACTTTTAGTAAGTACAAGGATGCTAAGACCTTGTTTGAAGCTATAACAAGGTTTGGTGGTAATGAAGCAACTAAGAACACTCAGAAGACTCTTCTGAAACAGATGTATGAGAACTTTAGTGCTCCAAGCACTGAGTCTCTTGATTCTATTTTCAACAGACTTCAGAAGATTGTGAGCCAACTGGCTATCTTGGGTGTAGAGATTTCACAAGAAGATCTAACTTTAAAATTCTTGAGAAGTCTGCCTGCTGAGTGGAATACTCATTTTGTGGTCTGGAGAAATAAGCCTGATCTAGACACAATGAGTTTTGATGATCTCTACAGCAATTTCAAGATTGTTGAACAAGAGGTGAAAAGGCTTGCAAGCTCAAGCTCAAGTGCTCAAAACATGGCATTTGTGTCATCTCCTGGCACTAGCAGTACTGAGGAGGTTAATACAGCTTATGGAGTTAATACTGCTAACCCTAAAGTTAGTACTGCTAGTTCACAAACTAGTACTGCTAGCTTAATTGATGATACTGTCTATGCATTTTTGTCCAGTCAAGCAAATGGGTCATAGCTTGCACATGAAGACCTAGAGCAAATCCATGAAGATTATTTAGAAGAGATGGATTTAAAGTGGCTGTTAGCTTTGTTGAGCATGAGAGCAAAGAGATTTTTCCAGAAGACTGCTAAGAAGATTACCATCAATAGAGATGATACTGATGGATATGATAAGTCAAAGGTAGAGTGTTACAACTGTCATAAGTTGGGACACTTTGCTAGGGAATGTAGAGGGCCAAGAAACCAGGATAGCAGGAACATAGGTCAAGAAGGCAGAGGATCCAGAAGTCAAGAGAGCACCAGGAAGACTGTGAACTTAAAAGAAACTTCTTCCAAAGCTATGGTGGCCATTGATGGGTTAGGTTTTGACTGAAGCTATATGGCTAAAGAGGAAGCTACTACTAATATGACACTGATGGCTTTTTCTGACTCTGAGGTATACAAAAATAATACTTGTTCAAAAGCCTGTCTTAAAAGCTATAAAACTCTTAAAAAACATTATGATGAGTTAAGAATAGATTTTAATCAATTTGAGTTTAATCTAGCTAATTATAAAAGAGGGTTAAGTGTTTTAGAAGTGCAACTAGTTTCTTATAAAAAGAATGAAACTATCTTTACTGAGGATATTGTTGTTTTGAAAAGAGATATTTCTTTTAAAGACTTAGAAATAGGTGAGCTTAAAAATGAGTTAGAAAAGCATAAGAATAAAAAAGACAGCATTGAAGTAAATATAAAGAGATATGCAGGGTCATCTAAAAGTATAGATAAGATTGTTCAGTGTCAGCTTATTGATAAATTCAAGACTATTATAGGATATAAGGTTGTTGCATCTCTTCATACAGGGTTATTTCCAACCCCAAAACTTGATTTGTCTAATACTAGTGTAGAGGAACTCAAAAAGCCTGAGACGGAATGTAAGAGTGACAGTGAAGAGAGTTTTAAAAAAGTTAGTGAATCATTTAATACCCCATTAGTTGAGAAATTGGTGTCAGATTATGAGGTAGAGAAGAAAATTGTCTTTCCTGCTGTTACTAAGGTAGAATCTGTTAAACCTAAACAACAAGAGAAACCAGCTAGGAAAACGGTTAAGTATGCAGAGATGTACAGGTCACATAGTCCTAGGGGAAATCAAATAAATTGGAATAATCAGAAATCCCAACAGCTAGGAAGTGAATTTGTAATGTACAATAAAGCCTGTTTTGTATGTGGTAGTTTTGATCATTTGCAGGCTTATTGCAATTACCATCAAGGGGAAAGGATGATATCTGGGAATACAAGGGTATCTGGAAATACTTACAAAAGGGGGAATCATGATTATTTTCCTAAACAGAATCACCCTAGTGTTCACAGAAACATGGCTCCAAGAGCTGTCTTAATGAAGTCTGGCCTTAAACCACTTAATACTGCTAGGCCTGTTAATACTGCTTACCCCAAATCAACAGTTTTTAGTGCTAAACCAACATCATGTTTTTCTAAGTCAGCACAACAAACTGTTAAAAGGCCCTTTTATAAGAAAACAACATTTACCAACAGGAGTTTTGAGAAAAAGGTTAATACTGTTAATAAAAGAGTTAATACTGCTATGCCAAATTCAGCAGTTGTAAATGCTGTTAGGGCAAATGGGCACACTGCTGTTAAGGCCTCAGCATGTTGGGTTTGGAGACCTACCAAACTTGATAGTGCATCAATTGTATTGAAGAAACATAATTATATTGATGCACGAGACAGATCCAAGTCAATAATGGCTTGGGTCCCCAAAGGAAACTAATTTCCTTTATTTTATGTGCAGGAACATCCACAAAAGGAAGAAGAAGATCCGGGATATTTTGACAGTGGATGCTCCAGAAACATGACAAGAAATATGTCCTATCTCACAGATTTCATTGCATTTAATGCAGGATATGTTGTTACCTTTGGGGGAGGAGCCAGCGGAGGAAGAATTACTAGTAAAGGATTAGTACCGTTAGATGTTAATACTGCTACACTGTTGAGTTAATACTGCTACACTGTTGAGTTAATACTGAAAGTGCAAACTAGTACTTCTAAGTTAAAACTGTTAGTCAAAATTAATACTGTTATGAAGGAAATGCTCTGGTTTGTGTTTTCTTGGTTTTAGACTAATATTTGCAGGATAAGCAAGCAGTATGCTTAGTATTGATGTTGTGTGAGAAGCAAAAGTGGCTTGTTGAATGTTATGCTATTGCTTAATGCTGGTGCAGCTGATTCATGGTAGAGAAGGTTTGGGGATCACTTGACAAGGGTTAACACCTAAGTTGGTAGGTTCTTTAAAATCTTTTTCTTGAAATCAACCTATTTTTATCAGGTGGTATTTTGAATATGAATTGATAGTCTTTAGTTAGTCAGATAGTAACTGAGCTAACTCACTCTTTACCATTCTATCATTTGATAGTGTGTTAGTCTAAGGACATCTGGTTTAGAGAACAGCGAGCAAAAGTGAATCTAATACATTTGTATTAGAGGTAACATCTGCCACGAGCTGGAAACTCTGTCAAGAAGGCTCTTTTAATGAGTCTGTATGATCACAGGCAGTATTTATACTGAAATAATTGGTTCTCACACAACCAGAGGTTAAATGCAACCGACAATGGTTAAGTGTCTTCCTTTACACTTAATCCCTTCAAAAGTTTGAGTGCAGTATTGTTTTTGAAATAAAATTGAGTTAATACTGCTAAGAATTCTTTTTTGTTAAAAGTTAGTACTGCTAGTCAAAACTTTGTACTGCTAGGCTAAAACTTTGTATTGCTGGGTAACCGTTAGTGCTATTTGGGAGTAACCGTTTTTTAAATATAGCCGTTGAGAGATTTTCGTTACTTACTTTGCTTATAGGTTTCCTAAATTGGATAATTCACATAATTTCTTTAACTTAAAAGATTTTTTTTTACGATAGCGAAAAGATTTATTCAAATGTTTTTGAACAAACACAAGTATTTGCTTCTATCTCATAAAATTATTTATCCAACTCCTAGCCTCACTCAAAAGCTTTTTAGTAATATGAAAATGACTTCTAAGAGTTATAATAGGATAGTGTAACACCCCCAAAATCTTGTTTAGCGGAAGCATACATGTTTGGTTGCTACTAAATTGGTATCTCAACACAAGGTACAAAGAACGGTTTCATCTCAACCGTATAAAATAGATTTCATATTCGAAAGTGATTTGTTTACAACCTTTCAAAATTTGTTCAGAAATATAAGCCCATAAGAGAAATCAAGCGGTCCCAAATACATCATCCGAGTAGAATAGCCATAGTAACTTCAGCCGAGTAGGCATAAGTTCAAAACATTTAAACATCTTGTGTTTCCTTTGTTGCACCAAGAACCAAACAACCACAAAATCCGATACAAGTTTAATATAAACCAACTAAGTTACAGGCTAAAAGGGAGGTAAACTCAAAATATGCAAGTCGACACAATCAGAATATAAGACCACGCTCCCTTGTGCTTAATTCTTGCAAGCCAAATGTTAGGAATATAAATATTCATATGAAGACTCGGTCACCCCGAGTATCTATAAGCATTTAAGTAGCTCGTAGGATTATTAGTATTATTAGTATTAGTTTAGTTATATTAGTATTTGTGGAGTTGGGTCGGGTATTTACCCACTGTCGGCTCTCTCCACAGCCCACCCGGGGCACTTAAGCTAAGACTATATATATCCCTTCCCAAACAAGGGAAGGGTTGGAACTCTTCTCATTTTCAAGCTAATACATTTTCCTTTCTCTCTTTAAGTTCCCAACTTCTATCACTCTCTCTCTCTCTAGAATTCGATCCATAACCACAAGATCCATACATTTTATACTTCATTAAAGCTTACAATTGGTATCAAGAGCCATGGTTAGGTTCATTTGATTGTATACTCATGGATTTATGTGCTTGGTTTTGTGGTTTTTAGTGGTTCGAATAGAATAGTTGAAAAATCTCTCATTTGTGCATTGTTTGTGGTTGAATTTGTTAAAAGCTTGTACTTTCTTGATTAGAGTTGTTATATGAGCTTAGGTTGGTGTTTAGAAAGATTGTTCTATCCGTTTGTGAAGTGTTTAAGTCGATTCGAGTGGTGCTTTGTGGTTCTTTCTTCGTTGCGATTTGAGTCTCGACTAGACTTTCTTTGTTGCGATTTGAGTTCTGTTGGGAAATTGGTAGTTGCGATTTGGTAGATCTTGAATCTGCGATTTGGTGTTTTACTTAAAAAGGAAAAAGGACAAACCGCAAGGAAAGGGACAGTTTTGTCGTTTGTAAGTTGCGATTTGACAAGAAAGGGACTGTTCTGTCTTTTTGTGAGTAGCGATTTTGTAGTTGCGATTTGGGTAGTTCTGATTGCGGTTTGATTGTTGCGATTTGATCTTATTGCGATTTGATCTTGTTGCGGTTTGACTATTGCGATTTGGTCAAGTCTTGCGATTTGAAGAATTGTGTTTTGGTGCCTGCGATTTGAGTGAGCCTGCGATTTGATCTTTGCGATTTGAGTTACAGTTGACTAATTGCGATTTGATTAATTGCGAGTTGACAAGTTGCGATTTGACTTGTTGCGATTTGACTGATTGCGATTTGACGTTGCGAGTTGACACTTGCGATTTGACTTATTGCGATTTGGTTAATTGCGATTTGACAAAATGTGACTTGACTTGTTGCGATTTGATCAGTTGAGATTTGACTTATGTGACTTGAATTTTGAAAATCAGTATTGCAATTTACTCTTGGTTATTCTTTTACGGGTTCTTTTGTTGATTTTAGAAAATCCCGCGAAAGATTCGATTTCTCGGTTTAAATCACAAGAGTTGTAAAATCCCGTCTACATCATGGCAAGCACTGCTTCTGATGACATTCAAGCTGCCGGGTCCGATACCCGCCCTCCTATGCTTGATAGGACGGATTATGAGTCATTGGCACAACTAATTCGACTCTACTGCTTGGGAAAAGAGAAAGGATTTAATATTCTTAAATCTATTGATGAAGGACCTTTTCAGATGGGCACCACTAGAGATGCTGTCACTACCGGTGAGGATGGAACTGTCACTTTTGGAATCGACAGGCCACGAACTTACAACGATCTTAATAAGGAGGAAAAGAAGCGTTATGATGCAGACATTAGAGCGTCCAACATTGTGATTCAAGGACTTCTCAAAGACGTTTACAAGCTTATCAACTTCAACACTGAAGCTAAAGCGGTTTGGGACAATGTCAAAATGCTTCTTGCTGGATCTGAACTGACCAAAGAAGATCGTGAGTCTCAATTGTATGATGAGTTTGAGCATTTCAAGATGAATCCTGGTGAGAACATTACTGACTATTATGTGAGATTTCACAAGCTTGTGAATGACATGAGGATTATCAGGATGACAATGCCAAACATCCAACTCAACTCTAAGTTTGTGAACAACATGACACCCGAATGGGACAGATTTGTAACTGCAGTGAAGCTCAACAAAGGATTGAGAGATACAAATTATGAACAGCTGTATGCCTACTTACAACAACATGAAAAACATGCTGCTTATGATCGTCTATTGAGGGAAAAACTCAATCCAACAACACCAAATGATTCACTTACATTTGTTGCAAATGTTCAGCCTCTCAATCAACCTTTATCGGATCAAGCTTATCACCATCCCTATTCATCACAAAATCAGACACCATTTGTCCAATCATCGTTGCACCCATTATCTGCTGTGAATCCCCAACTGGATTCAGGATATTCTCAAACTGACAAGATGATTGATAATCTCACCAACCAAGTTTCCTTACTTGTACAACAGTTCAAAGCAACACTTCCTCAAACCAACAACCAACTTAGAACTTCATCAAACCCACGCAATCAAGCAACTGTGGAGGATGGAAGGGTTGTGGTTCAGAATGTTCAGGGAAGGCAGAATGTGAATCAAAGGAACATGGGTCGGGGAAATGTGCAGATCAGAGTAGGGAATGCTAATCAGGGGCAGGGAAAGCAACCCAAGTGTTACAACTGTGGTGGACTTGGACACATAGCAAGGAACTGCACTCAACCAAAGCGTCCACAGAACTCTGACTACTTCAAAGATAAGATGTTGTTGATGCAAGCTCAAGAGAATGGAGCAGCTTTGGATGAAGAGGAGCTATTGTTTCTTGCTGGTGATGGGGGGAACACGTTTGATGCTGATGTGGATGATCAACCAGTTCAGGACTTGGCACTTAATGCTCCCAACATCTTCCAAGCTGATGACTGCGATGCTTTTGATTCAGATGTTGATGATGAACCCACTGCTCAAACCATCTTCATGGCTAATCTGTCTTCTGTTGTCTCATCACCTCAACAAGCTGGTCCTTCCAATGCATCTGTCATATCTGAGGTACTAAAGCTTTATGACACATATAACGTGGTAGATGAACAGAAGATTCCCTACAAAGTACAACAGACAGACGTTGTTGAATCAGATACTGTTGATATGGAAAATAGTAATATTATTCCATATGAACAATATGTGAATCACAACAACGTGTCTGATGTACCAAATTGTGCGTCTTTTGTTACAGATAATGCTTGTGAGTTGCATGAAAACACTGTGTTTATTCCTGATGACACCTTGACCACTAGACTTAACATCTATAAAGATCAGGTGGCCATATATGAACAACGTGCAAAATTTGAGCTAACTGAACGTGAGCAGAAAATGGATAGTCAAATGCGTACATTCATAACTGAACGTAATTTAAGGGAAGAAACATTGAAAAAGGAGTTGAATTCTTTGCGAAAACAACTGGATCAGACTGTTAAACAAAAACAGGAGGCCCAAGAGAGTGTAAATACACTAAAACAAGATTTCAAAGAAAAAAAAAACAAAACTCTTAAATGATTTCTCCAAACTTAAAACGTTAAAGAATAAGCTTGAAAACAAGTTGTACACACAAGACCAAACCAGACAAACTGCTCAAATGATTCAAAAGCACAAAAAGTTGTGTGATAAACATAGTGAAAGTAATGTAGGTGAACCTAAATTAGCTTTCCTTAGGAGTGCTAAAATAGCCCAACCTGCATTATATGATGGAAATGAACTGCTTAAGCCTGGTCATGCCCCTCCTGAGGTGTCATCATTAGAAGAGAGTAATGAGATAGAAGTAAGAAATAGAGAAAGAATGACTGAAAAAATGAAGGATCCCAAATGTATAGCCAATCGAATCATAGTCAAACCCCATGATTACTATGAGGAAAATAGATTGACTGTTTTTGCACCTCAAACTAAGTTGATGCCTGAACAAATATTTTGGTCTTTAGACGTAGAAAAGAGAAAGGCTGATGAACTGAAAGACAAAACTCCCCCCCTTAGGAAAATTGCGGTTGCAACGGTGTATCCTCCCAATACACCTAGGCATTTAGTTCCTTTAACTCTTCCCACAGAATGTAAAACTCTAATTAGCATATATGTACTTTGTCAACGATTTGCTGATTTTGATAAAACATGTAAGAAGAGAATTACATCGATAGGAATTATTGAGGGGGAAAGGGGTTTTGAACAAACAAAAAGGTGCTACTTAACTAAGGTTATTCCATTCTTTAAACTACTTAATGAACATTTTGAAAGGATGCAAAAAAACCCTTAAAATTGAAGTAAACGAGATGAAAGAAGTGTTTAAAGATATGGAAAATGAGGTGGCCCAAAGTGTGATAGAACTTAAGAGTCGTGAGATTGAGAGAAAGAATATTCTCACCACCAATGAGAATTTGATTGCTAGATGTATTTCATAGGATATATTTTATACTGCTACTGATTCTGCATTAAATGCCTGTCAATTTCATGAGTATTCTATTGCATTGAATGTTACCCAGAATCGTGTTGTTGAGCTTGAGGGGGAGAATTTGAAATTGCATGAAATCATTCAAAATGATGACCATGATAACATGGTTAGGCGTTTTTTAAAACTAGAGGTTGATCATCTTAATTTGCAATTAAAATATCAACACTTAAAAGAAAGATGTAAAATCTCAAATTCCAATACATCTTTGGATGCCCTGAATTTGATACATATTTTGAATTAAGCAAACGCGATGAAAAATTCAAGCTCACACTAACACGATTCGACAATTGAGGGCCCAAATTGCCCAATTAAAGTCAAATAAGAGTGAAGCAATTGGCACTCATAAACCATCGTCTTTAGATTCTCAGAATTTTCAATATCAAGACACCATCAATAAGTTACACTATGAAAGTGTGTGTTTTCGAGCTGAAAATTCAAAAGTCAAACAGCATTACAAAGAGTTATATGACTCAATTAAAATCACATGAAACAATCACAATGAAAAGATAACTTCTTTGCTAAATGAGATCGAGAATCAAAAGACTCAGGTGAAAGGGAAAATGCTAATGATCACTAGTGAAAATGTTATTCCAAAGGTTTCTGCTTGTAGTAAGTATGTTGTTGATATTGTGCCTATTCCGTTTCCCCTTAGGAACAATAGGTCTGCGTATCAAGTATATCTCAATTACCTTAAGGATAGCCTTGATACCATTCATGAGATCGTAGAAGATGATAGAATAGATAAGCCACTTGATAGTGCAGTTGTAGATGCCTGCTTCCTCACTAAACGGTCTCAGGAACTTTTAGAATATGTCATTGGCACAAGTCCTAAGATTGATAACAAAAGAGATAGATTTGCTGCATCATCCTCTACAAATAAGAACAAGCATGTAACCTTTGATGTACCACTGAAAACATCTGAACCCAGCACATCAAAACCGGAAAAACAAATGGCAGTGAAACAAACTAATGTTCCCATCATTGCTTCTACAGGAGTGAACAGTGACACCAAAGCTAGCGGGTCAAAGCCTAGTCGCAATACAAGGAAAGATAGGACTGCGCCGGCTAAGAGTGCTCATGAGAAGAAAGTAGAAGCCCACCCTAGGAACAATAAGTTGCTTTGAACAAAATGAATCGTGTTGATTCTAGTATTAGCTTTAAGCGCACTGTAATTAATTCAAATTCTAATGCTGTTTGCAAAACATGTAATGAATGTTTAATTTCTGGTAATCATGATGATTGTCTTGTGTCATTTTTATGTCTCCCAAACGATCCCCAGCTAAGAATATTAGGAAAACTGAACTGAGTAAGCAAATTTGGAAAACAACAGGAAAGATGTTTGCCAATGTTGGTTATCAATGGAAGCCCACTGGAAGAAAATTCACTTTAGGAGATCAGTGCCCCTTAACTAGAATGACTAATCATAAGGTAGTGAATGTTAAGGAATGGAGGCCAACTGGTCGAATTTTCCCTTTAGTGACACAATGCCCTACAACTAGGTCAATTGCATCTACTAGTGAAGTTTCCACTGTGAAAACCATAGCATATATAATTCCTGTCGTTCCAGAATTTGTGTGTGCTAACCAAACGGACCCCAATTGCATGTGGGGATCCACCTTTTTCAGTTATCCATCGATTTCTGTTTTCAAATGCAGGTTGTACAAATCGTCTTTTGGTATTTGGACTCAGGCTGCTCAAAACATATGACCGGGGATCGCTCAAGGCTCAAGAATTTCGTGAAAAAGTTTATCGGGAAAGTTAGATTCGGGAACGACCATTTTGGGACAATTATGGGTTATGGAGATTATGTGTTTGGCGACAGTGTAATTTCCCGGGTATACTACGTGGAAGGACTTGGGCACAATTTGTTTTCTGTTGGTCAATTTTGTGATTCCGATCTTGAAGTTGCTTTCAGAAAACACACATATTTCGTCAGAGAGTTGGATGGTATTGATCTTCTTAAAGGCAGTCGTGGCACTGATAACGCCTAAATCTAACATGTTTTTGATAGCGTTATTGTTAGTTTTATATATGTTTTGTGGTTATATTTATGTGCTTTTGTTACTAAATCGTACCAAAGTGTGTTTGCAAAGCATTTGTAGCCAAAGACAGGAAAATGGATGGAAAAGATGCAAAAATGAGGAAAAAGGAAGTATTTGAGATTTCATGTGAATCTTGTGTCAAGTCCGCTCCGTAAGGTACTTCAATGAGTTAAAGTCCGAGTAGTCGAGTTCATAAGCTTAAGGATGAAGAGAAAGATCAAAGAATCAAGAGCTACAACCGAGAAACAAGTCGTATGCAAAAGTCCAAGAAAAAGGTTCATCAGCTATAGCCATCCGATCGGTCGCCGCCCGCAACCGATTCGGATGGAGTGAATTTGGATTTACCGAGAAGACCAACCGATCGGTAGACCATTCTATCCGATCGGTTGGAAGTCGCTGTTTGACCCAAGACTTCTTTATTAAGGATTGTGACTTTATAACTCCGGTTCTAGGTCCTTCTTTTCAGTATTCTAACCATTCAATACTACTTGGAGAGCAAGAGAAGCATTTATGCACTTAGACCTTTGGTTAGAAGCAATTTATGAAACCATTTGTTGAGTATTTTATATACCAATCAATCTAGAGAGATAAATACATACATACAAGTGCTAGGAGAGAATATACACAGAAATATACTTAGAAATTCGTCCATAAGTCCAGGAGAAAGGAGAAAGTCGAATATACCATTTTCATTGCTTGTGGAATCATTGTCTTTCACTTGTAATCTTATTTCCAAATCATTGTAAGACTTTCAATCATGGTTTCTAATGTTCAAATTATTGAGTTTACATTTATGTTTGCTATGAGTGGCTAGTGCCTTTGTGCACTTGCTTAGATGATGTGTATTATTCATTGATTGGCATATGATTGTGATAACATGTTTTAATTCAATTTCAAGTCAATTCTAAGAACCAATTGTGATAAAGTTTCATAGTGACATTTGGGTAATCAAGTTTAACTAGTGCTAGTAATCTTAAGGGTTGAAAGAACTATTGTTATTCCACTAGTTATAATCATTTGTCTATGAATGATTGTTGTTTTCCACTATTCTTGATTAAACAAAGGAACTTAATTGTGATTGTAAAGAAAATGCTTTTGTCTATCAAAACGGATTGATTGTAAACCACTTTAAAGGTCGAGAGATTAATAGTTTGCTTTCAATTGTGACCGTTTGTCTATAATCGGTTACCTTTTGTATTGACCATTTCCTAAGCTTGTTTGATTAGACAAAAGATTGTTTTTGTGTTTGGGGAACACCAACTCATGAACCTTGAATTGATCTTGAATTGATTGGTTAAACTTAATGCTTGTTTTTATAAACCAAAATCTTGACGAAGGTTTAATTTGTAGAAACAATAGATTAGTGTCAAAACTAATTATCACAACCAACATGTTTTCCAAAGTTATCACAATCATATTAGTCAATTGTAGTACACTAGTCTAAGCAAGTGTAGTTTTTAATCATTTGAATTTTCATCATATCATTACTACTTATTGAGATAGTTGCTTTTAACTTACAATTCGATTCACTACACAAATCCCTGCGAACGATCCCGACTTACCATCAAAATCTTGCTACAACGGACGAGTATACTTGCTCGTATGTGTTGTTATTAGATTCGGTAATTCACCCCCTTATAAATTTAAAACTTGCACCGAACCGGGCACATCAAGTTTTTGGCGCCGCTGCCGGGGATTTTGATCGTGTTTCTGTAAGTTTTAGTCCAATTCTCATAGAGTTAGTTTTCGTAAAAAAAAAAAAAAAAAAAAAAAAAAAAAAAAGTTTTACCGAGCTGCCCATCCGATCGGTTGTTCATTCATCCGATCGGTTTTCCAAAATTTTCATTTACCGAGAGAACCATCCGATCGGCGGACACTTCCATCCGATCGGATCCTTCAAATCAAATTTACCGAGAGATCTATCTGATCGGTAGACTGTTCTATCCGATCGGTTAGACGATTATGATCTTTTCAAATTGTTTTCATTCTTTGCTCGTTTGTTTAGACATTGCCTTGATTCGTTGGGGAATTGTATGAACACTCGATCAACTGGAGTAGAACCAATTCCACCACTTTTCAATCCCGAAAGTTTGATTCGAACAAGATCTAGAAGAAGAAGAAGAACACCCTTTGTTCCACTAGCAAATCGTGTACCAAGAGTACCAAACCCAACTTTTGATAACCTTTTTGAAGCCAAAGTCGTTTATAACCCATTCACTAATCAACCTTTTCCCATGGCTGACGATAGACCCATGTGGGAAGCAAACCGAGCCGTAGCACCCACTCCTGGAGCTGCTATTGTTGCTGTCAACTTAGGTGACAATTTCACCGTGAAAGGTCACCATCTTTCTATGATCAAAGACCGTCAATTCGATGGCCGTTCGAGGGCCGATCCTCACAAACACGTTGCCGAATTCATTGAAATTTGTGGCATGTTCCGATACGGAGATACAAATGTAGATGCCATTAAACTCAAACTTTTTCCGTCATCACTTGCTGGAGATGCAAAAGTGTGGTATAACGAATTAACACCAGGAATCATCACTACTTGGGAGGAGATGAGGCAAGCTTTTGTAAGCCTATTCTTTCCACCTGCAATGTTTGATCGACTCATGGGAGAAATTCGTGCTTTCACACAAAATCCTAACGAATCACTCGTCGAAGCCTGGCTTCGTATGAAGGATTTACTTCGAAGTTGTCATGGACATGGTTTAGGACGAGGAACCATTATCCAAATCTTTTACCATGGACTTGATGAAACATCTCAAGGAATTCTTGATGCTGGAGGAATTTTTCTTTATAAGACTCCTAACCAGGCATACCAATTGCTTGAAGACCGAGTTCTTCTCAAACTCGACTGGTCAAAAGATGCCAAGACAAAACCCTTAAGAAAAATCGTTGCTTTTGCCGAAAGTTCTGATTCATCTAAACTCATGGAGAAAATGGAAACCTTGGTTTCCAAAATCGATTCGCAATACAAAGATCTTAGAGGAGAGATGAAAGAAATGCGAGATGGTTGTAACAACTGTGGAGGTAACCACCCATCATCAGAATGCGATGATCAACCTATGGATCAACCAAAAGAAGGAGAAGCTAATTACATCCAAGGAGGATACCGAGGAGGAGGATATCGTGGAAATTATTACGGACGAAACTCTGCTAGTTGGCAAGATCGCCGACAAAGGGATAACAACCATGAGTCCCAACCAAAAGTAGAGAACCAAACCTCACAAAATTCCGACAAGAAACCTGAAGAAACAGATTTTGAGAAAATGATGAGAGAATTTGTCACTGCTCAAAAATCAACCAACGAGTTCGTCAAGAATCAATTTTTCAATCTCATGACCAAAGTTGAGCAAGGTCAGAAAAATCATCAAGCATCTATCCAAGATCTTGAAAACAAATTTGGGAGACTCTCTGATCAAATTTCTTCCCGACCATCAGGTTCGTTGCCTAGTAACACCCAAACCAACCCAAAACCATCATCATCATCGAATGATAAGACTTATCGTCCACCACAAACTAGAAATGAGCATATCAATGCTGTATTCACAAGAAGTGGCTTGTCTTATGATCCACCACCCAACCCAAACAACACCATAACTATCGATTTCGATAGTGAGGATGAAGATGAAGAATCCAAGAAGGAAAATACACCAAAAAACACCACCCAAACCCAAACCTAAACCACCAGTTAAGGCTTACACTCCAAAATTCCATATCCTCAGAGCCTTAAGAAAGAAAGAATGGAGGAGCGTTATAAGAAGTTTGTTGAAATAATCAAAGAAGTTAGACTCAATGTACCCCTCATTGATGTTTTAGCCGGAATGCCCAATTACGGGAAATTTTTGAAAGAACTTCTTAACAACAAGAACAAGTTGGAGCAAATATCCGCTACCTTTCTCAATGAAGAATATTCAACTATTGTTCAAAACAAAATTCCACAAAAACTCGGAGATCCCGGAAGTTTTCTGATTCCATGCATATTAGGAAACAACATCACATGCGATGCTTTAGCCGACTTAGGTGCGAGTATTAATTTGATGCCCTATTCGCTGTATACGAAACTTTCAATCAATACCTTGAAACCCACAAGGATGAGTATCCGATTAGCTAATCATACTTACCAATATCCTGTTGGTATTGCTGAGAATATGCTTGTCCAAGTAGGTAAATTCATTTTTCCCGTGGATTTTGTGATTTTAGAAATGGAGGAAGATAGTAGAGTACCCCTTATTTTAGGAAGACCTTTCCTAAACACCGCTGATGCGATCATCAAAGTAAAAGGAAAAGAACTCAATCTTGGAGTTGGAGAGGATAGAATCACCTTTTTAATCGATAAAGCAATGAAATATCCACATTCCAGTGATGACACTTGCTTTAACATTGATGTAATCGATGAAGTCACTGAGGAAGAATTGGATGCATTACTTGAAGATTCTGATCCATTCATGACTATTTCAGAGAAGATTAGTGAAACAACTTTTGATAAAGAATTCGCTGATTTTATGGAAATTAAGATTGATGAAGAAGAAGAAGAAGAAGAAGAAGAAGAAGAAGAAGAAGAAGAAGAAGGAGAGATAATAGAAGAAGATTTTGAGGAAATCAGTTTTAATGATCAAATGAGGATCAAAACATCACTTCAAGAACCACCGATTGATCTTGAGTTGAAACCACTTCCCGAAAATCTTGAGTATGCTTACTTGGAAGACAATTCGCTACTTCCAGTAGTCATATCTTCGTTGCTCAATGATTTTGAGAAAGAATGTCTGATTTCAGTTCTTAAGAAGCATAAAGAAGCTTTTGCGTGGAAAACTTCTGACATCCCAGGAATCAGTCCTGATTTTTGCAAACACAAAATCAATTTCGAAGAAGATGCCAAACCAGTTGTAGAAAGACAACGTCGACTCAATCCCAACATGAAAGAAGTTGTTAAAAAAGAAATCATCAAACTTCTTGATGCAGGTATCATTTACCCCATCGAGGATAGTCCTTGGGTGAGTCCTGTTCACTGTGTTCCGAAAAAAGGAGGAATGACTGTTGTGACCAACGAACGAAATGAACTAGTTCCAACTAGAACTGTCACCGGATGGCGAGTATGTATTGATTACAGAAAATTGAATAAAGCCACCAGAAAAGATCATTTTCCTTTGCCTTTCATGGATCAAATGCTTGAGAGATTAGCAGGAAACAAATACTTTTGTTTTCTCGATGGTTTTTCAGGATATTTTCAAATTCCTATTGATCCAGCTGATCAAGAAAAGACCACATTCACATGTCCCTTTGGAACTTACGCTTATCGGCGTATGCCTTTTGGATTATGTAATGCTCCCGCGACTTTTCAAAGATGCATGATTGCCATATTCCAAGATATGCTTGAAACGTCTATGGAAGTTTTCATGGATGACTTTTCAGTTTTCGGAAGCTCATTCGAAGCTTGCCTTTCTAACCTCGATAAAATGCTTGAAAGATGTAAAGCTGCACATCTTGTTCTCAATTGGGAGAAGTGTCATTTCATGGTAACTGAAGGAATTGTGTTAGGACACAAAATTTCCAGCGCAGGAATGGAGGTTGAAAAAGCAAAGATCGATGTTATTACCAAATTACCACCCCCAACTAACGTTAAAGCCGTTAGAAGTTTCCTAGGACATGCAGGTTTTTACCGTCGTTTCATTAAGGATTTTTCCAAAATATCTCGTCCAATGACGAAACTTCTTGAAAAAGATGTTGTTTTCGATTTTAATGCAGACTGCATGAAAGCATTCGAAGCATTGAAAACACAACTGACTAGTGCACCCATTATGGTTTCCCCTGATTGGTCACTACCATTCGAGCTTATGTGCGATGCAAGCGATTTTGCTGTTGGAGCTGTGTTAGGACAAAGAGAAGAGAAACATTTTCGTCCTATATATTTTGCCAGCAAAACACTCAACAATGCTCAACAGAATTACACAGTTACAGAGAAAGAATTATTGGCCGTTGTTTTCGCTTTCGATAAATTCAGATCATACCTTGTACTTTCGAAAACAATCGTGTTCACCGATCATTCAGCGTTAAAATATCTCTTTAAGAAGCAAGATGCCAAACCGCGTCTCATCCGATGGATTTTACTACTCCAAGAATTCGATATCGAAATCAAAGATAAGAAAGGAGCAGAAAATCTAGCCGCTAATCATCTATCTCGTTTAGAAAATCCAAATCTGGAAGAGTTAAAAGAAGATGAGATTGACGACTATTTTCCGGATGAAACACTCATGACTGTTGAAACAGATGATGAGAACGAAATTCCATGGTTTGCCAATTATGCAAATTATCTCGTTGGAGGAATTCTAAAGAAAGGATTAACTCATGCCCAACGAAGTAAATTCTTTTCGGATCTTAAACATTATTATTGGGAAGAACCTTATCTTTTCAAAATGTGTCCCGATGGGATGATTAGAAGATGTGTTTATGGTTCTGAAACAAGAAGAATTCTCGATGAATGTCATCATGGCCCAACTGGGGGACATTATGGTCCTTCCACCAAAGCTAAAAAAGTCTTTGATGCTGGATTCTATTGGCCGACTATTTTTAAAGAAGCCCATACTCTTGTTAAGAATTGTGATGCTTGCCAAAAATCCGGTAGTCTTTCTCGAAGAGATGAAATGCCACAGAAGAGCATCCAAGTCTGTGAATTATTCGATATTTGGGGAATTGATTTCATGGGACCGTTTCCTAAATCACACAAATACGAATACATTCTCGTTGCTATTGATTATGTTTCCAAATGGGCTGAAGCGGAAGCTCTACCCACAAATGATGCACGAGTAGTTGTTAATTTTCTCAAAAATCTTTTTGCTCGTTATGGAATTCCTAAAGCTTTGATAAGTGATCGTGGAACCCATTTCTGTAACAAACAAATGGAGAAAATTATGAAGCGATACGGAGTTCATCATCGTTTCGCTACAGCTTATCACCCACAGACCAGTGGTCAAGTCGAAAATACCAACAGAGCCTTAAAAAGGATACTCAAAAAAACGGTTAAAGACAATCCCGCCGTTTGGTCGAGAAAACTAGATGATGCTCTGTGGGCGTTTCGCACAGCTTACAAAACACCAATTGGTACAACACCATACAGATTGCTGTATGGAAAAACTTGTCATTTGCCGTTCGAAATCGAACATCGCGCTTACTGGGCATTAAGAAACTGTAACCCAGACCTCAAAGTAGCTGGAGAGAAGAGATTTTTGCAATTGCATGAACTCGATGAGCTTAGAATACAAGCTTATGAGAACTCCAAACTTTACAAAGCAAGAACAAAAGCTTATCATGACAGAAAGCTAAGAATCAGAAAAGAATTCAAGGCTGGAGACAAAGTTCTGCTTTTTAACATGAAGTATAAGTTCAAAGCTCCCAAGTTGAAACCGAAATGGTTCGGACCGTATACAGTGAAACATGGATTTCCATCCGGATATGTTGAATTGCATGACAAACATGGTGGAAGTTTCATTGTTAATGGGCACCGAATTAAGTTATACTATGACAAGGAGCAGATGAATGAAGTTTCTATTCAAGAGATTCCGCCGGAATCAGAATATGAAGCTATAACCTTTATGTCACCCTTCCCGGCCGATTTCAAGAAAAACACTCCGTGGGACAAAGATTCTGGTTATATCTATGATGTTCTACCAAGACCGTGGGAGAAAGTTAAGCTGGAATACATAGATGAAACTGGAGAAGGAATAGTGATTGGAAATGTGCTGTACGTTCCAAAATTTCCAAAGAAGAAGTCAGCACCAACATGAAGAAAGAGAAGTTCGAGTCCGGCTGATGACTCGTTAATAAAACAAGCGCTTCTCGGGAGGCAACCCGTGTGTTTGCTATGTTTATTTTTCATTTTTATTTTATAGTGATTAAACCCCAAAGTTTTTTCTAAATTGCTTAGTTGAACTTAAGTGTGGGGGTGTATCACTGCCTTTTGAATAAAGCAAAGATATATTTCATATGTGTGTTTCTTTTGTTTTTAGATTACTGCAGATAATAATTTCGAAGCTTGGACGCTAGGATTAAGACTCCTCTTGAGATGAAAATACGGTTTATTCTCTTATTTCCCTATTTCATTCTTTGTCGTTTATCACATTGAGGACAATGCTTAACTTAAGTGTGGGGGGGTGAATAGGAAAATAAGAATAGATTGTAGTTTTGAGCTGAATTTTAAAATTTTGTTTGCCCTTGTAATCTAGTCTTTTGTCATTTTAAAGATCATATTCTAGAATAACTGGATTTATCCACTGGTGAAATCTGTAATTTTGAAAATTCGAGATGTGTCCCGATTAATATTGCAATCCATTCTGGGATCGATAACATTAGCTAGCACAGATTATAGCCCTTTCCACTAAAGTGTGAGGATTTGAGCCTGTTCTATATATAGCATACATCTTTTATGCTTAGATCTTTTGCTATGAGTGTGCCGGTGATTTTATTTATTCTAGAACTTGTACTTGTAAATCATTACGAGACCGTTGTGAGATCACATTTCGTTTGTGATATAAGTGTATATGCGTGATAAGAGGCAATCTTAGGTTTTATCCCAAATGGCCTTCCATTTTCATATAATGCTATATTAGCTAGCTACATTGGCTAGTTAACCACTCATATGGACCCATTTGTTAGCATTTATCTTTAATGCTAGATACCCCTAGTTACACCCGCCGAGCCTATCTTTTCTTTTGATAAAATCCAAAAAAAAAAAAAAAAAAAAAAAAAAAAAAAAAAAAAAGGAAAAGAGAAAAAAAGAAGAAAAGTCATTGCAACTATAAGGTGACAAGAATAAGCCAATGGGCTAAGTGAATCAAGTATGAATAAAGGAAGTATGGAGTTTTTCACAAAATGGCATGATATTGGTTTGTAATAGCTAGTAACATTTGGTTCGTAGACTTTGACTAATTTTGTTTTATGTTCAACCAATTTCATAAACATATCCCATGCCTTATCCTACCCTTTTTGACTTTGTGAAATTATTAAGTGTATGAACATGTAGTAACCATCCGATTTCTTGAGGAATTGACTAACGTTGTTAGCGATCTAGGGCGTATTTTGGTGACCATCCGTTATGCGAGTAACGTCGTTAGCGAACCAAGGTACAATCTAGTGACCATCCGTTAGTTGGTAATACAAGAATTCATTGTTAGGGAGCTATTATGTTTTGCATGAGATAGTGGCGAGATAGTCTTTTATTACCCTTTAAGCCTTAAACCCGAATAAAAGCCCTCTTTGATATGTATACTTGGAGCTCACACCATTTCGGTGTAGTTTTGTTTCTCGTACAAGCCTATGGTAATATTTAGATCATGACTGAGCAAATGAGTGTCATTCCTCTCATATACTCCACCAATCATACAAATGAGTGTTTGAGTGAATTATCTTTCATTTTCCTTTCGTGAGGTGTTTAGTAATGTGTATCATGCAAGAAAATCATATGGGTATTGTCAAACATCTCGATGATTCAACCATAAAAGCTTAAAATGATGAATCTAGCTTGTACTAGTGCTTGATAGATTTGCATCACATTTTCCTAATCATTTGTGTATACCATGTGGATGATTGTTTTTATTTCTAGATTTGCTTGAGGGCAAGCAAAGTTCAAGTGTGGGGGATTTGATAATGCCTAAATCTAACATGTTTTTGATAGCGTTATTGGTAGTTTTATATATGTTTTGTGGTTATATTTATGTGCTTTTGTTACTAAATCGTACCAAAGTGTGTTTGCAAAGCATTTGTAGCCAAAGACAGGAAAATGGATGGAAAAGATGCAAAAATGAGGAAAAAGGAAGTATTTGAGATTTCATGTGAATCTTGTGTCAAGTCCGCTCCGTAAGGTACTTCAATGAGTTAAAGTCCGAGTAGTCGAGTTCATAAGCTTAAGGATGAAGAGAAAGATCAAAGAATCAAGAGCTACAACCGAGAAACAAGTCGTATGCAAAAGTCCAAGAAAAAGGTTCATCAGCCATAGCCATCCGATCGGTCGCCGCCCGCAACCGATTCGGATGGAGTGAATTTGGATTTACCGAGAAGACCAACCGATCGGTAGACCATTCTATCCGATCGGTTGGAAGTCGCTGTTTGACCCAAGACTTCTTTATTAAGGATTGTGACTTTATAACTCCGGTTCTAGGTCCTTCTTTTCAGTATTCTAACCATTCAATACTACTTGGAGAGCAAGAGAAGCATTTATGCACTTAGACCTTTGGTTAGAAGCAATTTATGAAACCATTTGTTGAGTATTTTATATACCAATCAATCTAGAGAGATAAATACATACATACAAGTGCTAGGAGAGAATATACACAGAAATATACTTAGAAATTCGTCCATAAGTCCAGGAGAAGGGAGAAAGTCGAATATACCATTTTCATTGCTTGTGGAATCATTGTCTTTCAATTGTAATCTTATTTCCAAATCATTGTAAGACTTTCAATCATGGTTTCTAATGTTCAAATTATTGAGTTTACATTTATGTTTGCTATGAGTGGCTAGTGCCTTTGTGCACTTGCTTAGATGATGTGTATTATTCATTGATTGGCATATGATTGTGATAACATGTTTTAATTCAATTTCAAGTCAATTCTAAGAACCAATTGTGATAAAGTTTCATAGTGACATTTGGGTAATCAAGTTTAACTAGTGCTAGTAATCTTAAGGGTTGAAAGAACTATTGTTATTCCACTAGTTATAATCATTTGTCTATGAATGATTGTTGTTTTCCACTATTCTTGATTAAACAAAGGAACTTAATTGTGATTGTAATGAAAATGCTTTTGTCTATCAAAACGGATTGATTGTAAACCACTTTAAAGGTCGAGAGATTAATAGTTTGCTTTCAATTGTGACCGTTTGTCTATAATCGGTTACCTTTTGTATTGACCATTTCCTAAGCTTGTTTGATTAGACAAAAGATTGTTTTTGTGTTTGGGGAACACCAACTCATGAACCTTGAATTGATCTTGAATTGATTGGTTAAACTTAATGCTTGTTTTTATAAACCAAAATCTTGACGAAGGTTTAATTTGTAGAAACAATAGATTAGTGTCAAAACTAATTATCACAACCAACATGTTTTCCAAAGTTATCACAATCATATTAGTCAATTGTAGTACACTAGTCTAAGCAAGTGTAGTTTTTAATCATTTGAATTTTCATCATATCATTACTACTTATTGAGATAGTTGCTTTTAACTTACAATTCGATTCACTACACAAATCCCTGCGAACGATCCCGACTTACCATCAAAATCTTGCTACAACGGACGAGTATACTTGCTCGTATGTGTTGTTATTAGATTCGGTAATTCACCCCCTTATAAATTTAAAACTTGCACCGAACCGGGCACATCAGGCACCAATCTATACACCATCTCTATTGAAGAAATGATGAGGTCCTCTCCTATTTGCTTGCTTTCAAAGGCCTCAAAGACCAAATCTTGGCTTTGGCACCGTCGTTTAAATCACTTGAACTTCGGCACCATAAATGACCTTTCTCGCAAGGATCTTGTACGAGACATGCCCAGATTAAAGTTTGAGAAAAACCATCTTTGTTCTGCATGTCAACTGGGCAAAAGCAAGAAACATACTCACAAACCCAAAACTGTCAACACCATTATGGAAGCTCTTCACACCCTTCACATGAATCTGTGCGGACCAATGAGAGTTCAGAGTATTAATGGGAAGAAATATGTTCTGGTGGTGGTCGATGACTACTCTCGGTTTACATGGGTAAAGTTTTTGAGAACCAAGGACGAAACTCTAGAGGTTGTCATCAAACTTATCAAACAGCTACAAGTGAGACTTAACAAAACTGTCAGACTCATCCGTACAAATAATGGAACTGAGTTTGTTAACCAACAAATCAGTCAATTTTATGAAAGTATTGGCATAACTCATCAGAAAAGTGTTCCACGCACTCCTCAGCAGAATGGAGTGGTTGAAAGAAGAAACCGTACTCTTGTGGAAGCTGTACGAACCATGCTAATATTTTCCAAGGTACCGATGTTTCTTTGGGCAGAAGCAATTGCTACAGCATGTTACACCCAAAACCGATCCCTAATACATACTGTTTACAACAAAACTCCCTATGAGCTGATACATGGCAAGAAACCAGATCTTTCCTTTTTTCGTGTGTTCGGTGCACTGTGCTATCCCGCAAATGACAGTCAAGATCTGGGAAAGCTGAAAGCAAAAGCAGACGTAGGTTTCTTCGTTAGGTATGCACCAGATCGCAAGGGATTTAGAATCTACAACAAACAAACCCGACAAATCATGGAAACTATTCACGTAACATTCAATGAGCTGACTGAGCAAACGGCTTCTGGATAAACTAGTTCTGGACCCGCTCCTAATCTTTTGTCACCTAGACCAATCAGTTCAGGTCTTGTACAGAATCCCACTCCTGCTGTTCCTTATGTACCTCCTACCAGTGATGACTTGAAGAAGTTGTTTGACCCGATGTTTGATGAATATTTTGAGCCACAAACGGTTGATACTACAATGGAAGCTCCACTTGTACCTCCAGTTGCTGATGCTCCAGCTCCAGAAAACTCAGAAGGTCCATCTGTATCTGTCTCAATCAGTCAAGATGCACCATCTGCTAGTCACTCACCATCATCATCAAACATTCAATCTCCTCTGGTACAACAAGGCTCTGCAGTAGATAATTCTTTTGAAGTGAATCCTTTTGCTCCTGTTGATGATGTTCCATTCGAGAATATCTTTGCTCCTGAATGTTCTACAGAGACATCTTCTTTAGGGGATCTCAACACGGAAACATAAGTTCACTACCCTCAACCACATGATCATCTTAGAAAATGGACCAATGATCATCCGATCGAAAACATCATTGGAAATCCTTCTCGTCTGGTATCCACGCGTAAGCAACTTGCCATTGATGCATTGTGGTGTTTCTTTAATTCCTTACTATCCAAAGTCGAACCCAAGGACTTCAAAGATGCTTTGTCCAAAGACTGCTGGTTCACGGCAATGCAAGAAGAAATTCATGAGTTTGATCGACTTGAAGTATAGGAATTAGTGTCTCCTCCAGATTGTGCAATGATTATCGCTTTAAAGTGGATCTTCAAAGTGAAACTCGATGAGCATGGTGATGTTCTGAAAAATAAGGCACGACTTGTTGCAAAGGGGTATCGACAAGAAGAGGGCATAGACTTCGAAGAATCATTTGCGTCAGTTCCTCGAATTGAAGCCATCAGAATCTTTCTAGCTTATGCTGCCAGTCAGAATATGACAGTCTATCAAATGGATGTCAAGACATCATTCTTAAATGGTGATTTAAAAGAGGAAGTCTATGTCAATCAACCTGAAGGATTTGTGGACCCTGATCGTCCTAATCATGTCTATCGCTTGAAGAAGGCCCTCTGTGGCTTAAAGCAGGCACCTATGGCATGGTATGACACATTGTCTAAGTTTCTTCTGGCAAACAGATTCTCTAAAGGTGTTGTTGATCCTACACTATTCACTAGTGAGGAGAGGGAATCGATACACTATAAGGTTGTTAGAACTTTGTTGCTTTGTGTATATGATATATTGAGTTAATATGATTAAGTATGCGGAATCTACTTAACCACACTTAGAAGGTTATTTTGGTTATGGAAATGGAACAGTTATGTTTGTTATAGAAAAATGAAAAAAGAAAGTTTATCACCAAACGATTCAATATTGTGGAAAACTAGAAGGGGGGGTTGAATAGTTTTACGTCTTTTTAATTTTATTTTGAAAACTTTGTTTACTTTTAAAAACTTAGATTCGAATTTATGTGAACTCAACTCTTGAACAATATGAACAAATATAAGTAAATCTAAATAAACAATGCAAGTAAAGTAATGAAATGAAATGAAAGATAGAGATGGAAAGATCTAACCGCGAGACAAAAGATTTATAGTGGTTCGGCTACAAGGACACCTTCCTTGCCCTACTCCACTCCCCGAGCACCTAACTCGAGAGTTTTCTTCACTATGTCAACAAGCTCCCTTATGGCGGAGAAAACCTTACACAACTTTTGCTTACACCGGTTTAACGACACAAAGCTAGATGTCGGGTTCTAATCGTAGCTAGAACCAATCTTACAACTTCTACACAACTTCTTCACAACTTATTCACAACGGCTTCACGACTTCTTCACAACTTCTTCACACCGGCTTCACAACTACTTCACAACCTAGCACTACTTATGTACTCTTCTACTTCTTTACACCTTCACTACTTACACACCTTAACTTCTTCACAACTTCACTACTTACACACTAATCTAGCCTAAGCAATTATGCTCACACCTATCTAACAAATATACACAACTTATACAAAAATGAATGAATGATTATACAAACAACTTAGGTAGCAAGATGATACTAAGTTGCAATACTTCTTCTCTAGTTGTTGAAGGATTATTCTTCTTTTGCACTTGAATGGTAGAAGCTTGGATCACTTGGAAACCAATGCTTAAGAATATATGATCAAAGGATTTAGAAAGGATTTGGAAGGATAAGAAGAGATTTAGAACAGAAGGTTTGGGGTGCAAAAGGTGAGGAAAAAATCCAGAGATGAACCAGTATTTATAGGCAAATCTGAGGAGCTAGAGGAGCGGGGCGGTCCCCTTAAATAGGTGGCCGGCCCCCTTAAAATTAAGGGGACCGCCTAGTAAAATTAAGGGGGGCGCCCATCTGAACGTTGCTCAGATTTGTCTTTTTGTGGGGAAGGTTTTTCTGGAATATTTTTGCCATTTTTGGTTGAAAATTTGAATTCATAAATTTATAATGCATTAAACATTTTTATTTAATACCAAAAATGATTTTCTAAAAGATATAAAATGTTTGTGTCATTTTATAAAAAATCAAGTGGTTAAGAAAATGTTCCTTTGATCATATAATGCATTAGGCATTTGTTTATTCATACCTTAAGTGATTGAGTTGTAGAAATGAATATTTACAACTAAATACTTGTTTATTTAATAAGTTTATGTTTAATGAGTTTACATTTTGTGATTATCAAAATATAGAGATATCAAGAAGTATTAATAATGTTTTTAGGCATTATTTATATCAACAATCTCCCCCTTTTTGATGTAGATGTGAAAGTTATTTGAATAAAATAGATTGAGTTTTATTTCAAAAAATGTGTTTATGAAGAATGGGTAAAAAAAATAATCCTAATCTTTGACTTTGATCGAAACAGAATTATGGACATAGATTAAGAAGAAAGGTGAGATAGTAAAACATGTAAATAGAAAAGTGACATAGTCCTAAAAAAAAATCATTTTTCCAAAATGTGAAGTTTCTGTATATTTTTAAAGATACTCGATTTTTGACAAAAAATACCATTAATCCTAGATTAAAAAAAAATGGTTGTTTTAAAAAATCTCATGCTCAAGGGAATTAGTTAAGGCTATTGTCACATGCTACCCTTTTCTACAAATCTTATGGTCATAAGGAAGTGATGACGAACTTCTATATGTTTGATGCGAGAGTGTTGAATGGGGTATAACCTAACATCTATAGCTCCTTTGTTGTCGCACACTTATCTAACTTGATGCCATAGTCTACGAGAGCTTGTTTCATCCATAGTTTTCTAACACGAGAAATGTAATCTTACTTCTATGTTAATGATTAATCCACTTAACTCATTTCACTTCATCACCATGAGTTTTCTAATAGTGGACATAGAAGATTTCCATTTTAAACGTTATAGCTTAAGAGGGTCAGAGGGAAAAGAACAAGTAATTCTAGGTTCTAAGTAGATTCATATAAGCTATTATGTGTATATATATATAACTAGGCATTATGAGCTAGATCGACATGAAATAACTAGTCATTAATCTAAGCATATATTATAACAATTATCTTAAAAGGAAAGCGTACCTTTTAGTCTTCAGTAGATTTTACTTCAAATGCTTCAAGGTGTCATATTGACTTATGGAAGCCAACCATAGATGAGTTTCTGAATTATTCAATGAGTGACGATTTAGCCACTTGGTCCCCATTGTCCCATTTGTCCAAAATTATTTGAACCAAACATGATTTGCATTTGCATGTATGGTGAAAGTATTCCCCAAGGGTTGAAACTTGGTTGAAGTGAATAATTCCACATTGGGTGATTATTATTATTAGGAAAGTTTTGTCTACTTTGATTTCTTCTAGGTTGAGGGGTTTTAGACCGAGGATGAGGATTATTTGGTCTAATTGGAGGTGGAGTTTTAGATCTTAACTTCGGTTTAGAAAATCCAGTTTTGGCTTTCAATGATGGTTTATAAAAACTTTTTACTTCCTCATCACTCGCAATAGGTATTTTTCTATCTTTTATAAGTATATACTTAGGTTTCGACTCTAATGGTTTTTGTTTACTAGATTGACATTCAAACTTTACATTTTTATTTTCACTAGTTGAAACATTATTTGAGTTGAATTCTAGACCGGTTTTATCTCCTGAAGTTCCTTGAACACTTATTATTTTCTTAAGTGAGTTACTACTATTTTTAAACTTGTCAAGTTTGGAAATTTCATCTTTAAGTTTTTCATTTTCATTTTTGACCTCTAGACATGTTTTACATTCTATAAAAACTTCTTTTCCTTTTTCTAAATGTTGTAGTTTAATTTTTACTTCAAGTATTTCATTTTCTAATCGATTATTAATATGTTTTAGTGATTTATTTTTATCTATGAATTTTTGACCTAATTTGCATAACCTATTATATTCATTATCTAGGTCTTTTTCGTCTAATGATTGATTTTTGTCACTAAAGTATTTGGTTTTGGAAAGTACCTCATTTGATGTCTTTGCCATAAGACATTTTTCGTCGTTTGCTTTGTCCGCTTCGTCTTTGTCGCTATCACTCCATGCTCCGCTAACAAAGGCGCTTTGGTAATCATAACCCGGTGGCTTTGGACATTCGCCAATGAGATGGTTTTGGCTTCCACATCTAAAACACTTTCTTTTCCCGTAGTTATCATTCCTATTTCTTTGAAGCGATCTTCTTTCATCTCGTGGTTGTCTTGTGAATCTTCCTCGTCTCTTGAAAAATTTCTTGAACTCTCTTAAGGCCATTGCATATTCTTCATCTTCACTATCGTCACTCGAATCGTCATCATCACTAAGTTTCTTTTTGGCTTTTAGCGCAAAAGATTTGATTTGATCTTTCTTGCTCTTGACCGTTTTCGAGTCTCTCTTTATAATTTCTTCGTGGACCTTTAAGTTGCCGATAAGTTCATCAAGCGATAGCGTCATCAAGTTCTTCGATTCTTCAATAGCCGTGACCTTCGCGCGCCATTTTGGATGTAATGCCCTAAGAAATTTCCTTACACAATTTTTGCTAAAAAAAGTCTCATCAAGTGCTTTTAAACTTGTGATAATAGTGTTAAATTTAGCAAAAGCATTATCTATTGATTCCTCTTTCGGAATCGTAAATTGTTCATATTGTTGAACAAGAAGATCTATTTTATTATCTTTGACTTGACTATTACCTTGGTGAGTTATTATTAAGGAGTTCCAAATTTCTTTTGCTGTTTCACACATAAAGATCCTTTCGTATTTTTTACGTGGTAACGCATTATAAATAACCATTTTTGCCTCATTATTTTTAGCTAGTTTCTTTTTCAAATCATCATTTTGTTTTTCAAAAGGTACAATTTCATCTCTTTTAGTTAAAGGATTATTTTGAATAGGGGGAAAATCACCATAGGTAATAACATGCCAAAGATCAAGATCTTTTGATTTCACATAAGTTTTGAATCTATTTTTCCAATAAAGAAAACCATCACTTTCAAATAGCGGTGGTCTTTGCATAGATTTCCCTTCTAAATATTTTTCCGATTCCATAGATCGATTCAAGTTTTAAAATACAGTTTATTTTAAAAATCTTGTTTGACGTGGCTCTTGATACCAATTGTGGAAAACTAGAAGGGGGGTTGAATAGTTTTACGTCTTTTTAATTTTATTTTGAAAACTTTGTTTACTTTTAAAAACTTAGATTCGAATTTATGTGAACTCAACTCTTGAACAATATGAACAAATATAAGTAAATCTAAATAAACAATGCAAGTAAAGTAATGAAATGAAATGAAAGATAGAGATGGAAAGATCTAACCGCGAGACAAAAGATTTATAGTGGTTCGGCTACAAGGACACCTTCCTTGCCCTACTCCACTCCCCGAGCACCTAACTCGAGAGTTTTCTTCACTATGTCAACAAGCTCCCTTATGGCGGAGAAAACCTTACACAACTTTTGCTTACACCGGTTTAACGACACAAAGCTAGATGTCGGGTTCTAATCGTAGCTAGAACCAATCTCACAACTTCTACACAACTTCTTCACAACTTATTCACAACGGCTTCACGACTTCTTCACACCGGCTTCACAACTACTTCACAACCTAGCACTACTTATGTACTCTTCTACTTCTTTACACCTTCACTACTTACACACCTTAACTTCTTCACAACTTCACTACTTACACACTAATCTAGCCTAAGCAATTATGCTCACACCTATCTAACAAATATACACAACTTATACAAAAATGAATGAATGATTATACAAACAACTTAGGTAGCAAGATGATACTAAGTTGCAATACTTCTTCTCTAGTTGTTGAAGGAGTATTCTTCTTTTGCACTTGAATGGTAGAAGCTTGGATCACTTGGAAACCAATGCTTAAGAATATATGATCAAAGGATTTAGAAAGGATTTGGAAGGATAAGAAGAGATTTAGAACAGAAGGTTTGGGGTACAAAAGGTGAGGAAAAAGTCCAGAGATGAACCAGTATTTATAGGCAAATCTGAGGAGCTAGAGGAGCGGGGCGGTCCCCTTAAATAGGTGGCCGACCCCCTTAAAATTAAGGGGACCGCCTAGTAAAATTAAGGGGGCCGCCCATCTGAACGTTGCTCAGATTTGTCTTTTTGTGGGGAAGGTTTTTCTGGAACATTTTTGCCATTTTTGGTTGAAAATTTGAATTCATAAATTTATAATGGATTAAACATTTTTATTTAATACCAAAAATGATTTTCTAAAAGATATAAAATGTTTGTGTCATTTTATAAAAAATCAAGTGATTAAGAAAATGTTCCTTTGATCATATAATGCATTAGGCATTTGTTTATTCATACCTTAAGTGATTGAGTTGTAGAAATGAATATTTACAACTAAATACTTGTTTATTTAATAAGTTTATGTTTAATGAGTTTACATTTTGTGATTATCAAAACATAGAGATATCAAGAAGTATTAATAATGTTTTTAGGCATTATTTATATCAACAAATACTATTAAGATAATAATACGAGTGATCTTCACTTATCACTAGGGTTACAAAACCTTGAATCTTATGTTTATATGACTTATGATATTGTTGTGTTTGTTCTTTTCTCTTAACAGATATTCAACATGAATTAAGCACACTGAATATCTAAGCCTATGATTTCTCTTTTATAGTCCAAGAGAGATCTTTACAATATTGTCAAGTCTAATCGAACACATGCTTGAGAGTGTCAGACATTAAGATACAACATGTATCTGTGTTTACAACTTGTTACTGAACACTTTGTCTAAAGATATTATCTACCGTGTATTGTTGACAATTATACACATAATATCTTCGTATTCTTATCCAACCAGCAGTAGAATACTTCAATAGTTATCCACTCAGCAATAGAATCTTCTTTACTAGCAGCAGCATCATTCAGCAGTAGAATGTTTAACGCTAGCAGTAGAATCAAATGCACTAGCAGTAGAATGATACTTAGAGTATTTCTTTGAGTAGAACTGATCTTGTAATCCTTTAATTCCCGATACTAATCTTCAGAATATTTAATTCCCAACAATCCTCCCCTAAACATGTGAATCCTTTTCAACATGTTTCTGAATTAAATTATGGATTGTGAAGATCTTTCAAACACTTCTGTAGTCAGATTCTTGATCTGAGCTATCTTCTATTCTTCAAGATTAAATATCTTTCTCAGTAACTCATCTGCCATTTTCTTTTGACTTTGACAATATTAGAACCTATCTTCAAGCTTTAAACAAAGCCTAAAAGATGGTGCAATTTCCTTGGATGGAGGAATTATAAGAGGCAATGATGCTGTGTATCTTGGATGCTTGTTTCAACAAGTGAAATCATCTATCAGCATGCCTTTGCAAGTGATGAACAAACGTAGTGAACTGAGATTGACCTAGATAGAACTTTCTCCTTTGGAATGCTTCATCCCTTCTAAATATATATATATATATATATATATATATATATATATATATATATATATATATATATATATATATATATATATATATATATATATATATATATATATATATATATATATATATATATATATATATGTATACCTTATATATATATATATAATACTCCAGAATCAGCTCTGTTCTTGTCATTTTCAACCTCCATGTCATCATCTTGTATGCTCTTGTCTTTTCCTCCCTTACATTTGGTTAATCTTCCTTGGGCTGTATTTCCTCCCCTGAGATATAAATAACATTTTATCCTCCCCTGTTTGGAAGATCTCTCACCATCATTCCATCATTATCTGATCTACCAATGTGAACTTGTTTTCAGACAATGTTGTACATGAAGCCATTAATTCCTTAAGAGTTTATGTGCTGCCCTCATCACTTCTAGGTGTGTTAACTCCTATGAGAGGTGATTCATGGGGCAATGACTCATTATCCATCAATGGATGGTTTTTCTGAGTCCCTTTAAAAATCCTTTTTAAGAAACTTTTGACTTAACAGTATGTTCATGATTTTATTATAGAAAAATCGTACTGCTTTCAACCATTTTGAAGGGATTAAGTGTATAACAGACACTTAATCAAGAATGCTGTTTAAAGCAACCTCTAGTTGTGTGAGAACCAATGTTTTCAGTTATAAATAACTGTCTGTGTAAAGATAAACCTATTCAAAAGACTTTCTTGACAGGGTTTCCAGCTCATAGCAATTGTTGCCTCTAACAAAAGTGTTAGATTCACTTTTACAAGTTGTTCTTTCTATCAGATGTCTTTAGACTTGCTCATTATACTTAAAAGTATAAAATGATAGAAAGTGAGTTGTGTCAGTTACTATCTGACCAACTGAATCATCAATTCAATGTGAAATATCATAATCAGATTTCAAGAAATAAGTTTAAAGAATTAATTAACTTAGGTGTAAACCTTTGTTAAGAATCCCCAAACTCAGTCCATCATAAACCTATTATTTTAGCAAGTAGGATAATTCTGCTGTTTCCATTTCACTTGAAACTTCCTTTTTATTCAATGTTCATACCTGAAAATGTTAGTCCAAAACCAAGAAACAAAATGTAAAGCATATGTCTTATAGCAGTATCATAGATATGACTAACAAATATGAACTTAAACAAACCAAAATTTGTACCAGCAGCACAAACTTTTCACTAACAGTAGTATCTTATAAAGCCAACAGTACAATTAAAAATTTATATACAAAAATACATAGTTTTAAATCATTGAGGATTAAGCATTCCAATTCTTGCTACCAAGTATTGAAACCTCCCAACATCAAAAGCTTTAGTGAGAAGATCTGCAAAGTTGTGTTCAGAATCAATTTTAAGAACTTGAATCAACTTTTTCTCATTACAATCTCTAATAAAATGATGTCTTATTTCAATGTGTTTTGTTTTAGAATGTTGCACTGGGTTTTTAATTATGCAAATAGTACTACTATTATCAATATGTATGACAGTGTTCATAAAATTGTACCCATAGTCAAGAAGTTGGTTTTGAAGCCATAGGACTTGACCACAGCAACTTGCAGCAGCTACATATTCAGCTTCAGTTGTTGAAGTAGCCACAATTGTTTGCTTCTTACACTGCCATGAGATAAGTCTACACCCAAGGAATTGACATCCTCCAGTTGTTGACTTTCTGTCCAAGCTAGCACCAGCATAATCACTATCCGAAAATGCTACCAAGTCAAAAGGTGATTCCCTTGAATACCATAGACCCAACCTTGGTTGACCCTTGAGATATCTAAAAATCCTCTTGACTGCTGTTAAATGAGAAACCTTTGGAGTTACTTGAAATCTTGCACAAGCACAAACAGAGAACATGATGTCAGGTCTTGATGATGTGAGATACATCAAAGAACCTATCATAGTTCTGTAAGTGTGTACATCTACATTGTCTCCATCTAAATCTTTAAGAAGTGGCTTCTCAGAGTCCATTGGTGTGCTTGCCATTTTTGAATCAGAAAAGTTGAACTTCCTTAGAATCTCAGCAACATATTTATCTTGATTAATAAATATGCTTCACATGATTGTTTAACTTGCAAACCCAAAAAGAATGTAAGTTCCCCCATGGAACTCATCTGAAACTTATAATGCATAAGCTTCTCAAACTCCAAACACATCTCCTTTCTTGTAGATCCAAAGATGATATCATCCACATACACCTGTACTAGCAAAAGATCACTCTTGTGCTTCTTGATGAATAATGTCTGATCAATCTTGCCTCTTTGAAATCCATTTTCAATTAAGTAGGAAGCCAGTGTTTCATACCATGCTCTAGGTGCCTGATGAAGGCCATAAAGAGCCTTAACTACTCTGTACACTTTTTTCTGGATGGTCAGGATCAATGAAGCCTGGAGGTTGTGAGACATACACCTCTTCTTCAATAGTACCATATAAAAATGCACTCTTGACATCCATTTGATAAACTGTGAAGCCTATAAATGAAGCATAAGCTAAGAAAAGCCTAATTGCCTCAAGTCTTGCTACTGGAGCAAAAACCTCATCATAGTCTATACCTTCTTGTTGTGTGTACCCTTGGGCTACTAATCTAGCCTTATTCCTTATCACTATTCCCATTTCATCCTTTTTATTCTTGAAAACCCATCTAGTGCCAATTACCTTTTCATCTTTAGGTAAATCAACTAGCACCCAAACCTTCTGAATCTTAAACTGAAGAAGCTCCTCTTGCATAGCTTCTACCCAGCTTGAATCATCTAGGGCTTTAAGAATGTTCTTTGGTTCTGCCTGAGAGAGAAAACATACAAACAAGCAAGAGTTTGAAAACTCATGCTGCTTTGAAGCATAAAGGGCATCAAGAAGCCCTTATTGGTCTGAAGACATCAGTTGTTGCCTTGTCTTCACACCTGATTGTACATCTCCAATCACATTTTCTAGGGAATGGACCTTGTGAATCCTGGTGTGTGGGGTAGAAGGAACTTGATAGTTAGGTGAGATATTGCTCAAATCCACCTCTTTATCTAAGAAATCTGCTTCATTTGAAACTGAAGGGCCAGCAGTGGAATCATTTGGCCTAGCAGCAGAAAAATTAAGCCTAGCAGTAGAATGCTCTGTCTCAGCAGTACTATCATCAGCAGAAACATTTTGTTGTTCCTTTGTTCCATCTTCCTTGTGTTCATCTTCAACATCTTCTTTAGCTTTACCAGAAGAAGATTCATCATTTATTGAATTTGAAGCCACACTGGTACTTATTGGCATCCATACATGATCTTGATTTGTCTCCTTGTCTAACCCTGCCTCATTTGTTGTTTGTGAACCTGAAAAATCATTAGTTTCTGCAACAACAGGCACATAATTCATAGAATGGGTTAGTGAGTCAAGATCAAATAGCCAATTAGGACCTTGACCTGCTACATTGGATTTATTCTCTAAAAATTCCACATGCAGGTTCTCATCTACTCTTCTAGTTCTCAAGTTGTATACTCTAAAAGCTTTGCTATTGAGAGAATATCCAACTAAGAATCCTTCATCTGCTTTGCCAACAAAACTTTCCAAGATAGTCTAAGGTATTTAGAATTGTCACATGACATCCAAAAGGTCTAAGAAATCCTATTACAGGAGTTCTACCTCTAAAAAGTTCATATGATGTCTTATTGTGAGATTTGACAACCAAAACCCTATTTTGAACATAGCAAGCAGTGTTGACTGCTTCAGCCCAAAAAGTGATAGGCAACTTAGAGTTGGCTAACATGGTTCTAGCAGCTTCTATGAGTGTTCTATTTCTCCTCTCAGCAACACCATTCTGTTGTGGAGTTCTAGCAACACTAAATTCTCTCCTAATACCTTTTTCTTTGCAGAAATCATCCATAACTCTATTTTTGATTTCTGTCCCATTATCACGTCTAATGACTTTTACTCTTTTGCTTACTAGGTTTTCTATCTCTGTAATGAAAGTCTTAAGGATGCTAGAAGTCTCATCCTTAGTAGCTAAAAAGAAAACCCATGTAAATCTACTATAGTCATCAGTAATAACTAGACAATATCTTTTATGCATCAGGCTCCTAACAGAAGTAGGTCCAAATAAATCCATATGAAGCATAAACAATGATTGATCAATAGAGTTAAAAATTTTGGGCTTACAAGTGGCTTTGTGTTGTTTGCCTTTAAGAAAAGCAATGCATGTTTGGTCATTTTCAAATCGTTTTTGAGGTAAAACTCTTACCAAACCATTCTTAACAATCTTATTTATGGTTTTGAAGTTAATGTGACCAAGCCTTCTATTCCATAACATTGATTCAACCAATGTGGCCTTTGCTAAAAGACAAGTTAAAGCCTTTTGGGAACAATGTTCTTCATATCAACACTGTACATGTTGCCCTTTCTTGGAATTCTAAGAAGTACTTGACTTTCATCAGGCATCTTAAAATCAGAAGAAAGTACAAGACATTCAGTGTCAGAAAAGAGAACTTTGTTCCTTTTGTCATACATTTGTGAGACACTAAAAAGATTATACTTAAGCTCTTGTACCTAGTACACATCTTCAAAATCTAAATTTCCAGTTTTAATAGTACTTTTACCGGAAATTTTTCCACCAATACCTCCTCCAAAGGTAACAAAGCCTCCATCTATTGATTGAAAATCTGAGAGATAAGACTTGTTGCCTATCATGTGCCTTGAACATCCACTATCTGAGTATCCTTGATCCTTTTGTTTATCAGATGAATGTTCCTGCACAGTAATAAGGAGTATTAGTTTCCTTTGGGGACCCAAGCCATTACTGACTTGGATCTGCCTCTTGCATCAATGTAATTTAATCTCTTGAGAACAGTTGATGCAACATTGGATTTAAAAACCCAACATGCTGAGGCCTTAACAGCATTTGCCCTGTTTTCCCTAGCAGTAGTATGAACTACATGCTTAGCAGTAGTAACTACTAGCTTTGTAGTTGTTCCCTTTGGTTTCCAAACTTGTTTTTAGACCACTGCTTTTGATTGAATGGGCCTTTTAACAGTTGTTGATGCATTTTTGTAAGTTGATTTTGCATTTTTAACTGTTGGTCTTGGGTTAACAGTCATGAATGGTCTAGCAGTAAAAACTGCTTGCCTAGCAGTAGAAACTGCTTTTGAAACTGCTCTGGGTTTTGTTCTAGTAAAGTTAGAGTGATCTTTAATTGTTTGCCTTTTGAAGTTCACCCTATTGTTTGCATACCCAGATACCCATTGGTTGCAGAAAGCTGCAAGATGATCAAAACTACCACATGTGTAACAAGCTTTATTATAAAAGACAAAGTCATCACCTAATTGGTGAGACTTGAGGTTATTCCAACTCCTTTGGTTACCTCTGGGCTTGTTAGTGGATCTATATTGTTCACAATATTTAACTGGTTGCCTAACATGTTTAATGTTTGTTCTAGGCCTAAAAGTATCCTTTTTGACCACTTTAGGAACCCTTGTTCCTGCTTTCTTATCTATTTCAGGTTTAGACAAAACCTGATGTTCTTCCTCACTATCAGATACCCAGTCTTCATTAACTACTCTATCTGATCTTCTATCAGAGGACACCTTGTCCTCAGGAAGTGAAGTATTACTTATACTTTCACCTACTTTCTCTACCTTAGGAATCTCAGTAGACTTAGAACCATATTCCATTATTGGTTCTTGAAACTCAGCAAATCCTGTGTGTGCTAGGTCAATTCCTGGAGGTGAAGGAACACCTCTGTATGGTGGAGGAACAGACTTGTATCCTACACCAGATCTAGCTTTATTGATTACTTGAGCTTCCCAAATTTTATTAATTCCCTCTGAGGCATGAGCTAAAGCATCTACTGTTATCTTAACATTTTCACTTTTATTTTTGGCTTTAGCTAATGATGCATTTTGTAAACAAATTATTTCATCTCTGAACTCTAAGTTTCTTTTTAGGGCATTCATGTCATCAGTAAACTTAGATTCATTTCCTTGAAAGTGTAAGATTTGTTTTTCAAGAACAGCTAGACCTCTTTTATGATTAGCTAAGTTGGCCATAGTATTATATAGCTCTTCTAGTTGATCATCAAATTTCTTTTTAAGGTCTTCATAAGCTTTAAGAGCACAGCAAGATTAAGTACATTTGATTATAGAATTTACCTCTGAATCAGAAAAGGCCATTAAAGCAGTCTCAGTGGCCACCATTGCAGCTTCTTTTGGTGCTTCTTCCTCATCAGCCATGAAGCTCCAATCATAGTTAACACCATCTATGGCGAGCATAGCCCTTGGCTCTTTCACTGTGACTTCCTTCTTCTTCTCTTGCTTATACTATGTGTTTCTATTATCCTGCTTCCTTGGGTTTCTACACTCTTTAGCAAAATGTCCCAGCCTGTGACAGTTGAAACACTCTACTTTCTTCTTATCAAACCCAGCAGTTTTATTACCATTAATGGTAATCTGCTTTCCAGTTCTTTGCCAAAACTTCTTAGCCCTCATGCTAAGTAAAGCAACCTGCCATTTGATATCCATCTCTTCTAAATCATTATCATCCAACTGATCAAGGTCTTCATGAGTTAGAGGAGAACCACTAGTTTGACTAGACATGAATACATAGAATGATGGATCTCCAAGTCCAGCAGCATTCGTTTGTGAACTAGTAGTAGGACCACCATAGTTAGCAGTAGAAACACCTGCATCTTCATCTACCTATTCTGACTTACTAATACTAGGAGATGACAAGAGTGCCACATTTCCAGAACTAGTACTGTAGTTTCCATACTTTTTCAGACTTTGTTCAACAATTTTGAAGTTGTTGTACAAATCATTGAGTTTCATGGTTTCAATGTCTGGCTTATTCATCCAGACAACCACATGAGTATGGAATTCATCAGATAGACTTCTCAAAAACTTCATGTTGAGATCTTCCTTTGCTATCTCAACCCCCAACACAGCTAACTGACAAACAAGCTTGTGTAATCTAGAGAACAGCTTATCAAGTGCTTCATTGCTATTTGAACTAAAATTTTTAAATTGTTGTTACAGCAATGTCTTCTGTGTTTTCTTGGTAGTTTCATTACCACCAAACCATGCACAAATCTCTTCAAAAAGAGTTTTTGCATCAGGATACTTGCTAAAAGATAGCATCTGTTCACCAGGAATGGTCATGAGCAACAAGTTTCTTGCTTTTTGATCATTTCTCTTCTGTATCCTTTCTTCACCGGTAACTGGTCCAGTATTTCTTTTCCTATCTGTTTTGCCTTCAAGAATGACATCTGTATAACCTAGTGCAAAAGAATCACCATACATAATGATATCCCAAAGAGCATAATCTTGAACCATAAAATATTGCTCAATCCTTAACCTCCACAACTCAAACTCATTTGGTTTGATCATGGGCAACTTTGCAGCAATATTTGTAGCCTGAGTATCTTGTACGTCCATTTTTGCTTCATTTTCTAAATCAACTATATCAGCCTTGCTCTGATACCAATTGAGGAGAGGGAATCGATACATTATAAGGTTGTTAGACCTTTGTTGCTTTGTGTATATGATATATTGAGTTAATATGATTAAGTATGCGAAATCTACTTAACCACACTTAGAAGGTTATTTTGGTTATGGAAATGAAACAATTATGTTTGTTATAGAACAATGAACAAAGAAAGTTTATCACCAAACGATTCAATATTATTAAGATAATAATACGAGTGATCTTCACTTATCACTAGAGTTACAAAACCTTGAATCTTATGTTTTTATGACTTATGATATTGTTGTGTTTTTTCTTTTCTCTTAACAGATATTCAACATGAATTAAGCACACTGAATATCTAAGCCTATGATTTCTCTTTTATAGTCCAAGAGAGATCTTTACAATATTGTCAAGTCTAATCGAATACATGCTTGAGAGTGTCATACATTAAGATACAACATGTATCTATGTTTACAACTTGTTACTGAACACTTTGTCTAAAGATATTATCTACCGTGTATTGTTGACTATTATACACATAATATCTTCGTATTCTTATCCAACCAGCAGTAGAATACTTCAATAGTTATCCACTCAGCAGTAGAATCTTCTTTACTAGCAGCAGCATTATTCAGCAGTAGAATGTTTAACGCTAGCAGTAGAATCAAATGAACTAGCAGTAGAATGATACTTAGAGTATTTCTTTGAGTAGAATTGATCTTGTAATCCTTTAATTCCCGATACTAATCTTCAGAATATTTAATTCCCAACAACTAGGAAAACGGGCATGCATCTACTTCACGTTCAGATCTACGTAGATGACATTATCTTTGCCTCCTCTAAACCTAGTGAATGTGATCGGTTTTCTAAAGGGGTGAGTTCTAAGTTCCAAATGTCGATGATGAGACAAATGTCATTTTTCTTAGGTTTACAAATTTCTCAAAGTCCCGAAGGCATCTTCATTAATCAATCCAAGTACGTAAATGAAATATTAAAGAAATTTGGATTCGATTCAAGTGATCCTGTTGACACTCCTATGGTTGAGAGATCGAAGTTGGGTGAAGACCTCTCTGGGATCCTGGTTGATCAAACTAAGTTTCGAAGCATGATTGGATCCCTAATGTACCTCACCCCTAGTAGTCCAGATCTCCTATTCGCAGAATGCATGTGTGCTCGGTACCAGTCCAAGCCTACCAAGAAGCATCTGGAAGTGGTAAAACGGGTCTTCAGATATCTTCAAGGAACTATTCACATGGGTCTCTGGTATCCTAAGGACACAGCCATGGAACTCACAGCCTATGCAGATGCAGACCATGCGGGGTGTCAAGATACTCGTCGGAGTACGTCGGGAGGTGCTCAGTTTTTAGGGGAAAAGCTAGCAAGCTGGTCGTCGAAGAGGCAAATGAGTACGTCTATATCTTCCACAGAGGCTGAATACATTGCCATGTCTGCATGATGTGCTCAAATCCTATGGATGAGATCCCAACTATCGGACTATGGCTTTGGATACAACAAGATTCCCCTGTATTGTGATAACAAAAGTGCTTTTGCTCTTTGCTGCAACAATGTCCAACACTCCCGATCTAAGCACATCGATATCCGGCATCACTTCATAAGGGAACAGGTTGAAAAAGGGGTTGTTGAACTTTACTTCGTGAGGACAGAGTTTCAGTTGGCTGATATCTTCACTAAGGCACTTCCGAGAGAACGGTTCCAATTTATTCTCCCGCGACTTGGCATGAAGAGTTTGACACCTGAAACCCTCAAGTGTCTTCAAGAAGAAAAAGAAGAGTAAAGGAGTTGCTTCACATATCCTTGTATATACTTGTATATATCTTAAACCAAAAAGAAAATAGAAAAATATAAAACCTATAAAAAAAATAAAAAAAATAATAAAAAAAAAACACAAAAATACCAAAAATAGTTCTTCTAGGCATGTCTTCTATTTATCGATAACATTTACGGTCCTAGAAATGTCATTCAATAATGACACGGGACTTTAAATGAAGCTCGAGCAGAAGTTCAATTAAACTATTAAAACATGTCATCATGGGGCTTTGTGGTCTAGTGGTAGATGCTTAAGCAATTAAGCGTGCTCAAGTGAGAGTAGTACCGGGTTGGGTGACCGACCGGGAAGTCCTCACTTAGGGACCATAAGCTCTAATGATATCAACCAGCTGCCTTAGAAGCCTGGGCCCAGCCATGTGATGTCTTGACCAAACAAAGGACGCGAGTTCGAATCCGATCCGCAGCATGATTGGGTATTGGGTGGAGGTATTTCACAGGCATCAAACCTTTGTTGGGTAGGGTTGATGGGTACCATTATGGTACACAGGGTTGAGGTGTCCCTGCCAATCTACACTTTTTTTTTACCAAACTATTAAAACATGTCTTAATGGCTTGCTGTTATTTCAGATAGCAACCCGCTTTTCAAAATGGGGAAAGCACGTCGCCAAAAAGACTGTTGTTCCTCTCACTGGGTGAAGCTCACCCAGGCATGGATTACTTTATATCTATGTTTCTTCGATTTGATGCACGTTTCAGTGCATCATTTCCCGTATAAGAAGAGAAATCTTCTTTACATCACAGATACTTTTCCATCTATGATTCTTCAGGAAAGTATTTGTGCTAAACTTGGTGGTACCATGATTTTTGAATATCAATCAGAATTGAACTTTTCATAAAAATCTATCTCTCAATCAATGACTACAACTATTTAAATAGAAGGCGGGTCATCGATTGAGGGGGAGAGTGATGATTTTCAAAAAACTCATATCATTAAAACATGTCACTTTGTACATAATAAAGCAGTGAATAAAATGTGGTTGTTATGTGTCAGTGTATGATTTGTGTTAAATTCAAATCTTCCAAACCTATCATACCTGACACTAACATTCTCTCTCATAGATTGAGGGGGAGCATCGTAATGTTCCAATTATCAGCACATATTAAACCTGACCACATTTTCTCCCATATTTTCTAAACTTATTTAAATCAATTGGGATCACAAATCTCAAAAGGTTTGAAATTTTTGATCGGGGGAGAGAATGTGATTTAAATATGCAATCTGATAAAAATGTGATGTTTTTGACCAAATGTAAATCTCTCCCATATGTGCTAAACTCTTTCGTATATCGATGCACATATTGAGGGGGAGCAAATGGTTTGTGATAGCAAAAAGGATGTGGCATCTCAAGTGAACACGACTCAGACTTCACCAATGAATTGACGAAACAAAAACTGTCATTAATCGAAAGGGCTTGTCCTGGCCGGGTAATAATTTCAAGCTGGTCTAACCAGTGATGTAAGTGTGTCTCGAAGAGGACTTGTCTGAGTAGAGTGTACCATTTTGAGAAACTTTCTGTGGACTTGACCAGGTCGGGTAATAATTTCAAGCTAGTCTAACTAGTGATGTAAACGTGTCTCGAATTGGTCATGTTCACTGAAAGTGGATCAATTCAAAAAGTGCAAGCTCTACCCAACATGTGCAAATTTACACTAAAAACATCTGAGCACATGTTAAGGGGGAGCATTTGAAAAGTTCAAAACTCTCAAAGTGTTAGCAAAATGTGTTTCTTAATCATAAACACTTTGAGAGATTTTTTTTTTCAAATAAATGGTTTACAGCAACATAGGATAGTCATGGTGTTATAAGGCGGCTAAGTTTAGGAAAAACCGTCCTATGATCCGCCAGAGCCGGAGGGATCTACCCAAGGACAATACCAATTAGCTAGTATTAGAAAGTCCTTAGGTATGATTATGAAAAAAGGAGGAATATGAGAAAGGAGAAAGAAGGGTTGAAGAATTAAAAAGAAATAAAATAAGAAATGGTGAAAAGAAATAGCCCTCCAATTATTCAACCTTAGGGCAAAAACCGGGTTCAATTCATATGCTACTGGTTGTTACTAAGGTAACTTCGGTATTGAAGACAAGACGTCATGGATCCAGTGACGCACTGCACTAAACCTTCTAGCCACTCAAGTTCTCTTAAAAGGACTTGTTTCATTCTCACGGGGAACCATGCATAATCTATCGACTGCTCATTACGAGTTATGTTGATATTGAAACAGGAGACACCGCTCCAGTCTCCGACTACCAAAAATGCACTTATCGAGTCTAGAGCCAAGAGATGCATTGTAAGATCTCATAGGAACACATGCTACTTTTACACTGATGAGTCCTACGCAGATCTTAGCAATCTGCCAGAACATTTATGAGGGAACTTACAAATTGTAATTCTCAGTGATTGAATGGAAATTCCTGCCAGGGTCAACATCAAACAGCCCTGAAAGCAGGTCACTTCGGTAATTCCTTGTGGATTACGCTTAGTGGTCACGGTGGTTTTAAACGGTCTACAGTCGTGGAGTGATCTCTAGCGACTCACCTAATCGTTGATGTACTTCAGTAGATCTTGTAAGCCCTCTCGGGGGTATCCGATTTAGGAACGGCCTTGGTAAGGATTAGAGAAAGTTTTCACACTATGCTGTTAACATTCTCGAAGTTCGAACCTGTAAGTACCGGACGTTTTATTGCTAACTGTCGTATGCAAGAATCCCTGGCGGTTGCAGCTGATTGCCGAAAAGATGCCGATCCATCACCACTTGCTCACACTTCACCATCATAATCAAACAAATCATGATAATTAAAAGACCTTCAACACTGCTTCCGCAACTCGGATGCAGAAAATCATGATCCAGAAAAGTGTGAGCATGTCGGTCCAAAGATCACAATATCACATGGAGACGATACTACAAGAAGATGACTTGGAGACGTACATTGGATGATGACACCAATGAATCCTCAAAGATCATCCAAGACAAATGAACAGTCATCAAAGGTCCACTGCTGAAATTACAAAGTGTGCTGAACTTGAAGAATCAAAAGCCTATGAGCTAGGAATTTATAGTCATGTAATAGAATGCTAGAATTGAAATTGAAATTTTCGGGGTGACCTCCCTTAGGGGGAGATTGTTAGGAATATAAATATTCATTTGAAGACTCGGTCACCCCGAGTATCTATTAGTATTTAAGTAGCTCATAGGATTATTAGTATTATTAGTATTAGTTTAGTTATATTAGTATTTATGGAGTTGGGTCGGGTCTTTACCCACTGTCGGCTCTCTCCACTGCCCACTCGGGGCACTTAAGCTAGGACTATATATATCCCTTCCCACACAAGGGAAGGGTTGGAACTCTTCTCATTTTCAAGCTAATACATTTTCCTTTCTCTCTCTAAGTTCCCAACTTCTATCACTCTCTCTCTCTAGAATTCGATCCATAACCACAAGATCCATACGTTTTATACTTTGTTAAAGCTTACACCGAAACAACTAACACCCTTATGGTGTTAGTCGAGCCGTGAGCAAAACATCAACCAAATCAGACACACCCTAGGTCTATTGCTAGTTCGAGACAAATACAAGACCGAGACGACAACAGCAACAACAAAATCAACTTTGCTAATCTAGTTCATCACTCAACTGAACAAAACCTAAGAACCAAATGGGTCCAACCCGACCCGTAAACCAACTGGAATTAACCAAGCAACCATGGCAAGGAATAAGTGGCATAGAACCAGGACGATAACGAGTTGACTTACCCACTGAGTTGACTCAGTGAGTCAACTCGGTTCATTTAACAAACAAACACCATATTTTAATCCATTGTACCACACGGAAAGGATAATCAAAACAGATTTAGTCGAGTCATTTTATCCACGAAATTTTTTCAATCAAGGTTAATCGGTTTCATCACAAAAGCAAATTCAAGATATCGATATATAATTAAAATCAGTAACAATAAACACGAAGGGTAATTCGAATAAAATCTTACAAGAGGGTATGATCGATTACAAGAGGAGCGACCAATAACAATTAAAGCCGAATACAATATAACCAAGACCGATTCCAACAGAAGCCACCACCAAAGCTTCAAGCACCTCTTTAGAGATGTGAGATTTGTGATTGATTGAAGGTGTGGGTGGACTCCTATGGTGCGGCAACAATAAAAAGAGTGAAGATGAGATAACTTTGACTATGCTTTCTTGATGGAGAAATTATGTGTGAGCAAAAGGAGCAAGAATCACCATCAATTCCCAATCTCTATAAGCTTCCACTGGCTTTAACTCTGGGGAGAAGAGGCTACATTGATGTGTAGGCTTTAGGAAGGAGGAGGTGAAAATGATGTATCATCTTTCTTGACTGCAAATCTTGGGAGAGGGTAAAAGGGAAATCGAAAAAAATAAAGGTGATAGTGATCTATCATCCTGTGGATCTGATAAAAGATAAAGGGAACAAGGAGAAGGAATAGGTAGGGGCGGTTTATTTTATTACATGGGTAGGTTATGTTTTTATTATTACCCCATGTACCCCGTGTCCCGTTGAGCAAAGATTTAAATGTGATCCCTCAGTTTGGTAAAAATACGGGAAATAAATTTCTGGACACGTTTTTACAAAAATGGTTTAAAAACAGGGTCATTGACTCCGAAAATTAATTATAAAATTTAAGCCATTACTTTTGTGGTGTCAGTACGCGTGTGGTGTCGCGTTTTTCCGAAAAGCGAGATGACTTCTCGGTTTTGTAAATAAGTTGCCAGTAGGTGTCAAGAAGTGATTACTTCACTTTTCTTGATAAACTCAGTAGCTTGAAGGGTTACTGTATGCTACCGCGTGCGAGATAACCTCCCGAAATAATCATGTAAGCTCAAAGGTGCTCAAATAAATTGCCAGATAATATTAAATTAATTTTTATTATTAAAATAATGTTTGGAAAATTACGGGTGGTTACAGTCTACCCTCCTTAACGCGAAATCCGACCCGGATTTCAGTTTATGTTGTCCGATAAATTTGATGTTTGGGAAGAGATGTTGGTACTCACAACAGATTTGAGTTTCACCAAGCTGTTTAGAGGTTTCTCTTTGTTTATGGGAGGGTACCCAGGTTGTCTACCATTGGTTTTTCCCATTTTTGTGGGTTGGTGAGATACCTTTCCTGATTTAGAGTGATAAGATAGCATGATGACTGGTTTTCAAGGTTTGATCCGGAGTGGTGTGTTCTCCCCCCCCCCAATCGAACTAGATGAAATCTTGTTCGAAAGCTTTATTTGAGTAGATCTAAATACGAATTTTTCCAAAATAGCTTTCCAGCTAATACACATTCCTTTGTTAGAGATCAATAGATACGTAGGGTGACATGGTTACAAAAGATTCAAAATTTCGTAAAACGGTTCTTAGTCGTGTTGTGGATGGGATAATTTCCATAAAAGTTGGCGTTTGACGTTCCTTAACAAAAGTTTGATAAAGTTTGAGAAAAACTTCACGCATCCAAATGGGTGTTTAAGAAGGATATTACTACAGATTTCATAAACATAAGTGTTCAATTTACTTTAACGGTACCAAGAGGTAGTAATATAAATGTTTTCCAGGTGGCTGGATAGTTCACCAGGTGATTACAAAAGAGTTTATAAAATGATATATGAAGCAGTTTATAGGACGAGAACCATTTTTTGTTTACAAAATAGTTGTAGGGTCAGAATTTGTGATTTCATAAAGTAGCGGTGTAATATTTGTAGAGTGACTACAATATGGTCTATAGAATAATCGAAAACAGTTTATATGGTATCAGCGGAATGGTTTATTATCTTATGAAAGGGTAGCAAGAATAACTGATATCCCCGAGAGACGAGAGGGGGATTAGGTGATTGTCCTAAGGAACGCGGTTCAGGTTATTCCTTAGGGTCTTAAGGTTTCTGTCGGGCATAAAATCTCTGCCGAATGGGAAGTTTGGCAAGTTTGGAGTACGACTCTAAAGGAGGATGTTGATTGCTACTAGCAATTAGTTGGTTGCCTCATTAGTGTACTTAGTACTTAATGTGGAAAGTGCAACATCGGTTGAGTGTAGGGTTTGAGGTGGAGGTGACTGTAACAAAACCACAACAAAACGAAGCTGGATAACAAATCCAAATCCAGAGTGAGGTCCAAAATCGCAAAATCCAGCGATCCAAATTTCAAACATAGCTTAAAACCATTTCCAAACGTAGCCAAATTCAAATCCATTGATCCAAATTTCAAACGTAGCTCAAAATCCAGCGATCCAAATTTCAAACGTAGCTCAAATGTAGCTAGAGTCAAATCCGAACGCTCTGATAAGCTCAACTGGCTTATTACAATCTCGAGGAGTTACAACTAAGCAACTCGGGTTCAAACGGTGCCAATCGGGTCTAAATTGACCCGAGGTAAATTATGGCCAGACGGCGACAAATAGAAGTTCCCTATAAATGGAGAAGTATAGTGGTGTCAGGCGTATTACGGTTTATGAGGTGTTGTGATGCCAGTGTGTTGTGTGTAGATGTGAATGTTTATGTTAAGCAATGATTATGTACACACACAGAAATTCTGAAACTTTTCGAAAACAAGTAGAAAATCAATCTGGACATAATTCTAGTATAACTACTATGAGTATTGCAAAATTTACCTCTGAGTCGGACATAGGTGATCAGGCTATGTCCCACTGTCCCTGGTCGAATATAGGTGATCAGTCTATATTCCACCGAGGTTCAATAAATTTTGGAATACTCAGCTCAGTTACACCAACAATATGTTCCTTACTTTTAAAAGCTGCTTAAATAATTAAGGCGGATGTCCATACTTAAGGACGATTGATGATATTGCGTAGAGAAAAGGCGTAATGCTACGGCGAGTATGATGTGTGTGTATAAGTATGTCGAAGATACTTATAGTAGATAGCAAAATAGATGGATATACTTATCCAATAACAGTGTGCACATCTAATCAATTATATTAGCAATAAAAATCACAAGTGAGGCATCAGCTCGACAGGCAGTCATGTGGCGGTCATAGGGTTAAGTTTTCGTAAAAGCGGTTATAGTCTAGGTTTTAAAAATACCCAGTTCTCTATAACCTTGGATCTGATGCCAATCTGTAACACCCCCAAAATCTTGTTTAGCAGATGCATACATGTTTTGGTGCTACTAAATTGGTATCTCAACACAAGGTACAAAGAACGGTTTCATCTCAACCATTTAAAATAGATTTCATATTCAAAAGTGATTTGTTTACAACATTTCAAATTTTTTTTAGAAATATAAGCCCATAAGAGAAATCAAGCGGTCCCAAATACATCAGAGTCTTCTATGACCATGCCATGCCATGCCAAAAGCCTTCACAAATAGATTATCGCCTTATACCTGAAAATACATGCTAAAAGTGTCAACACGAGGTTGGTGAGTTCATAGGTTTATGATAGATTAGTAAAAATATTGTGAGTTCCATAAGAGTTTTGTGACCATTGTGTCGCTCACAATGTCATAAAATTAGTGTTTACCTTAGAGTAAAATTTGAGGTGTGGACCAAGTGTAGGGAATGCAACCCAAAATAAAATACTTTGTTACGCTAGCTCTAAGTTCATGTAACCGAAGCTATAACTTGTGTGCATGCCATAGAAGCATGTTAAATATCAGTGGCCCGGCAAGTGTGTATCCCAAACACTTGTAGTTTCGATATGGTATACGTTCGTTTGCCTATCCGGTTAACCCGAACGGGGACGTTACTCCCAATAGATCTATTTATAACATTCGCGCTTCCCAGCAGGAATTTACGGTTCATGAGTTTGGGCAAATTGGGACATAATAGTGCTTAAGCTAATCCGCGTAATAGTTTGATAACAACAGTGTTGGTCCATAAAATAATTTTGCATGTTTCTCACCCCAAGTGTAAAACAAGTTTAAATAGAGTGGGGTTACATATCAGTCAATCAAATAATTCAAATAACCAATTCAAATAAATTAGCTCAACAGTCAGATATTGAGTAAACAGTTCGCAAATTTCAAATAAACAGTCATTGAGTTTAGTTAAAACGAGCATGCATTCTCCCCCAGAAATTGTTTAAAAACCAGTAAAAGTAGGGGCCATGAACTCACCTTAGCTTGTGATGAACTCAAATAAGTACATTTTATTACCGTCATTTATCCTATTTATTTGACTTGTTTTATTATATTATCTGTGAGAATTGATACTTAATCGTTTACTTTTGTAATTCTCAGTTAAAAACAAGCATTTGGTGAAACTTGGCGATTTTGGACTAATTATGGAGCAAAACAAGCAAGAAGATAAGAGTCTACTGAAATGTACAAGATCAAGACATTCTGCTCCAGATAAGCCGCATCTTGCTTATTACATACGGCGCATCACTATCAAGATTTCACAAGATACGATCCAAGACAGCAAGGACATGCGCCGCATCTGAGAATGGAGTTACGCCGCATCTTCTGGCGGTGTACGAATATTCCTGAATATATTAATCTTGGAGCCCACGCGAAGTTAAGTCAATGCGCCGCATCTACTTATTAGATGCGCCGCATCTTACCCTCAGACAGAAACTATAAATACCCCAAGACCAGACGAATTTCTGGGGCACATAATATATACGAAGTACGAAGACCACAGAAACCTAAGGCCGAATTCAGACGATTAGGCAGCACAAGACACACCCGAACGAAGATACAAGAGCTGTAAGAAGGTCCTGCATGTATTTAATTCATTAAGTAGTTTTGTTTTATTGTGTTAGTAAACTTTAATTCATCAGGATTGGTGGCTTGTGTAATGTGACGAGAAAGATTGCACTCCCTTAAAACTGCTTTCCCATCAATTAAAGTTTATATGTTGATGTCTTTGGTTACTACTTATTAGTGCATTGATAACCTCTGTGTTTATTAGTGGCCTGCGCATTTGACTACGGAAGAGAATGTGGCTCCCACGGTTGTTACTAAATTGATCACTTAGGAATAACTTTTAGACATAAGTAATCATTAAGGGTTTACTCGCCGATAAGATTAGGGCCAACGAGAAAGGGTTAATTACATACACTTCATATAAAATTATCAATAAAACAAGTGACAATCTACTTAATCATCAGGACAGTTCTTCTTATTGTCTCGAGTATTTATCTGTGTACGTGCATGCCTATCGCTGATTCGTGCTCATTAGTTTAGTTTATTATTTAATTGCAACCAAAACGTGCCAGTCTCTCAGGCTGAACCCCCTTGCGTTAGATTAGGTTGTATAGTTAACTTAGAATATTAAAATACTGATTAGAATGACTAGATAATACGTTCCACTCTTAGTGATCGACACTCTACTTACCATTATATTCATACTGACCGGGTACACTGCTCGTTAAGTGTGTGTGTTATTGATAAGTCGGCTAAATATAAATTTAAAACTTGAGTAGGCATTAATACTGCTAAACCGCAACGACACATCACGCGCATCAGCTTGCAGCAACGCAAAATATCACAGTGGTCACAACTGGCATCAAGAGCAATACATAACGATATCGAAGGTACAGGCACAACGATGCCGGATCGGCACAACCTAATATATATATATATATATAGTTGTTTCAGAATACGTCTCGTAAAGTGATGAACTCAAATAAGTACATTTTATTACTATCATTTATCCTATTAAATTGACTTGTTTTACTATATTATGTATGAGGATTGATACTTAATCGTTTACTTTTGTAATTCTCAGGTAAAAACAAGCATTTGGTGAAACTTAGCGATTTTGGACTGATTATGGAGCAAAACATGCATAAAGTTAAGAGTCTACTGAAATGAAGAAGATCAAGACTAATCTGCTCCAGATGCGCCGCATCTCACTCATGACATGCGCCGCATCTCTATCAAGATATCACCAGATACGATCCAAGATACAAGAGGACATGCGCCGCATCTAATCATGGAGTTACGCCGCATCTTCTGGCGGTGTACGAATATTCCTGAATATTATAATCTTGGACCCCACGCGAAGTTAAGTACATGCGCCGCATCTACTTAGTAGATGCGCCGCATCTTCCCTCAGACAGAAACTATAAATACCCCGTAGACCAGACGAATTAAGGAGTTCCGAACAATATAACCTAAGACCGAACAGGAGAAACCAAGGACGAATTCAGTCAAGGAGGCAGCACAAGACACACCCAAATCAAAGATACAAGAGCTGTAAGAAGGTGCTGCATGTGTTTAATTCATTAAGTAGTTTTGTTTTATTGTGTTAGCAAACTTTAATTCATCAGGATTGGTGGCTTGTGTAATGTGACAACGAAAGATTGCACTCCCTTTAATACTTGCTTTCCCATCAATTAAAGTTTATTGTTGATGTCTTTGGTTACTACTTATTAGTGCATTGATAACCTCTGTGTTTATTAGTGGCTTGCGGGCATTTGACTGCGGGACATAATGTGGCTCCCACGGTTATTACTAAATTGATCACTTAGGAATAACTTTTAGACATAAGTAATCATTAAGGGTTTACTCGCCGATAAGAATAGGACCAACGAGAAAGGGTTAATTACATACACTTCATATAAAGCTATCAATAAAACAAGTGACAATCTACTTAATCATAAGGACAGCCCTCTTATTGTCTCAAGTATCTATCTGTGTACGTGTGTGCTACTTGCTGATTCGTGCCTATTGGTTTATTTTATTATTTAATTGCAAACAAACCGTGCCAGTCTCTCAGGCTGAAACCCCCTTGCGTTAGGATATTAAAATACTGATTAGAATAACTAGATAATACGTTCCACTCTTAGCGATCGACACTCTACTTACCATTATATTCATACTGACCGGGTACACTGCTCGTTAAGTGTGTGTGTTATTGATAAGTCGGCTAAATATAAATTTAAAACTTGAGTAGGCATTAAAACTGCTAAACCGCAACGACACATCACGCGCATCAAGTTTTTGGCGCCGCTGCCGGGGAGTGAATTGTTATTATCTGTTAATTTGATTAGTATTTTAATTAGGTTTTTCTTTTTATTAGATTAATTGCATCATTGTATTATTTTGCATATTTGTTGTACTGTGTGTTATTTATTTTGTGTTATTTGTTTGCTTTTATTTTTGTTTTTGTTTATTTTTGTTTGTGTGTTTTTATTTTTGTTTTTATTTTTCGTATTTTTCTGTTCTGCTATCGTTGTACTGTGCTAAATCAAACGATACGGCGCATCTGATCTCTCAGATACGGCGTATTGCGTTTAATTTTTTTTAAAATACAACGCGTTTAATTAATTCGATACGACGCATCTTTTCCCCAAGATACGGCGTATCTATTTTTAATACGAAATTTTTTTCAAAAAGCGATAAAGTAATACGACGCATCTGCTTTTGCAGATACGGCGTATCTGTTTTTGATAAATTTTTTTTTTCTAAACGTTAACGCCATACGACGCATCTGCTTTCGCAGATACGGCGTATCTATTATTTTAACTAAAAACAGTTTGCGAATTATTAAACAGATACGACACATCGATCTATATCGATACGGCGCATCTTTCTGAATCAAAAATCGATATTTATTTTTAAACGTAACGAAAATACGGCGCATTAACTTTCGTTAATACTACGCATTTAATTTTAATTAGATAAGCTGATTTTTGATTAATTAATTCGATACGGCGCATTCTTAAATTCTAAAGCGGCGTATCTATTTTCTGAATTAAGTCTGATTAAATTTTAACGATTATAAGATACGGCGTATCCAACTCTTTGGATACGGCGCATCGTCTGCAGACATCAGATATTTTTATTTTCATATCCGTTTCTAAATTCGTTAATTTTTCTTCTTGCGAGCAAATCCTACTGATGCTTTCGTGATTATTTCAGAAGAAAAATGGAAGGATACGGAGAACTGATTGACTTCGACTTCGAAGCCAATTTTATGAATGAAGTATTAGTGCATGATAAATCACTCGAACGTTACGATGGGGACTACATTGAACTTAATGACCTTAATGGACCGTTGGAATCCAATGACCTGGTCATGGATGATGCTGAATCTGAGTTAGAAGAAGGAGAAATTGTGGATAGTCCAAAAGTCAACGTTATTAATACTAGGAATTACGATGAATTTGAGGGATATGATGGTTCTTGGGATTATGGTAGAAGGATCCACGCCAATTGTGCTTACAATTTGCAATTCCCATGCATGATTGGATACAAATGTATTGACGCCAATTTCTTTCCTATTTTGCCGATCAATGTTATGTCAAGAAGCTTTTACAATTCTATTATGAGAAATAAAGTGGAGTGTAGGGGAAAGAATGTAGTTGGAGCCTTCATTAATGTCCCGATCTTCGTTGGACGCTTTACTATTGTTACTGAGTTCGCCGTTGTTGAAGACATGAATGCCTATCGTGACAGCAGTATGGGCGACGTGATTGTTGGAAAACCATTCTGTAGGGAGATCACTATTAATGCAAAGCAATTTGAAGGAAAGATCACCTTTCAATGTGGAAGCGACGTTATCACTTATGTGATGCCCCGAACTCATCCTGGATTTAAACATGCTACTAATAGGGTCTGCTACAAATTCTCTCCGTTCCTTTTTATTAGTAATGATGACATGAAGAGAGGGATTGAATACCCGTATCAGATGATGGAAGGATTCTATAAAGGAGTTTTGAACTTGGGACCTGAATATATACGTGACGAATTAGTTGCTAAATGGATCCTACGTGGCAATGTAGGAGTCAATGATCGATATTAATGAGCTGAACGTGAGTCTAACTTGAAGACTCTGGAATAAAGACAAGTGCTTACCGGGAGACAACCCGGATTTATTTTTTTTTATTCTGTTTTCTGTGTCGAGTCAGTCAGGCCCGCATGAGGATACGGCGCATCTCCATCCTGAGATGCGACGCATCTCCTGCAATGGTCATATCTTATTTTATTTTTCTGCATTTTTATTTTCGACTTTAAAACTATTTATCAGTTTATTTTTAATGCGGCGCATCCCTGGTTAAGGATGCGGCGCATCTTTATTCTGATCCGTATTTATTCCAGGCTCGATACGGCGTATCTTCTTCCATAAGATACGGCGCATCGACTGACCTGATGATTTTCAGTTTTAATTTTTAATTTTTATTCTTATCTAACTACTAATGTATTATGCAAGTTTGAACCTTTCTTATCTTAGGTGTGTTTTAAAGCATTGGTGGTATTATAGTTTCCTGGATTTCCTGTGGATACATCAAGTATGAAGCTTTAACGTTCTAATCCACAAGAAAGATGATTTTTGCTCTTATACTAATGGAGGATCATACCGAGCAAATCTCAGGGGAGTTTTCCTGTTCTAATTCTTTTATTTTCCAGTTTTTAACCTTTTATACAAACAACGAGGACGTTGTTTAACTTAAGTGGGGGGATTGGAGAATTAGAACACTTAACATTTACTTGTCCTAAACTTTTTCAAAAATTATGCTTAAAATGTGCTTAATATATCAAACTTAAAAATTTTTTAGCATGTTTTTGTTTAAGATCTAAGTTGCATAGCTGCACACATGACGTTATTTCAAAAATTGTGATTTTCCAAAATTCACAAATCTATGAGTGTGCCGGTGACTTGTAAACTTTAGAACTTGGCTTGTATACTATTCGAGACCACCATAATGAGTATTATTTTATATAATTGGAATGACTTGTCTAAATTGGTAAATTTCTAGGATTACACCCAAAAAGCCTTTATATGTTTTGTGTTATTAGCTAACTACACTGGTTAGTTAACCCCCGTATAAACCTTTTGTTACTCTCATTTTTAGAGTAAGATACCCCTAGAAAAACACTCAGAGTCATTCCTTTCGTTTCTTACACCTATGTTTAAAATGTTTCGTTACACCCTTACACCTCAGCCTACCCTGTAGATTAGAATCCGTGGTTGGTTAATTGCTATAGGCAAAGTGTGTTTCCTTACATTACCTGTGTTCGCGTGCGTAATTCATTATCTTTGGTTAGGTCGGGAAATTGCACAATGCAATTGGAGTGAAAGTAAATATTGTATATCTTTGAGTTTATTTTTCGTGTGTTTACTACTTTCGCTATTACCGTTATTTCTGAAAGTATGAAAAGTATGAAAAAAATTATCCGGAAAGAAAGTTATAGTGATGTGGTGAAATTTTACACATCTATGTTTATGTTTCAAGTTTAAAAAAAAAAAAAAAAAAAAAAAAAAAAAAAAAAAAAAAAGAAAAGAAAAAGAAAAAAAAGGGAGAGTTGGAAGTTAGTTTTAACCAACTTATGTAAAGTTATGTAAGTGGTCGATATCACCACTATTTGTTGTACTATATCTATGGATTGAATGGGAATTGGCAGTTACGGGAACGCCAATTAAGGTTTATTCTTTGATTAAGATCTTGTTGAGTATAATTCGTGTCTACCTAAAGCGTGTGTTTCAAGTGTTAAAGCGTGAGTTATTCGATGATATGAGTCTTATTCATGGGATGGTTGGGATAGTGATTAACCACACTTAGGATTTTAATTTATTTGTTTTGTTTATTTTTATTTTTACACCAATTTATATCCCAAATGTTATCCATGCCCTTCATTATTCTTTATCCAACCAAACCTTTGATTTATTGAGATTAGGGATTTGAGCAATCTTAAGTATCGTAGTCGTGGATTCGGCTATGTATTTATGATTTTGTCGCCCTTTTTGATATATTGTTATTGGCGAAGTTTGGACCTATCTTTAGCCTATTCGAGTTAAGGATTTGAGCAATTGCAAGTATCGTGTTCGTGGATTCGATCATGTATTTGTGATTTTGTCGCCTTTTCTGGAATTTGAGATCGATAGTGAAAAGAGAATAATTAACCCTTATACCTACAAACCTTTTTTACCGCTTTAGACTTGTTATTCCTTAGCTTTAGTGGGGGAGATGTGTATACTTGCCAAGCTTATGATAGAATATTCGTCGCGACTGGACAGTTAAACGATTAGATTTGCTTTTATCGACTTATTTTATTTTACTTCTAAATTCGTTAAGTGTTTAGTTGTGTGATTATGAAATAAACGAATACATGCTTGATATAAAAATAAATCCTAACATCTTTTAGGATACATTTTCATAAAAGAAATTCTAAGGTTTACTTGGGGACAAGTAAAGTTCAAGTGGGGGGATATTTGATGAACTCAAATAAGTACATTTTATTACTATCATTTATCCTATTAAATTGACTTGTTTTACTATATTATGTATGAGGATTGATACTTAATCGTTTACTTTTGTAATTCTCAGGTAAAAACAAGCATTTGGTGAAACTTAGCGATTTTGGACTGATTATGGAGCAAAACATGCATAAAGTTAAGAGTCTACTGAAATGAAGAAGATCAAGACTAATCTGCTCCAGATGCGCCGCATCTCACTCATGACATGCGCCGCATCTCTATCAAGATATCACCAGATACGATCCAAGATACAAGAGGACATGCGCCGCATCTAATCATGGAGTTACGCCGCATCTTCTGGCGGTGTACGAATATTCCTGAATATTATAATCTTGGACCCCACGCGAAGTTAAGTACATGCGCCGCATCTACTTAGTAGATGCGCCGCATCTTCCCTCAGACAGAAACTATAAATACCCCGTAGACCAGACGAATTAAGGAGTTCCGAACAATATAACCTAAGACCGAACAGGAGAAACCAAGGACGAATTCAGTCAAGGAGGCAGCACAAGACACACCCAAATCAAAGATACAAGAGCTGTAAGAAGGTGCTGCATGTGTTTAATTCATTAAGTAGTTTTGTTTTATTGTGTTAGCAAACTTTAATTCATCAGGATTGGTGGCTTGTGTAATGTGACAACGAAAGATTGCACTCCCTTTAATACTTGCTTTCCCATCAATTAAAGTTTATATGTTGATGTCTTTGGTTACTACTTATTAGTGCATTGATAACCTCTGTGTTTATTAGTGGCTTGCGGGCATTTGACTGCGGGACATAATGTGGCTCCCACGGTTATTACTAAATTGATCACTTAGGAATAACTTTTAGACATAAGTAATCATTAAGGGTTTACTCGCCGATAAGAATAGGACCAACGAGAAAGGGTTAATTACATACACTTCATATAAAGCTATCAATAAAACAAGTGACAATCTACTTAATCATAAGGACAGCCCTCTTATTGTCTCAAGTATCTATCTGTGTACGTGTGTGCTACTTGCTGATTCGTGCCTATTGGTTTATTTTATTATTTAATTGCAAACAAACCGTGCCAGTCTCTCAGGCTGAAACCCCCTTGCGTTAGGATATTAAAATACTGATTAGAATAACTAGATAATACGTTCCACTCTTAGCGATCGACACTCTACTTACCATTATATTCATACTGACCGGGTACACTGCTCGTTAAGTGTGTGTGTTATTGATAAGTCGGCTAAATATAAATTTAAAACTTGAGTAGGCATTAAAACTGCTAAACCGCAACGACACATCACGCGCATCGTAAAGTAAAAGAGTTTTCAGAAGAATGGCGTCTTAGTTGTTAATACAAATATCGTCCCAAAAACGTTATTTATATTTTACTATCTTTACTTAGTTTTGTTAATGACAAATACAAGGTATATCTTTTAGCAAATCATAAATACAAGTTAAAGTCTTTTAGAACACATTTACATTTCACAAGATCACTAGAATTTACATTTTATACATTTACATGTTTATTTCCTAAAATGGAAACTTTATTTTTCAAAAGTTAGGATGACATCATGGCATGCGTCATATACACAATCTTGGTAAGATTTTGTGATATTTTATTTAGATCTTCAAGCCAAAGAGTTGACATTTGAAGATATGGAAAGATATGGCAAGATTTGGAAAGATTTGAAGATCTCTTAGCTGGCCTGACACGGCGGATCCAAATGGATACAAAGACGGATCCAAGTTTTGGGATCCGCCGGATCCGCCGCCTGTTGCTCAGTTTTGCCTATAAATAGCAAGCTGATCATTTGGCCATTCTTATCACTCATATAGCTTAAATACATACTCATTCATTTACTAACCCATAACATTCATTCATTCATCTCATTTGATCTTTCCTTTTGTAGCAAAGGGATCAAACATACAAGGATCAACGTTCTATCGTTATCCGTCTAGCTTAGCCACTGTGTGATCTTGTACTAGTTTACATATCATTGTTTGTATCATTTATATCAGTAGAGTGAGGTTAGTGTTTTAGTCCTTAAAACACAAAGAGTGTTGAGAGTGGTTGTACCCTTGTAAAAGAACCAAACGGGAGTGGTTGTACCCTTGTGAAAGAACCAAACGGGAGTGGTTGTACCCTTGTAAAGAACTCGGTGTTTAGCTTAGTACCGAAAAAAGAAGTAAGCGACATGTAAATGTTTTCTCCACCTAGAAGGGAGTTTGTTTCTTAGTGAAAGATAACTCTTGAGTTAGAGGCTCGAGGAGTGGAGTAGGGCAAGGAAGAGAGTCCTTGTAGCCGAACCACTATAAACATCCGTGTTGTGTGGTTTGATCATTCCTCTCTTTACTTTTCATATATATTGTGTGATTATTTGTTTGTGTATGTTTTCTTTGAAATTACATTAAGTAACAAAGCGAATAAAATTTTAAAAACGGTAAAACTATTCAACCCCCCCCCCCTTTAGTTTTCCACATTAGTTTTCGTGGATTACTCGAATCAAAGTTTGTAAAAAGTTTAGTGTTAACGTTTCGTGTGGTGGTAAGACAATATAGACTCAAGAATACTCACGCCAAACAGGAATAGAAAATCGACTTAGTCGAGAAAAATACAGACGAGAACTTGACTCGAGGAAAATGTCAACAAAGTGAGTCAATTAATACGTTTTTGGTGTTTTCCCAATAATCCCAAATAGCTCGGCAATAATCAATAAAGTTTTGGAGAAGTAATTTAAGTTTTAAAAGAAACTTAAATTAGTATATCACATGGTAAATGTTTTCATGTTAACAAAACTACCAGTTTCGATTATTGTCGGGTTTCATAATAAAAGAGTTTTCGAAATAAAAAGTATAAGTTTAGGAAGTTTTATGAATTTCGGTATGATGCGTCCATTTATACAACTTTCCCATATTTACAAACATCAATATTTACCACTTACAACAATCCAACAATTCAATATGGCTACAATGTCTAAAACAAATGACAATTCCGCAAGTTTCAAGTATAGTTTTCATCAAAATTTCTGAAAATCCTTAATATTTTCTAAGTGTTGGAAAGTGTCTGTTGGGCCAATTTTAATAAGCTATAACTTCTTCGTTACAAGGCCTCAAGACTCGGTTTTTGGCTCGTCGGCAAGTAGGCCGCGAGGGCTACAAAAGACTCCTTGTGCAAATTTTACCAATTTTAATTCCTGCTGTGCTAAAAAGAGCTCAACATATGGTCACCCAAAGAGCAAATTCGGCCCATGTGCAGAAATTCTGCACATTTAATTTTGACTATTTTGGTATTCAAAAGAGTATATATTTTCCGTCGTAAGTCCGTTTTTATCGAAACGAAAAACCACGTTAGCTTATAAGGTGTATTTTTAGTTTTTCAAATTTATAGTTGTAAAACGTTAACCCATTTTTCTTTATTTTATGTTTCGGAACAGCGGGTATTTTATACTCATTTCAACCACTTTTAGCCCATTTACTCGATACAACAACAACAACGAACAACAAATCACCAAGATCCAAATCAAATTCCAAAAATAGAATAGCCATAGTAACTTCAGCCGAGTAGGCATAAGTTCAAAACCTTTAAACATCTTGTGTTTCCTTTGTTGCACCAAGAACCAAACAACCACAAAAGCCGATACAAGTTTAATATAAACCAACTAAGTTACATGCTAAAAGGGAGGTAAACTCAAAATAAGCAAGTCGACACAATCAGAATATAAGACCACGCTCCCTTGTGCTTAATTCTTGCAAGCCGAAACAACTAACACCCATATGGTGTTAGTCGAGCCGTGAGTAAAACATCAACCAAATCAGTCACACCCTAGGTCTATTGCTAGTTCGAGACAAATACAAGACCGAGACGACAACAGCAACAACAAAATCAACTTTGCTAATCTAGTTCATCACTCAACTGAACAAAACCTGAGAACCAAATGGGTCCAACCCGACCCGCAAACCAACTGGAATTAACCAAGCAACTATGGCAAGGAATAAGTAGCATAGAACCAGGACGATAACGAGTTGACTCACCCACTGAGTTGACTCAGTGAGTCAACTCGGTTCATTTAACAAAACAAACACCATATTTTAATCCATTGTACCACACGGAAAGGATAATCAAAACAGATTTAGTCGAGTCATTTTATCCACGAAAATTTTTCAATCAAGGTTAATCGGTTTCATCACAAAAGCAAATTCAAGATTTTGATATATAATTAAGATCAGTAACAATAAACACGAAGGGTAATTCGAATAAAATCTTACAAGAGGGTATGATCGATTACAAGAGGAGCGACCAATAACAATTAAAGCCGAATACAATATAACCAAGACCGATTCCAACAGAAGCCACCACCAAAGCTTCAAGCACCTCTTTAGAGATGTGAGATTTGTGATTGATTGAAGGTGTGGGTGGACTCCTATGGTGCGGCAACAATAAAAAGAGTGAAGATGAGATAACTTTGACTATGCTTTCTTGATGGAGAAATTATGTGTGAGCAAAAGGAGCAAGAATCACCATCAATTCCCAATCTCTATAAGCTTCCACTGGCTTTAACTCTAGGGAGAAGAGGCTACGTTGATGTGTAGGCTTTGGGAAGGAGGAGGTGAAAATGATGTATCATCTTTCTTGACTGCAAATCTTGGGAGAGGGTAAAAGGGAAATCGAAAAAAATAAAGGTGATAGTGATCTATCATCCTGTGGATCTGATAAAAGATAAAGGGAACAAGGAGAAGGAATAGGTAGGGGCGGTTTATCTTATTACATGGGTAGGTTATGTTTTTATTATTACCCCATGTATCTCGTGTCCCGTTGAGCAAAGATTTAAATGTGATCCCTCAGTTTGGTAAAAATACGGGAAATAAATTTCTGGACACGTTTTTACAAAAATGGTTTAAAAACAGGGTCATTGACTCCGAAAATTAATTATAAAATTTAAGCCATTACTTTTGCGGTGTCAGTACGCGTGTGGTGTCGCGTTTTTCAGAAAAGCGAGATGACTTCTCGGTTTTGTAAATAAGTTGCCAGTAGGTGTCAAGAAGTGATTACTTCACTTTTCTTGATAAACTCAGTAGCTTGGAGGGTTATTGTACGCTACCGCGTGCGAGATATCCTCCCGAAATAATCATGTAAGCTCAAAGGTGCTCAAATAAATTGCCAGATAATATTAAATAAATTTTTATTATTAAAATAATGTTTGGAAAATTACGGGTGGTTACAGTCTACCCTCCTTAACGCGAAATCCATCCCGGATTTCAGTTTATGTTGTCCGATAAATTTAGTGTTTGGGAAGAGATGTTGGTACTCACAACAGATTTGAGTTTCACCAGGCTGTTTTGAGGTTTCTCTTTGTTTGTGGGAGGTTACCCAGGTTGTCTACCATTGATTTTTCCCATTTTTGTGGGTTGGTGAGATACATGTCCTGATTTAGAGTGATAAGATAGCATGATGATTGGTTATCAAGGTTTGATCCGGAGTGGTGTGTTCCCCCCCCCCCTCCTCCAATCGAAGTAGATGAAATCTTGTTCGAAAGCTTTATTTGAGTAGGTCTTTATATGAATTTAACCAAAATAGCTTTCCAGCTAATACACATTCCTTTATTAGAGATCAATAGATACGTAGGGTGACATGGTTTCAAAAGATTCAAAATTTCATAAAACGGTTCTTAGTCGTGGTGTGGATGGGATAATTTCCGTAAAAGTTGGCATTTGACATTCCTTAACAAAAGTTTGATAAAGTTTGAGAAAAACTTCACGCATCCAAATGGGTGATTAAGGAGGATATCACTATAGATTTCATAAACATAAGTATTCAATTTACTTTAACGGTACCAAGAGGTAGTAATATAAATGTTTTTCAGGTGGCTGGATAGTTCACCAGGTGATTGCAAAAGAGTTTATAAAATGATTTGTGAAGCAGTTTATAGGACGAGAACCATTTGTTGTTTACAGAATAGTTGTAGGGTCAGAATTTTTGATTACATAAAGTAGCGGTGTAATATTTATAGAGTGACTGCAATATGGTCTGTAGAATAATAGAAAATAGTTTGTATGGTATCAGCGGCATGGTTTATTATCTTATGAGAGGGTATCAAGAATAACTGATATCCCCGAGAGACGAGAGGGGGATTAGGTGATTGTCCCAAGGAACGCGGTTCAGGTTATTCCTTAGGGTCTTAAGGTTTCTGTCGGGCAGAAAATCTCTGCCGAATGGGAAGTTTGGCAAGTTTAGAATACGACTCTAAAGGAGGATGTTGATTGCTACTAGCAATCAGTTGGCTGCCTCAGTAGTGTACTTAGTACTTAACGCGGAAAGTGCAACATCGGTTGAGTGTAGGGTTTGAGGTGGAGGTGATTGTAACAAAACCACAACAAAACGAAGCTGGATAACAAATCCAAATCTAGAGTGAGGTCTAAAATCGCAAAATCCAGCGATCCAAATTTCAAACGTAGCTCAAAACCATTTCAAAACGTAGCCAAATTCAAATTCAAATGTAGCTAGAGTCAAATCCGAACGCTCCGATAAGCTCAACTGGCTTATTACAATCTCGAGGAGTTACAACTAAGCAACTCGGGTTCAAACGGTGCCAATCGGGTCTAACCTGACCCGAGGTAAATTATGGTCAGACGGCGACAAACAGAAGTTCCATATAAATGGAGAAGTATAGTGGTGCCAGGCGTATTACGGTTTATGAGGTGTTGTGATGCCAGTGCGTTGTGTGTAGATGTGAATGTTTATGTTAAGCAATGATTATGTACACGCACAGAAATTCTGAAACTTTTCGAAATCAAGTAGAAAATCAATCTGGACATAATTCTAGTATAACTACTCTGAGTATTGCAAAATTTACCTCTGAATCGGACATAGGTGATCAGGCTATGTCCCACTGTCCCTGGTCGAATATATGTGATCAGTCTATATTCCACCGAGGATCAATAAATTTTGGAATACTCAGCTCAGTTACACCAACAATATGTTCCTTACTTTTAAAAGCTGCTTAAATAATTAAGGCGGATGTCCACACTTGAGGACGATTGATGATATTGCGTAGAGAAAAGGCATGATGCTACGTCGAGTATGATGTGTGTGTATAAGTATGTCGAAGATACTTATAGTAGATAGCAAAATAGATGGATATACTTATCCAATAACAGTGTGCACATCTCATCAATTATATTAGCAATAAAAATCACAAGTGAGGCATCAGCTCGGCAGGCAGGCATGTGGCGGTCATAGGGTTAAGTTTTTGTAAAAGCGGTTATAGTCTAGGTTTTAAAAATACCCAGTTCTCTATAACCTTGGCTCTGATGCCAATCTGTAACACCCCCAAAATCTAGTTTAGCGGAAGCAAACATGTTCGGGTGCTACTAAATTGGTATCTCAACACAAGGTACAAAGAACGGTTTCATCTCAACCGTTTAAAATAGATTTCATATTCAAAAGTGATTTGTTTACAACATTTCAAAATTTGTTCAGAAATATAAGCCCATAAGAGAAATCAAGCGGTCCCAAATACATCAGAGTCTTCTATGACCATGCCATGCCATGCCAAAAGCCTTCACAAATAGATTATCGCCTTATACCTGAAAATACATGCTAAAAGTGTCAACACGAGGTTGGTGAGTTCATAGGTTTATGATAGAGCAGTAAAAATACTGTGAGTTCCATAAGAGTTTTGTGACCAATGTGTCGCTCACAATGTCATGAAATTAGTGTTTTCCTTAGAGTAAAATTTGAGGTGTGGACCAAGTGTAGGGTATGTAACCTAAAATAAAATAGTTTGTTACGCTAGCTCTAAGTTCATGTAACCAAAGCTATAACTTGTGTGCATGCCATAGAAGCATATTAAATATCAGTGGCCCGGCAAGTGTGTATCCCAGACACTTGTATTTTCGATATGGTATACGTTCGTTTGCCTATCCGGTCAACCTGAACGGGGACGTTACTCCCAATAGATCTATTTATAACATTCGCGCTTCCCAGCTGGAATTGACGGTTCATGAGTTTGGGCAAATTGGGACATAATAGTGTTTAGGCTAATCCGCGTAATAGTTTGATAACAACAGTGTTGGTCCATAAAATAGTTTTGCATGTTTCTCACCCCGAGTGTGAAACAAGTTTAAATAGAGTGGGGTTACATATCAGTCAATCACATAATGCCTTCAAATAACCAATTCAAATAAATCAGCTCAACAGTCAGATATTGATTAAACAGTTCGCAAATTTCAAATAAACAGTCATTGAGTTTAGTTAAAACGAGCATGAATTCTCACCCAGAAACAGTTTAAAAACCAGTAAAAGTAGGGGCCATGAACTCACCTTAGCTTGCAGCAACGCAAAATATCAAAGTGGTCACAACTGGCATCAAGAGCAATACATAACGATATCGAAGGTACAGGCACAACGGTGCCGGATCGGCACAACCTAATATATATATATATATATATATATATATATATATATATATATATATATAATATATATATATATATATATATATATATATATATATATATATATATAGTTGTTTCAGAATACGTCTCGTAAAGTAAAAGAGTTTTCAAAAGACAAGCGTCTTAGTTTTCGTGGATTACTTGAATCAAAGTTTGTAAAAAGTTTAGTATTAACATTTCGTGTGTTGGTAAGACAGTATAGACTCAAGAATACTCACGTCAAACAGGAATAGAAAATTGACACAGTCGAGAAAAATACAGACAAGAACTTGACTCGAGAAAAGATTGACAAACGAAGTCAAGGAAAATAGTGACAAGGAAAATGTCAACAAAGTGAGTCAACTAATACGTTTTCGGTGTTTTCCCAATAATCCCAAATAGCTCGGCAATAAGCAATAAAGTTTTGGAGAAGTAATTTAAGTTTTAAAAGAAACTTAAATTAGTATATCACATGGTAAATGTTTTCATGTTAACAAAACTATCAGTTTCGATTATTGTCGGGTTTCATAATAAAAGAGTTTTCGAAATAAAAAGTATAAGTTTAGGAAGTTTTATGAATTTCGGTTTGATGCGTCCATTTATACAACTTTCCCATATTTACAAACATCAATATTTACCACTTACAACAATCCAACAATTCAACATGGCTACAATGTTTAAAACAAATGACAATTCCGCAAGTTTCAAGTATAGTTTTCGTCAAAATTTCTGAAAATCCTTAATATTTTCCAAGTGTTGGAATGTGTCTGTTGGTCCAATTTTAACAAGCTATAACTTCTTCGTTACAAGGCCTCAAGACTCGGTTTTTGGCTCGTCGGCAAGTAGGCCGCGAGGGCTACAAAAGACTCCTTGTGCAAATTTTACCAATTTTGACTCCTGCTGTGCTAAAAAGAGCTCAACATATGGTCAACCAGAGAGCAAATTCGGCCCATGTGCAGAAATTCTACACATTTAATTTTAACTATTTTGGTTTTCAAAAGAGCATATCTTTTCCGTCGTAAGTCCATTTTTATCGAAACGAAAAACCACGTTTAGCATATAAGGTGTATTTTTAGTTTTTCAAATTTATAGTTGTAAAACGTTAACCCATTTTTCTTTATTTTATGTTTCGGAACAGCGGGTATTTTATACTCATTTCAACCACTTTTAGCCCATTTACTCGTTACAACAACAACAACGAACAAAAAATCACCAAGATCCAAATCAAAGTCCAAGAATAGAATAGCCATAGTAACTTCAGCCGAGTAGGCATAAGTTCAAAATATTTAAACATCTTGTGTTTCCTTTGTTGCACCAAGAACCAAACAACCACAAAAGCCGATACAAGTTTAATATAAACCAACTAAGTTACAGGCTAAAAGGGAGGTAAACTCAAAATAAGAAATTCGACACAATCAGAATATAAGACCACGCTCCCTTGTGCTTAATTCTTGCAAGCCGAAACAACTAACACCCTTATGGTGTTAGTCGAGCCGTGAGCAAAGCATCAACCAAATCAGTCACACCATAGATCTATTGCTAGTTCGAGACAAATACAAGACCGAGACGACAACAGCAACAACAAAATCAACTTTGCTAATCTAGTTCATCACTCAACTAAACAAAACCTGAGATCCAAATGGGTCCAACCCGACCCGCAAACCAAATGGAATTAACCAAGCAACCATGGAAAGGAATAAGTAGCATAGAACCAGGACGATACCGAGTTGACTCACAACTCGGTTCATTTAACAAACAAATACCATATTTTAATCCATTGTACCACACGAAAAGGATAATCAAAATAGATTTTGTCAAGTCATTTTATCCACGAAAATATTGCAATCAAGGTTAATCGGCTTCATTACAAAACCAAATTCAAGATTTCGATATATAATTAAAATCAGTAACAATAAACACGAAGGGTAATTCGAATAAAATCTTAGAGGGTATGATCGATTGCAAGAAGAGCGACCAACAACAATTAAAGCCGAATACAATATAACCAAGACCGATGCCAACAGGAGACACCGCCAAAGCTTCAAGCACCTCTTTAGAGATGTGAGATTTGTGACTGATTGAAGGTGTGGGTGGACTCCTATGGTGCTGCAACAATAAAAAGAGTGAAGATGAGATAACTTTGACTATGCTTTCTTGATGGAGAAATTATGTATGAGCAAAAGGAGCAAGAATCACCATCAATTCCCAATCTCTATAAGCTTCCACTGGCTTTGACTCTAGGGAGAAGAGGCTGCATCGATGTGTAGGCCTTGGGAAGGAGGAGGTGAAAATGATGTATCATATTTCTTGACTCCAAATCTTGGGAGAGGGCAAAAGGGAAATCGAAAAAAATAAAGGTGATAGTGATCTATAATCCTGTGGATCTGATAAAAGATAAAGGGAACAAGGAGAAGGAATAGGTAGGGGCGGTTTATTTTATTAGATGGGTAGGTTAGGTTTTTATTATTACCCCATGTACCCCGTGTCCCGTTGAGCAAAGATTTAAATGTGATCCCTCGGTTTGGTAAAAATACGGGAAATATATTTTCTGACACGTTTTTACAAAAATGGTTTAAAAACAGGGTCATTGACTCTGAAAATTAATTATAAAATTTAAGCCATTACTTTTGTGGTGTCAGTACGCGTGTGGTGTCGTGTTTTTTCGAAAAGCGAGATGACTTCTTGGTTTTGTAAATAAGTTGCCAGTAGGTGTCAATAAGTGATTACTTCACTTTTCTTGATAAACTTAGTAGCTTGGAGGGTTACTGTATGCTACCGCGTGCGAGATAACCTCCTGAAATAATCATGTAAGCTCAAAGGTGCTCAAATAAATTGCCAGATAATATTAAATAAATTTTTATTGTTAAAATAATATTTGGAAAATTTCGGGTGGTTACAACCACCAAGGGGATTATTCTTTGCTAGAAAAAAGTATGGAACAGAGATTCTTGAGCGTGCTGGTATACGCAATTTTCATTTATGTAGGACTCCAGTTGCTACGAAGTCCAGGTTGGGGGTTGATGGCACTCTGGTTTCTTATCCGAACCTTTACAGGCGCCTTGCTTGAGCTTTACAGTATCTCACCTTCACTAGAACTGATTTTTCTTATGCAGTTCAGCATGTTTGTTTCTATATGCATGATCCTCGGGAGCCTCATCTTGCTGCTCTGAAGAGGATATTACGTTATGTTCGTGACACTTTGGATTATGGTCTTCAGTTGTATTCTTCCTCGACATCTTCTCTGGTTGCCTATTCAGATGCTGATTACTGTGTTTTTTCTTGGCAACAATTTATTGTCTTAGTCATCTAGGAGGCAGTACACTCTGTCTCGTTCTAGTCTCGAGGCTGAATACTGTGGTGTTGCTAATGTTGTTGTTGAGACGTCTTGGTTTCGGAATTTTCTTTGAGAGCTTCACTTTCCTCTACATTCTGCTACAGGACTGGTTCGCGTTTTGCATGTTTCTTCACGCTATCATTATGTCGATATTTTCACTAAAGGTCTCCCATGTTTGATGAATTTCGGACCAGTTTGACTTGTTTTTTGTGTTAGCATAGGTTAGTATACCTGAGCCCGTTTGTGGGCTTAGGGTCAATTAGCGTTTCATCTAATATAATCTTTATAAATTATGGCTTAATAATACATCTCAACCCATTGAGTTTTGTTATCATACATATACAAACTTTCATTAGAAGAGGTTATACTATAGTTCAATTATTATCTAACAAGGTAAGTTTTAAATTATCTTATGTCAAAAACTACGAAATGAAGTATCCTTTATTATATGAAAGATACTACGTAACAATAAACTCAAATATTGTAACTCAAATGGACCAAAATTGAGTATAAGATTAAACTAATAGTGCGTTTAGTATATGTTGATCCCAAATACACGATCTTACTGATCTTGTTAGAAACTTTGAGAATGATAAAGAGTATGCGGAATCTACTCTTCAACACTTAGAAGATTATCATTAACTCTACCCATAGCATTCTTTCCTTGTCATCAGATAGTTCTGTTAAGTTAAATCTTGCTTTGACTAATTCCCATAACTTTACCAAATCATCTATGTCAAAAGCTTTAAGCATATTATCAAAGTGTTGATATACTGCAGTGTGATTGCCAATCCTGATAATCTTCCAACTCTTCTTCATTCTATCATCTTGAACTTCCCAATCAATGATATGATATTTAAATTGTAAAGCTTCTATATTCATCCCTTCATCTGGAACAATGATCATCATTTGTTGTAGATGTTCATCAGTCAAATCTTCTTCTTTTTCCTCTTCTGTTGTGGATAGGTTTTTACTAACCTTTTGCTTCTCTGAAGACTCTGACTCCAATAATATTCCTGCTCTTTTAGTACTTCTGCTCTCTTCTTCTGTTCTCATAAGAACAAATTGTTGAACCTTCTTGTAGGCCTTGAAGTACAAACCTTTAATTTCTTCATATGGTCAGCCTTTCAGTTGACTAGCAGTCCAATGATCTCGATTATTCAGATATTCTTTCATGTACTTCATCATTAGTGCTTGAGTTGGAGATTTATTCTTTCTTGTAGCAGCCTTCTTAGCACTCTGACTTTTCTTAATCACCTCTAATAGATCTTGAAGTGTATTCTCTCTTTCTTCTTCATTGAGAACCTCCCTTTCTTTTGCATAAAGTTGCTGAGCTAAATATTTATTTGCTTGAATTTGTGCTTGTTCTTCTTCATGAAAGCTTTTAGCCAATTCTTCATTAAGGCTCATCTAAACTTGCACTCTCTTCTTAACCTTTTTAGGTTACTTAAACTCTTCCATGATGCCTTTTCCTTTATCTTTTGCTGCACTTCTTGTAATATATACCAATGCTTTAGCAACACTAACATCAGCAGTACTAACTGATGCACCAGCAGTACTAACTGGTTCAGCAGTATCTCTTTAGCAGCATCTTCAACACCTATATCAACATCACCCATATCAGCATCATCAAACCTCCCCTAAGTCTCTGTACCCTCTTGTACCAATGAGATGTTTGGATCTTGATCAATGTCATCTATTCTCCTCCCCTGTTTGGAAGAATCCTCCAAATCATCATTAGTGTCGTCATCAGTAGACTCCACAATATTTGCCCTCCTTTTAGCTTTACTGGCCTTGAGTTTTTGTTCCAACTTCTTCACCTTTTGAATCAACTTTGTAAAAGCAGTACCATATAGCTGCTTGGTCTCCTTCAATTCTTTCTCCAAGCCAGTAACTCTGTTTGACAATTGTGTACATATAACCATCAATTCATTGTATTGCAGACTGCCCTCATCACTTCCAAGTATGTGAACTCTTGGGAGGGGTGAATCATGGGGCATGTTAGACTCAGTCTCAACCCTAGGTTGATCATCTGAGCCCCCCATTGTATCCTGTAGGCTGGGGTTTCCATCACCTGAATCAAGTTCATGAGAACTTGACTCATTAGATGTTGACATGGTTTAGGTCTTATTTATGGTACCACTGGCCTGCTCAGCTTCTAAGCCAGAGACAGTAGTGGCAGCCCTCACCATTCTGTTACCCTCTAATTTGACAGCCTCATCTGGTACATTGGTATGAGTAGGAGATCTAGGCTGAGGAACCACAGATTCCTGTCTGATTCTTCTCCTATATGTTTGTGTAATTTAAGGTTGTGAGGAAGATGGAGCACTGATGGGTGTGTGATGGGACTCAACTGGGATTGTTGATCCTTCAACCTGAATAAGCATTTGTGAAAACAGTGGTACTTCTATCTATAACCACCCGTAATTTTGCAAATATTATTTTAATAAAAAAATTTATTTAATATTATCTGGCAATTTATTTGAGCACCTTTGAGCTTACATGATTATTTCGGGAGGTTATCTCGCACGCGGTAGCATACAGTAACCCTCCAAGCTACTGAGTTTATCAAGAAAAGTGAAGTAATCACTTCTTGACACCTACTAGCAACTTATTTACAAAACCGAGAAGTCATCTCGCTTTTCGGAAAAACGCGACACCACACGCGTACTGACACCACAAAAGTAATGGCTTAAATTTTATAATTAATTTTCGGAGTCAATGACCCTGTTTTTAAACCATTTTTGTAAAAACGTGTACAGAAATATATTTTCCGTATTTTTACCAAACTGAGAGATCACATTTAAATCTTTGCTCAACGGGACACGGGGTACATGGGGTAATAATAAAAACCTAACCTACCTATGTAATAAAATAAACCGCCCCCTACCTATTCCTTCTCCTTGTTCCCTTTATCTTTTATCAGATCCACAGGATGATAGATCACTATCACCTTTATTTTTTTCGATTTCCCTTTTACCCTCTCCCAAGATTTGCAGTCAAGAAAGATGATACATCATTTTCACCTCCTCCTTCCCCAGGCCTACACATCGATGCAACCTCTTCTCCCCAGAGTCAAAGCCAGTGGAAGCTTATAGAGATTGGGAATTGATGGTGATTCTTGCTCCTTTTGCTCACACACAATTTCTCCATCAAGAAAGCATAGTCAAAGTTATCTCATCTTCACTCTTTTTATTGTTGCCGCACCATAGGAGTCCACCCACACCTTCAATCAATCACAAATCTCACATCTCTAAAGAGGTGCTTGAAGCTTTAGTGGTGGCTCCTGTTGGCATCGGTCTTGGTTATATTGTATTCGGCTTTAATTGTTGTTCGTCGCTCCTCTTGTAATCGATCATACCCTCTTGTAAGATTTTATTCGAATTACCCTTCGTGTTTATTGTTACTGATTTTAATTATATGTCGAAATTTGGAATTTGGTTTTGTGATGAAACCGATTAACCTTGATTGAAAATTTTTCGTGGATAAAATGACTCGACTAAATCTGTTTTGATTATCCTTTTCGTGTGATACAATGGATTAAAATATGGTGTTTGTTTGTTAAATGAACCGAGTCGACTCACTGAGTCAACTCAGTGGGTGCGTCAACTCGGTATCGTCTTGGTTCTATGCTACTTATTCCTTGCCATGGTTGCTTGGTTAATTCCAGTTGGTTTGCGGGTCGGGTTGGACCCATTTGGTTCTCAGGTTTTGTTTAGTTGAGTGATGAACTAGATTAGCAAAGTTGATTTTGTTGTTGCTGTTGTCGTCTCGGTCTTGTATTTGTCTCGAACTAGCAATAGACCTAGGGTGTGACTGATTTGGTTGATGTTTTGCTCACGGTTCGACTAACACCATAAGGGTGTTAGTTGTTTCAGCTTGCAAGAATTAAGCACAAGGGAGCGTGGTCTTATATTCTGATTGTGACGACTTGCTTATTTTGAGTTTACCTCCCTTTTAGCCTGTAACTTAGTTGGTTTATATTAAACTTGTATCAGCTTTTGTGGTTGTTTGGTTCTTGGTGCAACAAAGGAAACACAAGATGTTTAAATGTTTTGAACTTACGCGTACTCGGCTGAAGTTACTCTGGCTATTCTATTCTTGGACTTTGATTTGGATCTTGGTGATTTGTTGTTTGTTGTTGTTGTTGTAACAAGTAAATGGGCTAAAAGTGGTTGAAATGAGTATAAAATACCCGCTGTTCCGAAACATAAAATAAAGAAAAATGGGTTAACGTTTTACAACTATAAATTTGAAAAACTAAAAAAACACCTTATAATCTAAACACGGTTTTTCGTTTCGATAAAAACGGACTTACGATGGAAAAGATATGCTCTTTTGAAAACCAAAATAGTCAAAATTAAATGTGCAATATTTCTGCACATGGGCCGAATTTGCTCTCTGGGTGACCATATGTTGAGCTCTTTTTAGCACAGCAGGAGTCAAAATTGGTAAAATTTGCACAAGGAGTCTTTTGTAGCCCTCGCGGCCTACTTGCCGACGAGCCAAAAACCGAGTCTTGAGGCCTTGTAATGAAGAAGTTATAGCTTGTTAAAATTGGACCAACAGACACTTTCCAACACTTGGAAAATATTAAGGATTTTCAGAAATTTTGACGAAAACTATACTTGAAACTTGCGGAATTGTCATTTGTTTTAGACATTGTAGCCATATTGAATTGTTGGATTGTTGTAAGTGGTAAATATTGATGTTTGTAAATATGGGAAAGTTGTATAAATGGACGCATCATACCGAAATTCATAAAACTTCCTAAACTTATACTTTTTATTTCGAAAACTCTTTTATTATGAAACCCGATAATAATCGAAACTGGTAGTTTTGTTAACATGAAAACATTTACCATGTGATATACTAATTTAAGTTTCTTTTAAAACTTAAATTACTTCTCCAAAACTTTATTGATTATTGCCGAGCTATTTGGGATTATTGGGAAAACACCGAAAACGTATTAATTGACTCACTTTGTTGACATTTTCCTTGTCACTATTTTCCTTGACTTCGTTTGTCAATCTTTTCTCGAGTCAAGTTCTCGTCTGTATTTTTCTCGACTGTGTCGATTTTCTATTCCTGTTTGGCGTGAGTATTCTTGAGTCTATACTGTCTTACCACCACACGAAACGTTAATACTAAACTTTTTACAAAACTTTGATTCGAGTAATCCACGAAAACTAAGACGCTTGTCTTTTGAAAACTCTTTTACTTTACGAGACGTATTCTGAAACAACTATATATATATATATATATATATATTAGGTTGTGCATATATATATATATATATGTGTGTGTGTGTGTGTGTGTGTGTGTGTGTGTGTGTATATATTAGGTTGTGTCGATCCGGCACCGTTGTGCCTGTACCTTCGATATCGTTATGTATTGCTCTTGATGCCAGTTGTGACCACTGTGATATTTTGCGTTGCTGCAAGCTAAGGTGAGTTTATGGCCCCTACTTTTACTGGTTTTTAAACTGTTTCTGGGGGAGAATGCATGCTCGTTTTAACTAAACTCAATGACTGTTTATTTGAAATTTGCGAACTGTTTACTCAATATCTGACTGTTGAGCTGATTTATTTGAATTGGTTATTTGAAGGCATTATGTGATTGACTGATATGTAACCCCACTCTATTTAAACTTGTTTTACACTCGGGGTGAGAAACATGCAAAACTATTTTATGGACCAACACTGTTGTTATCAAACTATTACGCGGATTAGCCTAAGCACTATTATGTCCCAATTTGCCCAAACTCATGAACCGTCAATTCCTGCTGGGAAGCGCGAATGTTATAAATAGATCTATTGGGAGTAACGTCCCCGTTCGGGTTGACCGGATAGGCAAACGAACGTATACCATATCGAAACTACAAGTGTCTGGGATACACACTTGCCGGGCCACTGATATTTAACATGCTTCTATGGCATGCACACAAGTTATAGCTTCGGTTACATGAACTTAGAGCTAGCGTAACAAACTATTTTATTTTGGGTTGCATACCCTACACTTGGTCCACACCTCAAATTTTACTCTAAGGTAAACACTAATTTCATGACATTGTGAGCGACACAATGGTCACAAAACTCTTATGGAACTCACAGTATTTTTACTGCTCTATCATAAACCTATGAACTCACCAACCTCGTATTGACACTTTTAGCATGTATTTTCAGGTATAAGGCGATAATCTATTTGTGAAGGCTTTTGGCATAGCATAGCATGGTTATAGAAGACTCTGATGCATTTGGGACCGCTTGATTTCTTTTATGGGCTTATATTACTGAACAAATTTTGAAATGTTGTAAACAAATCACTTTTGAATATGAAATCTATTTTAAACGGTTGAGATGAAACCGTTCTTTGTACCTTGTGTTGAGATACCAATTTAGTAGCACCCAAACATGTATGCTTCCGCTAAACAAGATTTTGGGGGTGTTATAGTGGTGTGGGTAACAGAGATGCCTAGAAAATAGTTCAAAGAACCCAGACCAGTTATAGAAAACTTCTAATGTAAAGAGGCTATAATCCTCTGTAAAAATGTTGTAGAAGAAGCTGTCAACAAAATATCATCAACATAAAGTAATAAGTAAGCAACATCATGTCGCTGCATATAAATGAACAAAGACGAATCACATTTACTGTGAGAAAAAACAACACGAGTAGCATAACTCGCAAAACACTGAAGCACAAGGTGCATGCTTAAGGCCATATAACGAACGCTGTTTGAGACAAACGTGATCAGGACGCTGAGGATCCCGAAAACCAAGAGGCTGATGCCATGTAAGATAACAATTCCCCGTGGATTGTGATGTATTATTAAGCCACAATATATAGAGATTATATGAGATGAAACCCTAACTGACCATAAGCCCACAAACGAGCTAAGGATTACTAGCCTATGCTAACACAAAATACTAGTCCACTAATAGTATAACCCTCACCAGTTTTATTTAATCCTTCTGTCACAAATTAAGTTATCATGTTGAAAATGCACAAACTATATCGTTTACTAATAAAATAATATATCTACTTGTGAAAAGTCTTTTTTAATTAATTAAAATATAAAATTGATATTCCATCCGTCTCAAAATTGTAGTTCATATTTCCTTTTCGGAATGTTTCAAAATAATTGTCCACTTTACTTTTTAAGTAAAAACTAGAGGATATAGTGTGGAAATATTCTATTTAAGTAGTTGAAAATTAAATTGGTCCACTGTTATTAAAATATGTGATTGTTGTTTCATGACAATAATTTTGAAACGAAAGGAGTACTTATTTTCTCACATCCAGAATAAAAATTATAATTGTGAGCTAGCTTCTTTAATATATAAGACATAAAATACTCCTATGATTCTTTCACATGTCTTTATTTTTTGATACGGAAGGAGTATTTATTTTCTCACATCCAGAATAAAAATTATAATTGTGAGCTACCTTCTTTAATATATAAGACATAAAATAGTCCTATGATTCTTTCACATGTCTTTATTTTTTGATCCTTGAAACAATCGAAACCAAGCATACATATCTGTTCTTTGTGAAATTGTGCTATAGACATTACAGTACTTCATTTTATGAAAGTAAAGTTCCGCAATTAGTTGATTGGAGAGTAAAGTTCGGCTAAACTGAAAACCTTTATTTAAAATCATAACATATCAAACGATAATGAATTTGCTATGGTTAGCCATCATAGTTAGTGACTCTAAACTTTCCCTCTTTGCCTTCTACCATAAAAAAAGTGTTAACTAAGAAAAAAAGTGCTACTTAATTACTAGTTACATACATGTTGTGGTCTTGATACAAGCCTTGCGGGCTACCAAACCGGTCTACCACGTGCCAAGAGAAGGACTAAAATCTATTAATAGGTGAGCAAAGTTTGAATATGTAACTGATACACTTGTTAGGATCGCTACGGCTTAAGATATCATCAAGTCGAATATATAGTTGATTATTGTTTTGGGCCCCTATTGTTTCATTCTAAAATCAATTGGAAAGAAAATAAATGGTTTAATGATCATCAAGCTTATATGTTAACTTTAAGATTATCTTTATTGTAGAATTTGATTTGCACACTTAACAATAACGCTTGCTTTTTTGGCACTATATCTCTTCGGTTAAAGATCTCTATAACATGTATATAGTTAGAGGTTAAGCTGTACAACTTTTAAACTTGAGGATATGAGATAGTGTCACTATTCACTACAATGGTGTTTTTGTTTTGTATATTTGACGTAAAACGGAAGCGTGAATAAAACTCTAACAAAAATTAAACAAAATCAGAAAGGATTGTAAAGACTTAAAGTCAAAGTTTATTGATAACTAAATGCCTAGACAATGAACTCAAACCCATATTTATAGGGAAGTAAATCTTGGAGAAAAAGTCATCTAAACATGGTAAAAACCTACTTAAATATAAAAAAAGAAAATTCGGCTTTCGAAGCCTCTACACCGTATCAAGGTATTATTGTTTACGGCGTAACAACTAAGACACCTAAATAATCCTTATTCGAGAGCTTTACGGCGTAACAAAAAACATTCTTTAACACCCTAGAGAAAAATTAAAGTAAAGAAATTAAAATCGTAGCTTCTACGGCATAACGAAAACAAGGTGTTACGCCGTAGAGAAAACTGAATCATGTTCTCTTGATTCGAGTCTTTTTGTCATGATCCAATCGCTACATGTACTCCTCAGCTAACTCTTCGATCTTGTCCTCGTTAATCCTCCCATCCATCTTAGTCGGCTAGTAAGTTATGGGGTGTTTGGTTTATAATGGGGAATGACTAAGGGTGTGAGTTTGGGAATGGGTTTATAAACCCATTAGCTTTGGTGGGTTTAAAGAATGACTAATTTTGAAAGTTTGATACCCATTTTCATCTATTAAACCCACTAACCAAACAACGGAAATAAAAGTCATTCCTTTACACCCATACCCTCAAACCATATGCCTCCTTAGTGTGTTCGGTTTTAATACGCCAGTTATAACACATAGTGTGATGATTTTGTAAAAAGGAATTGAAAGTAACATAACTAAAAATTATATCAAATATTTTGATTTAAGCCGTTGTTATCACTATTAACAGGGTTCTAATACTTTATATGTGTTTGTGTAAATTATAATTATCACATTTCATTTATTGGTTTGCCAATGATGGTACTGGTAGTATTTGACATGATATAGATAGTAACTAGTAGTTCGTGATTATGTAGATTATTGCTGTATTGGCAAATGTGAGATCCATGTAAAATGTATTCGGAAGTCCAAATAATGAAGTTACGTTTACACTCAACATGCAAAGATCACATTGTGATGACGTATAGTCTACACCCGGGTCACGAACCCGGTTAGTAAACAATACTAACAATTAAGCCCACCACGCTTGGGCCGCAACTGGACTACCAGTTATGCGGCTTGGGTCGACAAGGCCCAAGCCCAAAGTTATTTCCGGATAATATATAGAGTATCTTCTAAATAAAGAGGATATATACTATATACCCGATGTCGGCTAATACGCCGAAGAGTAGGGAACACGAAACCCACTAGGGTTTCATGCATATATAAAGGGCACCCAAGCCCTCGGTAGAGGTACGATCTTCAATAAACCCTAACCCTTTACTAAACCCTACATTCGATTACTTACTCTCACGCCGGAGGATAATCGGGGGAGACAATCCCTCGATAAGCCTAACGGTGTTTGTTCCTTTTTCTTAGTGCGCAGGTTCCATCGAGCATTAAGATTCAATTGGTACGAGAATAGAAGTCCTATCAAGGAACGCCCAACTTTTGTATCAACAAGTGGCGCCATCCGTGGGACCCTACACTAAGGATTTTACCAAAAAACTAGAATGACGAAACACGGAAGTCATAAGAGTCCGCATGGGAAGAAAACGCAGGACGATCCACTAGGAAAGAAACATCAAATTGATACGGCTTCTAAACAGGCCTCTGGGACAACCAGTACGCCTCAAAGCTTAGGAGCGCACCCAAATCTGGTCTTTCCTGCAGTGGAATCGCTTACCAGGTTTACCCCCGCTATTACGACAAGTACTAGCGAGATAGAACTGGAGCGCACACCTCTTGCCATGCCAGAAGTGAACTTCACTGAGCCTCCCAACGCGCCTATACGAAACAAGGATCCAGTTTTGGAAACCGACTCTATCGCGCTAGAAGGAGTTACCTCCGAATTGGCCCCAAGTGACTTCGTATCTCAAAACTACGAAGCCTTGACTGCGCTCATGCGAGAGGAGGCAAAGAAGAGGTCAAGCCAAAGTCTGCACGCCAGACTCAACTTTGACCCTAATCCTGACGCATCCCCACCGAGCTACCGAAAGGAAAGACGCGAGAGGGATAGCCGTAAACAACCAGTGTTCGCCAGGATTGGAAGGAAGGTTGTGGACGATGAAGCAGCCGACCTTCAACATCTGGAAGAGCCTGAAGAGGGGGAGCGGCGCGCCAATGTCCACGCTAGGCTTGGCAGACGCAGGATCCAAGATAGGCTTGGGCGACGATGTTCCCCAAGTGAAAGCCCCTCAAGCTCTGACTCTGAGGATAGTCGGCGCAAGCGCCGCAGAGGAGCAAGCTCAGACTCTGATGATAGTCGACGCAAGCGTCACAAAAGAGTCCGCTCATCCTCAAGAGATTCCTCGGACAGCGAGACTGGACACTGGAAATCAAGAGGGAAATACCGCGACCAGGATGATGAAGACATGTCTCTCCCCTGGCGTCGCCAAAAGGTTGATGCGTTTACTAGGCGCATCAGTGACTTTTCTGAGAATAAGAAAAGGCGCATGCCTGCTAATGTCAAAACATATGATGGGACAGGTGATCCTGATGATCACCTAAAAATTTTCGAATCAGCAGCTACTATCGAAAATTGGCCACAGCCTGTGTGGTGCCATATGTTCAACTCCACATTAGTAGGGAATGCGCGCAACTGGTTTAGTAAGCTTCCACGCAGAAGCATTGGTGGGTTTGAAGAGTTGCGCAGAGCGTTTCGCTTAAACTTCACCCAAAGGAAGAAGTGCGCCAAAAACCCTGTCGAACTCGCTAGGGTTAAACAGCGACAAGGGGAATCCACAAGCGCTTTTATGGAACGCTTCAAGGACGAGTGCATGAAAGTCAAGGCGTGTCCAGAGATACTAAAAATATCGGGTTTCATGAATGCAATCAATAACCCAGATTTGATAAAAAAGCTAAATGATAAGGTTCCCCTAACCTTCGATGAGCTCATGAAGCGCACGAGGTCTTTCGTCCAAGGAGAAGAAGCCGCTGCGGATAGCAAAAAAGGCTATTCGAATCATAGACCACAAGAAGAGTCAAGGAGACAATCCAATGACCAGGGTGGCAATCGTAACAGCCGCAGCAGAGGCTATCGCAACCAAGGGAGTGGAAGAGACAATGATAGATACACACCCCTCACAAAAACCCCAAGGGAGATATTTGTGACGGAGGGGGCGAACTTCCCGAAACCACCACCAATCCGCACCCTAGAGGATAAGCGCATAGGGAATGGTTATTGCGAATACCATGGACAGAAGGGCCACACAACCAACGATTGCGTCCAACTGCGCCAATTGATTGACAAATTGGTAAAGGAAGGAAAGATGGACCATCTCGTAAAAAACATCAGAGAAGGGAAAGACAAATCAAAACCAGGGGCCAAGAAAGAGACACCAAAAGAAAAGGCAGATATCATCTACATGATACAGCCATGGCCCCGCGCGACAAGACAGAAAGTTAGTCAGCGTTTTTCTAAGGGAAACGAAATTTCTTTCCCCTCCCTGACTGCGAACAACGCAGTAGTGGATCCACTCACCATTGAAATACATACGGGGGGTCACGACATCCGTCGCATGTATATAGATGGAGGTGCATCCGCTGATATCATATACGAACACTGTTTCAAGAAGCTGCGACCTGAGATACAGAGTCAGCTGACCCCAGCCACAACGCCACTCACCGGCTTCACAGGGGAGAAGATATGGCCCACGGGGCAATTACGTCTATTTGTAGAAGTTGGTGACAAACCACACTCTACAACTACCTGGATGAACTTCATGGTAATCAGATCCCCCTCCCCGTATAACGGTATTATTGGGAGACCTGGAATATCATCCATCCGCGCCGTGCCATCCACAGCGCACGGGATGCTCAAGTTCCCAGTGGAAGGAGGTATTGTCACCCTTTACAATACCACCATACCACCCAAAGAATGTAACGCAGTGACAAGTGACGTAAGTATTGTTCCAGAACAGCGCGCAATCAAAGTCCCAAACCTAACGGTCGCCATTCACCCTGAATACCCGGATCAACAGGTATCTATTGGTGGGTCTCTGTCTGACAAAGGCAGATCAGCTATATGCGCACTCTTGCAAAATAATTTGGATATTTTTGCATGGGAACCTAAGCATATGACAGGAGTACCACGCTCCATCACGGAACATAAGCTACAAATCCGACAAGGATATCCTCCAATACGACAGAAAAAGCGCGGACAAGCTCCAGACCGCGCAAAAGCCATCCTGGAAGAAGTACATAAGCTAGTAGACGCAGGCATCATGCGTGAAGTCTACTACCATGACTGGCTCTCTAACCCAGTGATGGTAAAGAAGAGCGATGGCAGTTGGAGGATGTGCGTAGACTTTACAGATCTCAATAAAGCATGTCCACAGGACTGCTACCCGCTACCGGAAATAGACTGGAAAATTGAGTCTCTATGTGGATATCCCTTTAAATGCTTCCTGGACGCATACAAGGGATACCACCAAATTCAAATGGCGAAGGAAGACGAAGAAAAGACGGCCTTCCACACAAGTCAAGGGGTCTACTGCTACACAAAGATGCCCTTCGGCCTAAAGAACGCAGGAGCAACATACCAAAGATTGGTGGACACCGCGTTCGAGAAGCAAGTGGGACGCAACTTGGAAGTATACGTCGATGATCTCGTCATCAAAAGCCATACAGAGGATGAGCTGGTGCGCGACATGGAGGAAACGTTCAAAACACTCAGGAGAATCAACATGAAATTGAACCCCAAGAAGTGTACGTTTGGCGCTACGGAAGGCATGTTTCTCGGGTATTTGATAGAACCCGATGGGATCAAGCCTTGCCCAGAGAAGACTCAAGCAGTCATTGACCTCCCCTCACCGCGCACACTAAAAGAAGTTCAGTCACTAAACGGCAAGCTAGCCGGACTGAACCGATTCTTATCCAAATCAGCAGACAAGTCACTTCCCCTATTCAAGACACTCAAGAAGTGCACCAAAAAGGGAGACTTCAGGTGGACTGCGGAGGCAGAAGAAGCCTTCCAACAGCTCAAACAACACATAGCAACGCTCCCAAAGCTTGTTGCACCCCGACCAGGGGAAGAGCTGATCATGTACCTATCTGCGACTCAAGGAGCAGTCAGCGCAGTCCTATTGACAGACAGGAATTCCGTCCAAACACCCATCTATTTTGTTAGTAAGGCGCTGAAGAAAACGGAGATTAACTACACTGCAATGGAGAAACTGGTCCTAGCCTTAGTGTTTGCAGCGAAAAGACTACGCAGGTACTTCCAGGCGCATCCAATCGCTGTTATCACAGACCAACCCATCAAACAGGTTATATCGAAACCCGACGCATCGGGACGCCTACAAAAATGGAGTGTGTTACTGGGCGAGCATAACATATCATACAGACCGCGCACTGCAATTAAAGGGCAGATATTAGCCGACTTCATCATCGAGAAGCCGGATACAGACACTCCACCTGTGACAAGCAAGGGGGAACTTCAAGAACCATGGATTCTATTTACTGATGGATCCTCATGCGTAGATGGATCAGGAGGTGGGCTTATTCTCACCAACCCAGAAGGAGTTGAATTCACCTACGCACTGCGTTTTGAATTCACAGCCACGAACAACGAGGCAGAATACGAAGCACTCCTAGCTGGGTTACGCATCGCAACTGAAATGGGTGCACGCAACCTAGAAGTAAACGTCGATTCGCGGCTAGTGGCTAACCACGTGTCAGGAGAATATATAGCAAAGGAGGAACACATGATCCAATACCTCGAAAAGACGAAATCTCTGATCCAAAACTTTGATAGATTTATCATCAAGCAGGTTCCCAGGAGTGAAAATAGGAAAGCAGATGCGTTGAGCAAGATTGCATCCACCAGTTTTGCGCATCTATCAAAACAAGTTTTGGTGGAAACCTTGAAAAACAAGTCAATCACAGAGATGGAAATATCCACGGTGATAGAAGAGGAAAATCCTACGTGGATGACACCGATCATTGACTTCATCAGCAAGGGCATACTTCCCCAAGAGCAGAAGGAAGCTCGAAGAATCCGACGCACAGCGCAGCGATTCGAGCTCAGAGACGACGTCTTATATAGACGCTCATTCCTACAACCATGGCTTAGGTGTGTTGGACCTCTCCAGGCAGACTATGTACTTCGAGAGATCCATGCAGGCTCATGCAGCATGCACTCAGGACCACGGTCCATTGTAGCGCGCGCCCTAAGGTCTGGATACTATTGGCCTACTATGCACCGTGACGCACGCGACTTGGTACGGAAGTGCAACGATTGCCAAGTTCACAGACCTATTCCGCGCCGACCACAACATGAACTAACACCTATTACATCGCCATGGCCCTTCTACAAATGGGGTATCGACATCGCTGGACCTTTCCCCATTGCCGCAGGAGGATTGAAATTCCTCATTGTGGCAATAGATTACTTTACCAAGTGGATCGAAGCAAAGGCAGTAGCGACTATAACAGGTAACCAGGTGAAACGATTCGTGTGGGACAACATAGTATGTCGCTTTGGATTACCTGGAGAAATTATCTCTGATAACGGAAAACAATTCCGTGATAACCCGTTCAAAGACTGGTGCGAACAGCTGAACATCACGCAACACTTTGCATCAGTAACTCATCCACAAACCAATGGTCTGGTCGAGCGCGCAAACAGAAGCCTTGGCGAAGGAATCAAAGCGCGCCTGGACAGACACAAAGGTAGATGGGTAGAAGAACTATCACATGTCCTTTGGGCGCACCGAACAACCATTAAGGTCAGCAACGGGGACACCCCCTTCTCGTTGGTCTATGGGACAGAAGCTGTTATACCAGCTGAAATTGGAATGCCAACCATCCGTACTGCGGAAGTTAACGTGGCAACCAATGATGATGAGCGGCGCATAGACTTAGATCTATTGGAAGAGCGACGTGAACGCGCAGCAATACGCGAAGAGAAAGCCAAGTCGAGAATGAAAAAATACTATGATACCAAAGTACGCAGCACTTCATTCAGACCAGGCGACTTCGTATACCGCGAAAACGACTCAAGCCGCGCAGAAGACACTGGAAAGCTAGGACCAAAGTGGGAAGGACCTTACGAGGTCATAGAAGCACTTGGCAATGGAGCGTACAAGCTACGCGACAAGGACGGAAATGAGCTACAGCGAACATGGAACGTCCGCAACCTTTAACGGTGCTATCTTTGAAGAAGGCTACGGCCCAACATGGACACTCATGCGCTTTAGAAAGTGCCCTCAATAAAGTTCCATGTAATTTTATTTTTATGAATTATCTAGATAAATATTCTTTTTCAAAACTTGCAAGTATTAATAAAACGTTATGGTTTCTAGCTAACTCCATAACACATTTAACTTTATTGTTTGCATCTTTTATTATCATGTTTCAATATTGTTATATTCTTGCCTACATGGCGTGCATGCACACACTAAGACCCACGATGGCAGAAAGGATGAGTAAACCTAATAAACTACTCGTTGAGTAAGAGGGTTGCAAACCCATCAACACCGGATCACGAATCCTTGTTAAACACCTTGCGCTCAAGACGTTGGCGCAAGTTCCTCACGCACCCCACGACGGATGCGCGATAGAGCACACTGTGCGCGTTTAACAACTCAGGAAATCAAGACTCTTGATTCCTTAAAAGTACAATACGACAAGTAAACTTACAAAAATACATAGACGACTATGATTACGTTGGAAAAATTCAACACACGACTACGGTCCTTAAGGAAATTCATACACGATTATGACCCTTATTTTCTAAGTACGCTTAAACACTTAAAGCTATCTTCACGAAAGGATACATAAGTCATATAAGAACTACGAGTTCAAAAAGCATAAGTATTTAGAAGTTATAGAAACACTAAGTACAAAAGCAACTTTTTATTCATAGAATACGGTTCTACAAAAAGACTTGTACAAAAGAGCTAAATACTATATGTACGCCTTAACTGGCTGGAACCCCCGCTCAAAGCCGCTTCCTTTGCATCCGCGAGCCTCTTCAACAACTCCGCATCATCAAGAGAAACAGTGGCCACGCAGACAGGCACACCATCGGATCTAGGCTGATGCGCAGCGCCTATGCCGCACAGAATAGCCTTTCCTTTCTCGCCTTTCTTTCGTGCGACCCTGGAAACATGCGCATTTAGCGACCTTTGCAAAGAAATCTCTTTCTCAAGACGGAAAGGATTCAGAATGTCGCGAGGCTGAGCAAAAATGGGTACCTTCAACTGCGCCACATCAGGCTTCAAGTAGAAGTCCACTTGCTGATCTGCATCATCCTGCAGATGCCTAGGAAGAGTGAGCCCCGCCATGATCACGCTGATGGGCTGATCCTGATCACGCTCCAAGCTACCGATATGTGGAAGCTCAAGCTTCTTTAGCTCTTCCATGGCAGCAACAAGCTCAGCATGGGCATTCGCCTTATACCCAGGCACCTCGGCAAGCGGCACAGTCAGCAACTTGGCCTCAGCAAGCTTGTCTGCGGCCGAGGTCTCACCGTGCGCAATAGCGCAGTTCACAACCTTCCCAAAGGATGCGGTGACCTCAGGATGCTCCAGCGTACACATGGCGGCCAGGCGAAGACCATTACTGATCAACCACCTACGAAATAACACAAGTGTTAATACGAAAAAGAGTCTCAAATATACACAAGCTATAAAGAGATAAAAGCAGCATGTACCTGCGCTCAGCCACAGACTGAACCAAATGAGGATATAGCTCCTCATCATACTCGATGCTAAGCTTACGGAGCTTCTCCTCCTGCATCTTCAGCGCAAGCTCCACTTTGCTACGGAACTCTTCAATATTGGCAAAGTGCTTGCTCCTATTCTGTTGCAAATACTTCAGCGCCCATAAAGAATTTCGCCTCTGAAGATCTGCAGCAGCACGCTCCTTCCCCAGCTCAGCCATCACCATGACCTTCTCCTCACCCATTTTTCGCGCAGACGCCTCTGCGCGCTCCAGTTTAGCCTTGGAGCTCAGCTGCTCAGCTTTAGAGCTTGCTAATTCAGCCTGCACAGACGCCAATTGCGCCTGCAGTCTGGAAATTTCCTCAGACTTGTGCACCCTTGCTTGCGCCACCAGCTCAGACTGGCGCACAGCGATAGAGGCAAGCTCCTCCATCGTAGAGTCAAAGGGACTTGACTCCACTTCAACATCCCTCGGTGAACGCGCCCCGTCCAGAGCATGACTCACCTCGGGTGGCGCACTCCCATCTAGGACACCAGCGTCCTCCACAGGCTTTTCACTGCAACAAACACCAAGAGACAAGGTTAGTGCACGGTCAAGCATACGAAAAATACTAAGGGAATGCTAAAAAATACTTACATGGGGGGAGGAGTCGAGGACACGTCCTTCTCCTTCTCAGTCTCAGTCGTGGACGCACCTCCACCAGACTTCTCAACATCCACACTGAGGACACGAAGGAACAAAGTTAGCACAAAATATAACTTGACAAAAGTTTATAATGACTAAGGTACTTACTTCATCTGCACCCCAGCAAGAGACGAGCTTTCCCCAACATCAGTTCGCGGCCTCTTGGAAGGCCCTTCACCATCACTGCCAAGCGTTCTCTTGCGCGTCAGTGGGGAGCTCTCTTCCATCTCACTGTCAGTCTCCTCTAAATGGATCACCGTTTCAGGAAGAGGAGGCTGCGCAGCGTCAGGACCTGGCTGCACAGGAGGAGCCACCTCCTGTATTGGCTCAGCTGCTATCACATTAGGGGAGCCTTCGGGATCTGGGATAACCAAATCCACGACGCGCCCTGCCGTCGCCTGCAGAATAGTCTGCTCACCGTCCCCCAGAGGACGCACTCCCACCGCCACGGAACGCGGATTCTCCAGCCTCACAACAGCGAACAGATCCATCTCTGCGCATCAAGTAAACAAAGAAAGGCAAGTTACATAAAGTATGAAAAAAGAAGAAGAGCTTACACTAATAACGACAGTAAGGCGACAGAAGGAGCACCCACCCGTGCCATCCGCATTCAAGAATGTGGGAACTTCTGTCTCATGCTCAAAATAGTTGCGACTGATGCCCATGTGCACCAGGAACGCTTCTGGATATGGTTTGATCGGAAGGCGGTTCTCATCTATTATCGCCGCATGATCCACGTTATACCACGTCTCAGGGGGGCGCTCATCCTTGGGCAGATTGGCACGGGTGTAAAATGGAAAATGGGAAGGGAAGACGGCGTCATCAACCCAAAAGAATTTTTCCCTCCAATCCTTGAGCTTATCTACCTTAGTCAGATAACATTGTAACTTCCCTACGCGTTTGGCGAAGGTAACCCAACCATTTGACCACGTCAAGGGATAAAACGCGCGAAATAAGTGGAGGGATGGGTGAATCGCTAACAAGCGACAGTTCACCTCAAAATTAGCAATCTTCCCAGCACCAATACAATGCAACTGGGAGATGTGGAGGTCGTAGTAATGGAGTATGTCACTCAATAACACGGAGATGGGGACGCGCTGATTCGCCCACTCGAAAAAGCGCGTATATAACCCCACCTTCCCGGCAGGGAAATCCGCGATGGTGTCATTCGGACCTGGTACCTCGGGGCGCAGACCCATAGGAATGAAGTAATCCGAGGTGAACTGAATCAGTTCATCCTCGGTTATGTTAGAATGGAAATCATGAAGTTGCGCTACCATTTTCTGACTCAGATTATGTGCGCACGCGCAATTACCTTTGAATTATCTTTTTTGGAAGAAGATTTGAAGATGTAAAAATGGTGGAATGGCGATTTTTTAACTGTGGATGTCACAGTAAATGAGAGGCGGCAGTTTATATACTTATCCTATCCACCACAGATGATCGACACGTGTATCCCACTAACTCCAATCGTGTGGCTAGGATAAATGACGGTACAAGGCAAGTGGGCAACCTCTCCACTTCCCAAGGTACCCAAATTGCACTTTTTTGGACTAGATACATCACACGTGTGTTTTTGGCGGTATATTTTTTGAAAGCTTCCCGCGTACGCGTGGGGAATAATTTCGACACGACTCTAGTCTAGCGTCCGCAGGTTTTACCTTGCGCACACTAGACTGGGGGGACATGATGACGTATAGTCTACACCCGGGTCACGAACCCGGTTAGTAAACAATACTAACAATTAAGCCCACCACGCTTGGGCCGCAACTGGACTACCAGTTATGCGGCTTGGGTCGACAAGGCCCAAGCCCAAAGTTATTTCCGGATAATATATAGAGTATCTTCTAAATAAAGAGGATATATACTATATACCCGATGTCGGCTAATACGCCGAAGAGTAGGGAACACGAAACCCACTAGGGTTTCATGCATATATAAAGGGCACCCAAGCCCTCGGTAGAGGTACGATCTTCAATAAACCCTAACCCTTTACTAAACCCTACATTCGATTACTTACTCTCACGCCGGAGGATAATCGGGGGAGACAATCCCTCGATAAGCCTAACGGTGTTTGTTCCTTTTTCTTAGTGCGCAGGTTCCATCGAGCATTAAGATTCAATTGGTACGAGAATAGAAGTCCTATCAAGGAACGCCCAACTTTTGTATCAACAATCACATTGTAATGTTTTATGTTCCATACCAAGTGGAACCGATCATCAACACCACAAAGTTGATCGAAATTCAGTTCTATTGTATACCTTAAATGCCGGTTAGAAAATTACGCGTCTATTAGCACCAAATGGTACTAGTAAACATCATTAAAAAAATAATACTACTAGTAAACATGTTTCATAACAATATATAAATATTAAATTGATTGAGATTTATTTAATTTATGCATGTAACTTTTAGAGAATTAAGAATAAATGGTTTCTCTGCCTATATACCTATAGATGTTCTCTGGTAAAACGTAGATAGTTATTAACAAAGCTTTCATTTATTTATTTATTTTTTTATTTTTTTTTCAGTTTTCAAAATTTAAGAGGGAAATGTTATAAGAAAATTAAGAAATATTATTCCATTAAGAAGGTTTGACTTCATCAATACTATTATCACTTTAGTTAGAATGTAAGATCTGGTCGATTTAATGCCACAATAACTAATTAGATATGCTTTAGTTCGAAGCAACAAATTAATAAGCTTCAATTGTTTTGTTAATCAATCCAACTTATTGTAGTCTTAGTTTTCTTTGCTTTATTTTGTTTTGTTTTGAATCAAAGTTAACCCCAATTGAGGAATATTAGTATGAATTACTAACTAACCCTCAATATACATGATATGTTTGGTAAAAGTAACTGTTGCTAATATAAAAAATAGAGCTGTAGATGGAGATGAAAAAAAAAAAATTTATAAAAAGAAGTTATTTTTATAATCTACATAAAGTAGTTTTTGATTTTCAGAGATTATTAAAGATTATTTTTTATAATTTCTTATAAGTTCTGTCTGATAAAAAAAGCTTATATTTTATATTTTAAGTAGCTTATTAAAAAAAAAAAAAAGTTAAGTACATTTTTGGTCCTTGTGGTTTGCCGGGTATAGCACTTTTAGTCCAATAGTTTCAAAAGTCTCAGATCCTGTCCAAAACCCAACGACCCGTAACAAGTTCAGTCCATTTTATTTAACACCGTTTGTTTGACTAATATTGACCGTTAAATGTGAGGGTATTTTTGTCATTTCAAACCCACAATACAAAATACGGAGTATTATACCTTTATCTCTTTTCTCTCATTCTACAAAAACAAAAAACATACATTCATCTAATACAAAAACAAACCCCATTTTAATCATCCCAAAACACACAACGCACATATCCACCACCAACCCGCCACCTAACCCTCACCACCGGCACATACCGTCGGCGACACACCATCGGCTACCACACCAGATCTCTGGCCACCACAAACCAAACACCATAAACTAAATTCTTTCTTCTTCTTTTCAAAACACGAACGTGAATGTTCTTCAAGATCTTTGAAGTCTCGGGTAGGTTCTTATTTTTTCTTTTTGTTTAAGATCTATGACGGGTTTGTGTTGGATCTATAAGGATCTTTTTCTTGTACATGATATACCCGAGATCTTTGTTTAAATTCTTTTTCGTTTTGGTTCTTGATCGATGAGGTTGAAGTTTGTTGTTATAGCTGGAGATGGGTTAGGACAGGTTTGTTGTAGTTTTTTCGTGAGGTAGGGAGCGAGACTTTTGGGACAGATTGTGCATTGATATGTTTTTTTTGGTTGAATTGTGGATTTGATAAATGTGTGTTTGGCTTGTATGAAATGATAGATGCGATTTTTTTAAGGTTTAGATGTGATTTGGGTTTGTTTATGTAAAGATTTTTTTTTTTTTTTTTTTTTTTTAGGTTTTTATTCTATTATAAAAAATGTGTTTGAGGTGGCCAGATTCGGGTGTAAGTGGCTGGATTTATGATATTAACTGAATAGGATGGTGGGTAGAATTGATGTTTTTTTTAAGTGATACTAAAAATCAATTTCTAATTTTGAAATAATAATAATAATAATAATGAAGGATAGGGCATTTTAGTCACTGTACATCATTATTTGAGGGCATTTTAGTCATTTCATGTTTTTTTAAGTATTCAAACTAACAGTCAACGAAAAATGGACCAAAAGTGTTACGGGTCGTCGGGTTTTAGACAGGATCCGGGACTTTTGAAACTATTGAACTAAAAGTGTTATACCCGACAAACTACAAAGACCAAAAATGTACTTAACTCAAGAAAAAATAAACGCAATCTTTCAATAGTTTTGTGTGACAAATAGACCCATAGTAATGTTAATAAAATAATAACTCTAGATTTTATTGTAGTACAAGATAAAGTTAGTTTGAGTACACCCCTTCGTTCTTTCACTCATCCTAACACTCTGTTCTCGAGTATAAACAGAAAAAAGAGAGATGAAGAGGGAAAAAGGAGTGAAGTAAAAAGGAGAGGAATAAGAAATTATTTTTTTGATCTTGTGTTCCCGAGTTGGAAATAAAAGAGAAGGAAGTAACAAAAAATGAGCTTTAAAATCAACTTCACTCAATTTCATCTCAATTTGGGAAGTAAATTAGGAGAGTAATTTTGATGTAATTTATTATCCTTTACTTTACTCTCCCCTCCTAAAAAATCTCAGGAACACGATTTTTTTTTATTATCATCTCAAAACTTTCCTTTTCACCCCAGAAAATAAACTCGGGAACAGAGTGTAACTCTTTTTTTTACTTATTCTATTAATAGAACAAGACATATTTTTATAGTTTTTTGTTCTGTATTTTTTGTCTTGCATTACTTTTGACGTGTTAAATTTTATATTTTCTGTTATGTACTTTTATTGAGCAGTTTTGCCCACTTTATTAATAGGACAAACAATTTTTAATAGTTTTCTGATATGTACTTTTATTGAGCAGTTTTGCCCACTTTATTTTATTTTTCGTATTTTTTAATTCGCAATTTTATAACAAAAACAAAATTATAAAATAAAAAAATTGAAAAATATGACAATCATTTTGGAGAGGATATGGATAACCAATTCCTAAAAGACGCACATATTCAAATTTTTAGTACTATATTATCTTTACGTTTAGTTTTCTGATGAGAAAGTCTTGCCTAACTGAAATGGTGGATGAAAGATATACACAAGTGACATAATTTATATTTATTTTTTCTTTTTTGTGCTGTTTGTTATCTTTGCCGTCGTGAGTCAGGATCAAATAATAAGAGAAAATAAAATAAGAAGGATGAGAAGAAACCACAATCGCACATTTCAGATGCACCTACAAAAGTGGATGCATCTTCTTTTAAAATTGTCCCTCTTACTTGAAATGTGAGGCTAAAAATACTTCTTATTTTTCTCATTTTAGTTTTTCTTGATCTCTTCCCTTGCCCTCGTATCCTATATATCTATTTTTGTTTTTTTCCTTATCGCGTGAGGGTAGGAGAGTCTTAAACAAAAAAGTTAATTGCATTTTTGGTCCCTATGGTTTGGCCAAAATGCAGTTTTGCTCTCAAAAACTTTGAAAGTGCAATGATAGTCCTCATTTTAAAGTTTGGATTGCATTTTTAGTCCCTAATTGATGTGAAATGACCAAATTACCCTTGCTTTTTCTGAAGAAGGCAAAGGGTATTTTTGTCATTAACTTTATATAGGGACCAAAAATGCAATCCAAACTTTAAAATGAGGATTATCGCTGCATTTTCAAAGTTTTAGAGACCAAAACTGCAATTTGGCCAAACCACAAGGACCAAACAAAATGTTTGCAAATAGTGGTGGACATCAGACGTTAACCACTGACGTAGATTAATGATCTTCAATTTAATAAGGTTTCTAATAATTTCCATGCAATTTGTCACAATTGATTATCAAGCACAATAAACTACGGAGCATAAATTGTTTGAATAGTGAATAAGCAAAGAAAAAGTTGCAAAAAAGCCGAGATCAACCTCAACAAGGAAGTTCAAAAAAAAAAAAAAAAAAAAAAACTACCTCAACAAGGTAATTTAGCTCGACAATGCTTTAAGATGCCGACTATATTAGTACTCGAATTCCACACGAGCCTGGTTTGGAAAGTCGGTTATGTATCTAAGCATTATACGGTATTAAACACCAAAACATTTCCATAAGTTAAAACCAATTTTGGTAAGTCTAACAACCACTCGTATATAACAATAACATCGTTTACAAATATGGTTTAGAAATCTTAGAGATACCAATAGTTGATTCTTATCTCTTAGTATACCATCTCCAACAGTTTCTGGTTCAAACCAACCACATCACTGCCACATCAGCTTTCTTAAAAACCACATTTTTTACTCCAACAATACATCTTCTCAAACCATCTTTACATTTCCACATCATCACTTACTTTTACATTTATTTTAAATAAGAATTACACTCTTATTTTGATGGTGGGGCCCAATTGGGGTGGTTCTCAAACCATCTTTACATTTCCACATCATTACTTACTTTTACATTTATTTTAAATAAGAATTACACTCTTATTTTGATGGTGGGGCCCAATTGGGGTGGTTTTTGGTGGTTTGATTTTTCAAACCAAGCTTGGTTTGAACCAAGCCTCCAATGGTTTACTTGGTTTTTGGGTTGGTTTGAACCAACAAAAACCAACCATTGGAGATGATTCTTATGTCTTAGTATAACATAAGTTGATGATAAAGATGTTGAACTCATACACTCGCATATCGTTCTTAGATTTATTAAAACTGGGTGTAACAAGGAGACCTCAAGATCGCATTTATCACCGCTACATCAACGACATCAGCTTTCTCTTTCTATAACAAACTTCACCACAAACTTAGTGTAACAAGACAACTAATTTCACTACCCAGATATATCCCACTTAAACACAAATATATCTCACAAAAAAACAAAATCACACACACACCCACACAAACACAGCTCCAAGACTCGGTCGTTCAGATGACCGAGTTCTCTAAATTTTGGCAAAAAACGTGTGCTTATGGGAAGACCGTAATAAGCAAGACGCGTGCAAAGGGTGCCAGGTAGATAATTGACGCGTGCAAGTGGGGCTTATTACGAATGGTATAAGAAGTCTATCTATGTATATACCTTTATCTTATACCATCTATAAATTCAACTTCGTTTTGCTATATACTTCAACCTCAATCTGTCACATGGGTGCTCACCAAATAGTGGTCTTGAACAAGATCGAACCAAACTCAATCGCTACTTATTCAATAAAACCTCGACTCACATGTACCAACCACTTTCAAAACATATTATTATTATTATTACATAGTGATCAACTTCTAACATATTTAAATGTTAGAGTGGGTGTAATGGTGGTGGACCATCTCGACGTTAGCACCACATCACCCTTCTTCTCACTATCTTTGTTCTAATCAATGGTCACCACCACCGATTCATTCACATTTTTGCGATCCTTCACGCGGGTTAGTTAGCATTCATTTGTGATATCATGTCTTATTATATATGTTTTTCGAAATAAGCACTTTCTCATTGCTTTATCATACGATCATATGACAAGTTTTTCTCATTCAAATTTCAAAGTAAGCGAATTTTTGATTCAAACGTACATAACTAAACCAGAATATCCGGCAGTTATTTATGAACTTTTCTGATTTAAACCTAACACCCAAAGGACAGGATCAGGACTATAAATGATATGATGCGTTTACGAAAAAGTAAACATGACTATGAACACATTTCTTTCGAACTATATGCATTTTGATAGAGCAATGATTTTCCTACAAGAATTAACCTTACGTTGCAAAAATCCATGGATGTCTCTGTTGACGCATGTGTCCGAACGACCTGTCTTGACCGGCCGTCCGGACGACACATAGCCGTCCGGACATACCGGAGGGCACACGACTCGTTCGGCCAGTGTCACTCTAAGTAGTAGGACAGGTGGCGTTTACCTTTTGACAGATGGCAGCTGCAGACACCGCCGCCGCCGCCCCAGGATTTACGGGATTATGTCGGGGACATGTCTCCTGAAAACCCGGCGCCGCCAATCCAGGTATCGAGGCCGAGTACTATAAATACTCAGCTCATTTACTGCTCTCAACTAATGTTTTTACCCGCATTTACTTCTCACTAATTGACAGCCCTTTCGGAATACCAAATACTTACTCTCACACCGGAGGTGGGTCCTGGGATAACACCCGGGGTGAGCCTAACGTGTGCTGTTGTGTGCAGATACCTGGAGGACCTCTAATTGCCGACGGGATCAGCACCCAAGCCTCCCGGAAGAACCCTAGCTGAGTTCAACCGGTAGGCCCTCCTTATTTGTCTGAAGTGGTTGCAAGAAATTACTTCAACAAATTGGCGCCATCCGTGGGACCTTCCGCTCGATCTACCCGAGATTTGGAATGACAGGTCCTACACCAACGTTCGGAATGACAGGTCCTACGCCAACGTTCGAGATGACGGGTACTACACCCCTCTTCACCCCTGTCCGGAACGCGGGAGGAGCCGGAGGATCCGGAGGAGACCAAGATCCTCCAGATGCCCATACCCTAATCACAGGTCATCTTTCGGCCTTGAAAGAGTTGTTCAAACAACCAGGCAATCGCAACCTGGTGAGCCCCCGGATGCTGAGGCTCGACGACGGGTATGAAAATTCGGAGGAAGAAGATGTTGGAGGGTCACCCTACGGAAAGGGGAAAAAGGCGGAGGATGATTTGAGCAAACCATTCAAGGAAATGATCAAGTGCCCATTCACGAAAAGGATCATAGAGTTCTCATCTCCCAAGCACAAGATACCGACGAACCTGAAACTGTACCAGGGAACCACCGATCCAGATGACCACATCAATCGTTTCACCGGAGCAGGAAATCATGAAGAGTGGCCCATGCCCGTATGGTGTCGAATGTTCCAACAAACCCTGGACGGGAAAGCTAGGGGATGGTTTGATAAACTCCCGACCGGAAGCATTGATAGTTGGGACGAGCTTCAGAAGAGGTTCTTGAACAGGTTTAGCATGTTAAGAATAAGCACCAAGGACCTTACAGAGATCAATAAAATTCACCGAAAGGCGAACGAAAGCCTTCCGGACTTTAAGGAAAGATGGATATGCGAGGCCAACCACTTCCCGGACGCCTCAGGAATCATGCAAATCGGATCGTTTATGAATGGCCACCACTGCCCGGAGTTAGCCAAGAAATTCTCGGATAAGATTCCTAAGACCGTCGACGAGATGTTGGAAAGGATCGATGATTTTGTTCGTTCCGAGGAGGCCTTCCGGACAACAGAACTCCCGAAAGGAGAGAGAATGGAGTCTCGGCCTAACCCGTACCACAACAAGAGCGACTACTAACCAAAACCCTCTGTTGGAGATTACCGCCGGAACAGCCCTAAGGCCGGATTCAAAGGGCGAAGGAACGATTACTATGCACCTTATGTCGCTCCAAGGTACGGTAACGCTGGGAGGACCGATCCTCGCCGAACTGATGTCCGCCGAAATGAGACGAGGCCGATAGACTTGGACACCCTTACGAAGACACCGAAGGAAATATTGGCAACGGAACACCAGCTGAGGTTACCGCAGCCTCCTCCAACAAAGGAAAAACCACAAAAGGATTGTGAGGACCGGTATTGCGACTATCACGGCGAGAAAGGACATTTCACTGACGACTGTTGGCAACTCAGGGAGGAGTTAAGAACTGCATTGAGTACCGGGAAGCTGGACCATTTGGTGAAAGACCTCAGGAAAGGAAGGAAAACTAACCAAGGAAGTAACAACCAAGGGAATAAAGGGAAAATAATCAACATGATCCGAAGCTTTAAGACCTCTCGGAAAACGGAAGAAACAGAGATAGAAGAATGGATGAACGTTCCGATAAGTTTCCTGGCCATTCTTCCAGAGAAGATGTCAGACGAACCGCTGGTAATTGAAATTGAAGCTGGGGGGAGGAAAATACGTGAGGTCTACGTCGACCCTGGTGCCTCGATGGAAATAATGTATGGGCGCCAATTCGAGTGTCTGGATCCGGCGGTCAGGGCACGATTGAAGGAGGTTGACACAACCTTGATGGGATTCACAGGAAAACCCATTAGACCACGAGGGGTGATAGACCTGGAAGTCTGCTTTGGAAATCAGGATTTGTCCCGGAAAATCAGCTTGGAATTTGCCGTGATCGATTCGCCTTCCCCCTACAATGCCATACTGGGACGCATCGGTTTAAATAAGTTGCGGGCCGTACCTTCAACTATCCATTCGATGGTCAAATTTCCCACACCGGGCGGCATAGCCACGTTGGTCACTCGGACAAAAGTGCGAAGGCATCACGATACCAGGGAGGAACCTGCTGCAAGAGTAAGAGAAATCGGGGAAAGAGCTCATTCGCCGGAGGGAAAGCAAGGGGACGTACCGCATGAGCAAAGGGAGGAACCCATCGTCGGAAAAAAGAAGGGGAGAAAGGCGAACCAGTGTTGTGATCAAGAAAGCCCCGACAGACCTACCAAGGTATGAGTAACGGCTCAGGTAATCATCAATACGAAATAACCACTGGAATACCTTACTGTTTTATTCTACCCTGTGATTATGTGCAAACTAACGGAAGGAATGCAAACACCTTCGTAACTTAAGACAGGTAATCTCGCATGTCGGGGAAGCAAAACCTATGGGAACACCATTCGCCAGAGGTACGAGCCCCTCAAAAGGTTGGAAGCTTGCCAAATGAGAACACACAAGTCGAGTAGGGAGGGGCAGGAAAGCGCCGTGAGCATGACGGACGACTAATTGTAAAAGGAGAAAATGTCCATATAAATAGTGTTTATTGTACCTTATGTAACGCCCGAAAGGGTTTGATGTTAACTGTTCTAATGAAATACAGTTCCCCCACCGTTGAAGGGGGGCAATTTTCCCCCAATACCTCCTTGAAATGCTTGTGACTTCCCAAAAAGACCCGACATTGACTATTTTTAATATTAAATGCAGTTATCCCACCGTTGGAGGGAATTGTCCCACCATTGGAAGAAGCTACCCCACCACTGGAGGGAGGCAATATTTCTGAGGAACATCTCAAGGATACTTGACATGCTGGACATAATTAGAAAGTGCCCCCCCCCCCGAGAGGTTCACGCCCTCCGGGGAGTGTGTGGTCAATGTCCAAAGATGGTTGATACCCAGGAAGGGGTTGCCATAATCCTGGCGGAAAGGCTGAACCACCTGTAATATCTCGAACATAATTAGAGAGTGGTCCCTCCGAGAGGTTCGTGCCCTCCGGAGATTAGTGATCAATGTTCAATGTTTCCTGGACATAATTAGAAAGTGCCCCCCCCCCCCCCGAGAGGTTCACGCCCTCCGGGGAGTGTGTGGTCAATGTCCAAAGATGGTTGATACCCAGGAAGGGGTTGCCATAATCCTGGCGGAAAGGCTGAACCACCTGTAATATCTCGAACATAATTAGAGAGTGGTCCCTCCGAGAGGTTCGTGCCCTCCGGAGATTAGTGATCAATGTTCAATGTTTCCTGGACATAATTAGAAAGTGCCCCCCCCCCGAGAGGTTCACGCCCTCCGGGGAGTGTGTGGTCAATGTCCAAAGATGGTTGATACCCAGGAAGGGGTTGCCATAATCCTGGCGGAAAGGCTGAACCACCTGTAATATCTCGAACATAATTAGAGGGTGTTCCCTCCGAGAGGTTCGTGCCCTCCGGAGATTAGTGATCAATGTTCATTGTTTTCTGAACATAATTAGAAAGTGGCCCCCCCATGAGGTTCGTGCCCTCCGGAGATTTTGTGGTCAATGTTCAAAGATGGTTTGATACCCGGAAAGGGGTTGCCATGATCCCTGCGGAAAGGTTGAATCATTTGTCGTACTTTGAACGTAAGTGAAAAGTGATCCCTCCGAGAGGCTGGCCCCCTCCGGAGATTCTTGTGGTCAATGTTCAAAGGGGTACCATACAACCACTCAAAAATGTATAGACTTGTACTTCCGAAGCTATGCAAATAGTAAAGGTAATAACAAACAAGTGCTATACGTTCGTAATCAAAAGAGTATTGCTCCAATGTAAATATGTACTTCCGAAGCTATGCGAGTAGCGAGGATAACAACAAACAAGTGGGACAATTCATAACCCTGGCAAATGCCGAACTACAACAATTGTTAGGCATACGTCGGGGGTCGAAAACAGATGAAGGAAAAAATGAAGGGATGACCCGTAAGAAAGCTAAAGTCGGACGAGCAAACCGAAACAGCGCCACATTCGAAGATCCAAGCTATCTCATTCCACTCCACACGTGTAGTACCATACATAATATAAAAAAAATGATGAAGGAAGAAAGGGGGGAGGTAGGATAGGGCAACCATTAAATAATCGCAAGTTCACAAAATCCGATAGGTTCGTTCAAATGCCCGAAAGAGCACCTCATCATGCCAACCGAAATATAAAATCCGAAAGGGCAAGGCAACACTGAGACCAATAAACCAAAAAGAGAAAATCACTCCAGAAACAAGCAAAAGTAATAGCACGAAACATGAAACATGGCACGTACGGATTACAGAACAGTCATAGATATATACAAACGAATAAGCCATACGAATTATTTGTCATAAATTATTACAGTCATCCGGATATAAAAAAAATATTGTTCTTGGCTCGAAGGCCTTACAACACCAAGTTAAACCAAATTGCTTAAGCATTCAGAGAGCCGACTCACCCCTCCCAACAGTTGAACCCTCGACATTAGCAACCCCGGTCTCGGGAGCCCCGGAAGATGATCCCTCGGCGGCACCGGCAGTTAGACTCTTGGGAGAAGAAGCTGGATCAGGATCGGGGAAGATTTGCAGGATTTCATCAAGAGACTTAAGGTAGGAGCTACTGATCTTCTTGATATACGAATACTCTGCGGTAAACAACCCGTCATACAACGGGTCGAGCTTCTTCGCGGCATCCGCATCCAGGTCTTCCGTCTTGGCCAAAATGGCGGCCACCTCCTCCGGCTTGCGACCCACAATCACGCCCTCCATGAAACCAGATTGCGAGGACAAGCTAAAAGGTCCTGCCAAGTGCTCCTTGTACTCATAACTGCCCAATAGACGACGAACGACCTCCGGGATGACCTCCTTGACAACTGATGAAGCGAAAAGTGTACCGCTTTTAAGGGGTCATTTAAGCCCTAAATCGTATTTATTTGATCAAATATTGCCCTAAATCGTTCCTTTTGTCATTTTAGGTACTTTTGAGGAGAAATCTGGAAAATGAGGCATTTTGGACGTTTTTGGAGCATAAAAGTGAAGAAAACGACAAAGTCTCAAGAATCGGCTAAAAGTTACCTTTGACGGCGTCACAATTTACTCTAGACGGCGTCATGCTTTGGCAAGAAAAAGTGGACGTGAAATTTATTCATGATAAGCCAGTGAAAATAGCATGTAAATTCTGACGGCGTCACGCTTTAACTTGATCAAGGGCGTCACGGCTTAAATCATAAGGGGACGGCGTCACGTTCAAGGTTCGACGGCGTCAAGCCTTGATAAGCCAGAATGGATTTTTGAAGAGCTAAAGAGGGACGGCGTCAAGAAGGTCATCCGGGAACCCTAGAAGCGGCGAGGTGACGGCGTCACACTCCATAAGGTGACGCCGTCAGATGCAAAAGTCTATATATAGTTTTCTAATTTTTTGTCATTAGAGAGAGCTTAGTGTGTGGAATTTTGGGAGAAAACCCTAGGACGAATTTAGCTTCTTTTTCAAGGCTTTTTGCCTTGAGATCTTCCATGTTACATTGAAGATAAGTTATCAATTAATCATTCAATATGTCTATGTGTTGTTTGATTTTATCTTATTCTTGTCTTTTGATTAACATGTTAGGCTAAATTTATCTTGTGTTTGCTTAGATCTAATGAAACCTAGCTATTGATTATTGGTTGTTAGTGTGTTATTAGTTGTATTGGATGATTGTTTGTCTATGTTAGGCTTAAGAAAACTGGCTAACTTCCTATTCGGTAACTTGCTTGAACGTCTTAAGAAACATGAACCAAACGCGTACTAAAGGTTTTTATGGTTGTATTTAATGCACAAGCAAATTCTAGTGATCCCATGTTAGGAGCTTCCTAGCCGGCTCGACATAGGAGTGAAGTAGGAGCTTGTAGAGTTGGGGAAGTAAGTACGCCACCCCACGAATGGTATTAAGGAATACACCCGTCATCCACGCGACTAATACACACTAATTAACCGGTGAAAGATAGTTAGGGAGTAAGGAAATCTAAGTAAACATATTTCTCTACACATAAGTTTCTCACCACATTTTCATTTTTGTTATTTTACTTTATTTGCATTTGTAGTTATTTGGGTTAGTTGACTAGCAACTAATTCCGCCCACTCCTTCAAAACCGATATTTTACTTGCTTTCATAAAAAAATATAAAAACATAAAAAGAATCTTCCTCAACCCTTAGACCTAATTAGAGTAGTCTTTCACACCTAACGAACACTATTCCCTGTGGAGAACGATCAATCCCCCGTACTTACCACTACACTATACTACATCGGTCAGGTACACTGCCTGGTGGGGTTGTAAGCCTCTTGAGATCCCTCGAGAGGTAAAACCTGTTGTAAGGTTACAAAACCACGCATCAAGTTTTTGGCGCCGCTGCCGGGGAATAGTTATTGTTTAGGTTGAATTTTTATTTCTATTAGGTCTACTCACTAGATTCCTTTCTAGTGAGATTTTTATTTTATTTTTCTAGATTTTCTTTAGTCTATCTATTTTCTTCGTGTCTTTATTCGTAACCATACCATCCGACATCATGGAAGATGGTAATATCCTTAACCCCCACAACCCACCACCACAACAACCACCACCACCTCCTAGAGCCCGTACTTTAGGAGAGTATTCCCGTCCTAGCCACCACGGCTATCGAAACACCATTGAGCTCACTCAAGGAGCCAATATCACACCCTTGCGATCCGACACCATCCGGTTGGTGCAAAGCGGATGCGCATTCCATGGACTTCGTTCTGAAGATCCTAATCAACATCTCAAGGACTTTCTTAAAATCGTTGATTCTATAGACCTTGATGTTGCCACTCGAGAGACGACCCGATTGCGTCTCTTCCAATTCTCTTTGCGGGACCAAGCTAGTCAGTGGCTAGAACGTCAACCCGCAGGATCCATTACCTCTTGGGATGATCTCACTACTCGTTTCCTTGCTCAGTTTTTCCCACCGGGAAGAACTACCAAGCTAAGGAATGATATCTTGATGTTCCAACAACGTCAAGGCGAAACTCTCTACGAGGCATGGACTCGATTCAAGGACTTACTCCAAAAAGTCCCTCACCATGGCATAGAACTTTGGCTCCAAGTCCAAATCTTCTATGACCATATCAATCTCTACACAAGGCAAACCATTGACCAAGCGGCCGGTGGCAAGCTACGTGATCTAAGTGCGGAACAATCATGGGCTCTCCTAGAGGATCTTGCTCTTTATGACAACGAAAGTTGGAGTGATCCCCGTGATTTGAATAAAACGGTCAAGGCAATATCTTTGCCTTCGAACAATTCAAGCACTTCCGACCGTAGGATCATAGAACTTGAAGACCAAGTCAAGTTTCTCATGAAATCCTACGAGGCTCCTAAACCTTCAAGCCAAGTGAACAAAATCACTTCTTCATGTGAATTATGTAGTGGTCCCCACGACACTCGTGATTGCATGGAACTCCCCGAACAAGCTTTTGTGGACTACGCATCCTCGCGTACCGACGGAGCGGGAGACAAGTGGTACACTTTCAAACCCGAGCCAAACCCTTACGGTGATACATACAACCCCTCATGGAAAAATCACCCGAACCTTAGGTGGAAACAAAACCAAAACACGCAACAAACCAATTCTTCCAACCCACCTAATCGTTTCCAATCAAGCGGTTCCAACTCGAACCGTACTTTCAACAACAATCCTTCCGGCAATGGTAGTACCGATAACTTTGAAGGATTGATGTCTCAATTTATGGCATCTCAAGAAGCTCGTTTAGCCAAGTTTGAAGCCGATTTCAAACAAAAACAAAGCGAGATGACCAATAAGATTGACACCTTGTTGAAAGCCCTCAATGACCGAGAAATGGGAGCACTCCCTAGCAACACGGTCAAGAACCCGAAACTAAACGTCAACGCTATTTCATCGGTTTCGTCCCCTAGTTCTTGTCCACAATATTATTCGGTCAATTCCATGAGCACGTGTTTCAAACAAACCCAAGTCGTTCCAAATGACTAAGAAGTTATGACATCCAAATTGGTCAACAACATAGTTGAAACACCTCCCACTCAAAACCTTGACGAAGAATTCAAGGAGCTCCACCTTGAAAGTCCGGTCGTTGATGAGTTGGATGAGAAGAAGCTCAAGTTAGGCGAAAAAGGGACCGCCTTTGTTCAAAACAAGCTACCTAAGAAGTTAGATGATCCGGGCTTATTTGTTCTACCTTGCAAGATCGGTAATTCGGAGGCTTATGACACATTAGCCGATCTTGGATCAAGCCTTAACCTACTTCCGTTACCTCTCTACACCTCTCTAAAACTTGGAAAACTTGAAGAAACCGAGGTGATAATAGGCTTAGCGGATGGAAGTGTTGCTTACCCGGTTGGAGTAGTTAAGGACGTGTTAGTGCACATTGGAAAACTAACCATTTTAGCCGATTTCCACGTCCTTGATATGGTTAGCGACCCTACATGCCCCTTGTTGATAGGTAGAGGATTTTTGGCGACCGCTAGTGCTATGATTGATTGTAAGGAATCCAAGATAGCGGTAGGAGAAGGAGATACTTGGTCAGTCTATGATGTTAAGAAACATGCCTATGATACTAGTGAGGAACCAACACCACATTGGCTAGAATCAAATAGGAGACCATCTAGATATGGACCTTGGATTGATAGAGACTTCATAGGACCCCAACGCCCATTTTACCTAGAAGAGGACTTTGTTAACCGAACGCATTCGGTAGAGCAACTCTTGGCTAGGGACACCGAATTGGATCCATTTGAAGACTCTCTAGTTTTTAGGAAGATGATTGATTTCCTAGGAGTTTTGCCAATTAACCTAGGAATGAATAAGTGGATTTGTGAGGAAGATGATCATAAGTGGAATTGGGATAAACCACCCAAAGATGGAGATGGGTCATGGCATATTAAGATGACATTGTATGACCCGGATGGAGAGAAGTTTGAAAAGATATATCGTACTAAGCGGACCAATAGGAAACTTCAATCCAAGCTTAACCCTAAAGACGTCCTCGATGACGAGCTTACTTACATAGGGTAGCGTGACTTTGAGTCTAGCTACAAGACTCGTTAATAAAGAAAAGCGCTTCTTGGGAGGCAACCCAAGCTTTATTTGTTTTATTTGCTTTGTGTGTTTGTTTAATTGATTGTTTGTTTGATTTTATTTTCCGTATGTGTGTTTAATTTTTATCATTATTGATTCATGTTCAAAAGTAATTTGTGAAAATGCTTTATTTTGTTTTTAACTTCGTCTTAACTACATATAAAGGTATTTTGCAAAAGATAAGTGTAAGAGAAATCTAAATCGGTTTATTAGAACACAAATGAACATGAATCATAATAATAATAAATTAACATACATATTAGTGTGTGTTTGAGTCAAATGCTTGTATCGAGTCATAATGATGTTTTGCAGGATTTCCAGGAAGTAAGGTAAAGGTTTTTCCAGAAATTTTCCGGAAACTTAAATTAAGAATTTTTGTCAGGTCATTTCTGACGGCGTCAGGTTTTATAACCTGACGGCGTCAGATTTAATTTTCAGAAATTTTTGAAAGTTTTGTTTTTAAAAAAAAGTTTTTATTAAATCTCCAACTTATAATCTCCAGGAATCTGCAAAAATTATCATTCCACAAGCATTATATCCTTATATATAGATTTTTCCCGCCGATGTTATGCAGGTTTTCGTGTTTGTTTTCTCAGGTTTAACAGGTTATTTTGGACAAGGAAATGTGATGAGGCGAAAAGTGTACCGCTTTTAAGGGGTCATTTAAGCCCGAAATCGTATTTATTTGATCAAATATTGCCCTAAATCGTTCCTTTTGTCATTTTAGGTACTTTTGAGGAGAAATCTGGAAAAGGAGGCATTTTGGACGTTTTTGGAGCATAAAAGTGAAGAAAACGGCAAAGTCTCAAGAATCGGCTAAAAGTTACTCTTGACGGCGTCACAATTAACATGGGACGGCGTCATGCCTTGGCAAGAAAAGTTGGATGTGAAATTTACTCATGACGGGCCAGTGAGTTTGCATGAGAATTCTGACGGCGTCACGCTTTAACTAAATCAAGGGCGTCACGGCTTAAATCATAAGGGGACGGCGTCACGTTATAGGTCCGACGGCGTCAAGCCTTGATAAGCCAGAATGGATTTTTGAAGAGCTAAAGAGGGACGGCGTCAAGATGGTCATCCGGGAACCCTAAAAGCGGCGAGGTGACGGCGTCACAATGCATAAGGTGACGCCGTCAGATGTCAAAGTCTATATATAGTTTTCTAATTTTTTGTCATAAAGGGAGAGCTTAGTGTGTGGAATTTTGGGATAAAACCCTAAGACGATTTTAGCTACTTTTTCAGGGCTTTTTGCCCTGAGATCTTCCATGTTTCATTGAAAGATAAGTTATCAATTAATCATTCAATATGTCTATGTGTTGTTTGATTCTATCTTATGCTTGTCTTTTGTTTAACATGTTAGGCTAATTTTATCTTGTGTTTGCTTAGATCTAATGAAACCTAGCTATTGATTATTGGTTGTTAGTGTGTTATTAGTTGTATTGGATGATTGTTTATCTATGTTAGGCTTAAGAAAACTGGCTAACTTCCTATTCGGTAACTTGCTTGAACGTCTTAAGAAACATGAACCAAACGCGTACTAAAGGTTTTTATGGTTGTATTTAATGCACAAGCGAATTCTAGTGATCCCATGTTAGGAGCTTCCTAGCCGGCTCGACATAGGAGTGAAGTAGGAGCTTGTAGAGTTTGGGGAAGTAAGTACGCCACCCCACGAATGGTATTAAGGAATACACCCGTCATCCACGCGACTAATACACACTAATTAACCGGTAAAAGATAGTTAGGGAGTAAGGAAATCTAAGTAAACACATTTCTCTACACATAAGTTTCTCACCACTTTTCATTTTTGTTATTTTATTTTATTTGCATTTGTAGTAATTTGGGTTAGTTGACTAGCAACTAATTCCGCCCACTCCTTCAAAACCCGAGATTTTACTTGCTTTCATAAAATTATAAAAACATAAAAAGAATCTTCCTCAACCCTTAGACCTAATTAGAGTAGCCTTTCACACCTAACGAACACTATTCCCTGTGGAGAACGATCAATCCCCCGTACTTACCATTACACTATACTACATCGGTCAGGTACACTGCCTGGTGGGGTTGTAAGCCTCTTGAGATCCCTCGAGAGGTAAAACCTGTTGTAAGGTTGCAAAACCCACGCATCAAGTTTTTGGCGCCGCTGCCGGGGAATAGTTATTGTTTAGGTTGAATTTTTATTTCTATTAGGTCTACTCACTAGATTCCTTTCTAGTGAGATTTTTATTTTATTTTTCTAGGTTTTCTTTAGTCTATCTATTTTCTTCGTGTCTTTGTTCGTAACCATTACCATCCGACATCATGGAAGATGGTAATATCCTTAACCCCCACAACCCACCACCACAACAACCACCACCACCTCCTAGAGCCCGTACTTTAGGAGAGTATTCCCGTCCTAGCCACCACGGCTATCGAAACACCATTGAGCTCACGCAAGGAGCCAATATCACACCCTTGCGATCCGACACCATCCGGTTGGTGCAAAGTGGATGCGCATTCCATGGACTTCGTTCTGAAGATCCTAATCAACATCTCAAGGACTTTCTTAAAATCGTTGATTCTATAGACCTTGATGTTGCCACTCGAGAGACGACCCGATTGCGTCTCTTCCAATTCTCTCTGCGGGACCAAGCTAGTCAGTGGCTAGAACGTCAACCCGCAGGATCCATCACCTCTTGGGATGATCTCACCACTCGTTTCCTTGCTCAGTTTTTCCCACCGGGAAGAACTACCAAGCTAAGGAATGATATCTTGATGTTCCAACAACGTCAAGGCGAAACTCTCTATGAGGCATGGACTCGATTCAAGGACTTACTCCAAAAAGTCCCTCACCATGGCATAGAACTTTGGCTCCAAGTCCAAATCTTCTATGACCATATCAATCTCTCCACAAGGCAAACCATTGACCAATCGGCCGGTGGCAAGCTACGTGATCTAAGTGCGGAACAATCATGGGCTCTCCTAGAGGATCTTGCTCTTTATGACAACGAAAGTTGGAGTGATCCCCGTGATTTGAATAAAACGGTCAAGGCAATATCTTTGCCTTTGAACAATTCAAGCACTTCCGACCGTAGGATCATAGAACTTGAAGACCAAGTCAAGTTTCTCATGAAATCCTACGAGGCTCCTAAACCTTCAAGCCAAGTGAACAAAATCACTTCTTCATGTGAATTATGTAGTGGTCCCCACGACACTCGTGATTGCATGGAACTCCCCGAACAAGCTTTTGTGGACTACGCATCCTCGCGTACCGACGGAGCGGGAGACAAGTGGTACACTTTCAAGCCCGAGCCAAACCCTTATGGTGATTCATACAACCCCTCATGGAAAAATCACCCGAACCTTAGGTGGAAACAAAACCAAAACTCACAACAAATCAATTCTTCCAACCCACCTAATCGTTTCCAATCAAGCGGTTCCAACTCGAACCGTACTTTCAACAACAATCCTTCCGGCAATGGTAGTACCAATAACTTTGAAGGATTGATGTCTCAATTTATGGCATCTCAAGAAGCTCGGATAGCTAGATTCGAGACCGAATTCAATCAACAACAAACTGAGATGACCAATAAAATTGACAACTTGTTGAAAGCCCTCCATAACCAAGTGTTATCACCTCCACATAAGGACGCTAGGAACACAAATAGCGGACCCCAAGTCAAAGACCCTTCTTCATCCAAACACGTCCACTTTGTCAACATTGTCACTATTAAACCAATTGATAGGAATGAGGATAATAGTGAACCTAAGGATGAGGATAGGAAAGTCGAGGTTGATAAGGAAGTTAGGACAAGTGTGATTGAAGAAGTAGATGATGATGAGGACTACTTCAATAGGCTACCCACTAAGGAAGAGCGCGCATATCATACAAACTTATTCGATGACCCCGAAACACCATACTTCCTAGGTAAACCAATCATTGAAATAGGCGACCCTTCTAATCTCAACATACCATGCAACATCGGACATCTACATGTGTGGAAAGCTTACATCGACCTTAGATCACCCATAAACATCATGACTAGAGCCCACTACAACTTGATAATGAAAAATCAACTTGGGTATAGGATGTTCCCTGACAAGGGTTGGATGAGTAACTTCACGAGAAGAGTTAAGGGATTACCGGTTTATGTAGGAAACTTCACTTATGTCACCGACTTTGTAATTGTAGAAGATATCCGTCCAATAGTCGATGCATCCTTAACTCAAGTGGTTTTTGGAAAACCATTTGTTGAGGTCTCTAGAATGACTTATGAACCTTCCTTAGGGATAGTTAGATTTAAGGATGAGACCGATGAAGTAAGCTACCAAATGCCATATAAGATAGAACAATTCCAAAACTTGTCAAATGTTGAGAAGGAGCTTAAACAAGCGGTCTACTATAGGAATGATAAGGATAGAAGTAAAGGAGTAGACTATGTTATGGAAAGGATATTCGGTTTCTACAAGGATTGTTTGAAATTAGGACCGGAATATAAAACCGGGAAGGAGAATGGCCTAGGAACCGTGACCGATGATGGAGTCACGTAATGTGCGTGACTTTGAGTCTAGCTACAAGACTCGTTAATAAAGAAAAGCGCTTATTGGGAGGCAACCCAAGCTTTATTTGTTTTATTTGCTTTGTGTGTTTATTTATTTGTTTGTTTGTTTTTATTTATTTCCGTATGTGTGTTTAATTTTTATTCTTATTGATTCATGTTCAAGACTAAAATTGTGAAAATGCTTTATGTTGTTTTTAACTTCGTCTTAACTACATATAAAGGTATTTTGCAAAAGATAAGTGTAAGGGAAATCTAAATCGGTTTATTAGAACACAAATTAACATGAATCGTAATAATATTAAATTAACATACATATTCGTATTTGTTTGAGTCAAATGCTTGTATCGAGTCATAATGATGTTTTGCAGGATTTCCAGGAAGTAAGTTAAAGGTTTTTCCAGAAATTTTCCGGAAACTTAAAACGAAAATTTTTGTCAGGTCATTTCTGACGGCGTCAGGGGTTATAACCTGACGGCGTCAGATTTAATTTCCAGAAATTTTTGAAAATTTTGTTTTCATAAAAAGTTTTTATTAAAATCTCCAACTTATAATCTCCAGGAATCTGCAAAGTTATCATTCCACAAGCATTATATCCTTATATATAGATTTTATCCCGCCGATGTTATGCAGGTTTTCGTGTTTGTTTTCTCAGGTTCAACAGGTTATTTTGGACAAGGAAATGTTTGGAATCAAGCTTATGGCGATGCATTAGTCATGGAGCTTCAACATTCTCTTTGGAGGAAGATTTAACCGTGTAATCTCATTATCCACCGAGCGAATCAGGGGAGTATTTGATTTCATTCTTTTACTTTATACTTTTACATCTTGTTATTTGAACATTGGGGACAATGTTCATCTTAAGTGTAAGGGGGGGTAAAAGTACGATTTTTGAGAATACAATTGCGCTTGATTTTTGTTTGTTTAATAGTAGATGTGTAATAAAACTGAGATAAATACCTGTTAGGGCAATTTTAGTGCCAAATTTAAAATTTTTTACAACATATAGGAGTGAAACTTTGGTCTTAATGAGCGTCTCACGGATAGGAGTTATATGACTAGCACAAAACCGTACCACTAAAAAATTTTCCACCCCCAAATATGTGAGGTTCGTCCCTAGAATTGGTAGGAAAAGCATTTATGCTATGATGTGTGTACCGGTAGCACTTAGATTCTAGAACTTGCGTTAGGACCATTCCAAGGCCACAAGTGAGACTACATTCGTGTAGTTAGATTTACTACATGATAAGAGGCATTAGGATTAACCCATTGTTTTACACCTGTGTTTTTGTTATAATTACGTTGGCTACATTGGTCAAGTAATTCTCCCACACCCTTTGCGTTGTACTCATTTTTAGTACACGATACCCCTAGTACACCCCTCAGAGCCTATCTTTTCGTTTCGACCTTTAAGCATTTTACTTAAAGGAAGAATTTGTTACACCCCACTAAAATGTACACCCAAATCGCCTTAGCCTACCTTGTATGCACTCATCTTTAGTGCATTATTGTGACAACATTTGTTTAAACCCAAGTTAATTATCTAGTTGATTACATGGTTGCTAAGTCGAGTCATATCCTTGTACATATTGTTTTGGGACGATTGGGACTCATGGGTAAAGTACTAGTGTAATGGAGTAATGGGGAAGAACATCATTTATTACCCCCATATGTGCTAAATGTTTTAAAAGTACTCCAAGTTTTTCAATTATCTTAATTCGAGTCATTAGATTAGTATTTGTAAAGTTATGTAAAAGTTCAAGTGTAAGGGGATGCAATGCCCCTATGATGTATTATTTTGGATGGTAGGGCAAAAGTGTATGCAAAAAAAAAAAAAAAAAAAAAAAAAAAAAAATCAAGAAAAACACAAAAAAATGAGAAAAAGAAAAATAGAAAAAACATACGGACTACCATCCCGTTTCATTTTATGTTTATTTTTATGCTTTTGTTATTTTGTTTTTAGCTTAAGATCGAGTCGAGTCTTGGCTTAGCAACATTGTATAGTACATGTAATTGATCAAGATTTTTAACTCGCCACCAGTAAAATATCCCTTATCCAACAAAACCGTGTTTTCCTTTTCCCTACACCTAACGTTACAACCCATTTAAAAGCCCTCTTTGATAGTTTATCTTAGGTGCTTACGCCTAGTGGAGGAGGTTTTCGATCCTTTCCCAAGCCTATGGTAATCTATTTGCTATGACAGGTAGTGAGAGATATTTTCCGTTTTCATTTATGAGATTTATTTTGATGACACTTGAGAGATGTGAGTATCTAAACACTACTTGTGAGGTGCTAGTATATAATCTCCGTGCTTATTATGATTAAAGTGGAACGAATAATTGTTGTAATTACTTTTATGTTAGCATTAAATGACCCCTAACTTGTATTTTGATTAGAATAAAAGCGCATTTGCTTGAGGACAAGCAAATCTCAAGTGTAAGGGTATTTGATGAGGCGAAAAGTGTACCGCTTTTAAGGGGTCATTTAAGCCCGAAATCGTATTTATTTGATCAAATATTGCCCTAAATCGTTCCTTTTGTCATTTTAGGTACTTTTGAGGAGAAATCTGGAAAAGGAGGCATTTTGGACGTTTTTGGAGCATAAAAGTGAAGAAAACGGCAAAGTCTCAAGAATCGGCTAAAAGTTACTCTTGACGGCGTCACAATTAACATGGGACGGCGTCATGCCTTGGCAAGAAAAGTTGGATGTGAAATTTACTCATGACGGGCCAGTGAGTTTGCATGAGAATTCTGACGGCGTCACGCTTTAACTAAATCAAGGGCGTCACGGCTTAAATCATAAGGGGACGGCGTCACGTTATAGGTCCGACGGCGTCAAGCCTTGATAAGCCAGAATGGATTTTTGAAGAGCTAAAGAGGGACGGCGTCAAGATGGTCATCCGGGAACCCTAAAAGCGGCGAGGTGACGGCGTCACAATGCATAAGGTGACGCCGTCAGATGTCAAAGTCTATATATAGTTTTCTAATTTTTTGTCATAAAGGGAGAGCTTAGTGTGTGGAATTTTGGGATAAAACCCTAAGACGATTTTAGCTACTTTTTCAGGGCTTTTTGCCCTGAGATCTTCCATGTTTCATTGAAAGATAAGTTATCAATTAATCATTCAATATGTCTATGTGTTGTTTGATTCTATCTTATGCTTGTCTTTTGTTTAACATGTTAGGCTAATTTTATCTTGTGTTTGCTTAGATCTAATGAAACCTAGCTATTGATTATTGGTTGTTAGTGTGTTATTAGTTGTATTGGATGATTGTTTATCTATGTTAGGCTTAAGAAAACTGGCTAACTTCCTATTCGGTAACTTGCTTGAACGTCTTAAGAAACATGAACCAAACGCGTACTAAAGGTTTTTATGGTTGTATTTAATGCACAAGCGAATTCTAGTGATCCCATGTTAGGAGCTTCCTAGCCGGCTCGACATAGGAGTGAAGTAGGAGCTTGTAGAGTTTGGGGAAGTAAGTACGCCACCCCACGAATGGTATTAAGGAATACACCCGTCATCCACGCGACTAATACACACTAATTAACCGGTAAAAGATAGTTAGGGAGTAAGGAAATCTAAGTAAACACATTTCTCTACACATAAGTTTCTCACCACTTTTCATTTTTGTTATTTTATTTTATTTGCATTTGTAGTAATTTGGGTTAGTTGACTAGCAACTAATTCCGCCCACTCCTTCAAAACCCGAGATTTTACTTGCTTTCATAAAATTATAAAAACATAAAAAGAATCTTCCTCAACCCTTAGACCTAATTAGAGTAGCCTTTCACACCTAACGAACACTATTCCCTGTGGAGAACGATCAATCCCCCGTACTTACCATTACACTATACTACATCGGTCAGGTACACTGCCTGGTGGGGTTGTAAGCCTCTTGAGATCCCTCGAGAGGTAAAACCTGTTGTAAGGTTGCAAAACCCACGCATCAAAATGTTTTGAATCAAGCTTGTGGCGATGCATTAGTCATGGAGCTTCTACATTACTTTGGAGGAAGATCTAACCGTGTAATTTCATTATCCACCGAGCGAATCAGGGGAGTATTTGATTTCATTCTTTTACTTTTTACTTTTACATCTTGTTATTTGAACATTGGGGACAATGTTCATCTTAAGTGTAAGGGGAGGGTAAAAGTACGATTTTAGAGAATACAATTGCGCTTGATTTTTGTTTGTTTAATAGTAGATGTGTAATAAAACTGAGATAAATACCTGTTAGGGTAATTTTAGTGCCAAATTTAAAATTTTTTACAACATTTAGGAGTGAAACTTTGATCTTAATGAGCGTCTCACGGATAGGAATTATATGACTAGCACAAAAACCGTACCACTAAAAAATTTTCCACCCCCAAATATGTGAGGTTCGCCCCTAGAATTGGTAGGAAAAGCATTTATGCTATGATGTGTGTACCGGTAGCACTTAGATTCTAGAACTTGCGTTAGGACCATTCCGAGGCCACAAGTGAGACTACATTCGTGTAGTTAGATTTACTACGTGATAAGAGGCATTAGGATTAACCCATTGTTTTACACCTGTGTTTTTGTTATAATTACATTGGCTACATTGGTCAAGTAATTCTCCCACACCCTTCGCGTTGTACTCATTTTTAGTACACGATACCCCTAGTACACCCCTCAGAGCCTATCTTTTCGTTTCGACCTTTAAGCATTTTACTTAAAGGAAGAATTTGTTACACCCCACTTAAATGTACACCCAAATCGCCTTAGCCTACCTTGTATGCACTCATTTTTAGTGCATTATTGTTACAACATTTGTTTAAACCCAAGTTAATTATCTAGTTGATTACATGGTTGCTAAGTCGAGTCATATCCTTGTACATATTGTTTTGGGACGATTGGGACTCATGGGTAAAGTACTAGTGTAATGGAGTAATGGGGATGAACATCATTTATTACCCCCATATGTGCTAAATGTTTTAAAAAGTACTTCAAGTTTTTCAATTATCTTAATTCGAGTCATTAGAATAGTTATTTGTAAAGTTATGTAAAAGTTCAAGTGTAAGGGGAATGCAATGCCCCTATGATGTATTATTTTGGATGGTAGGGCAAGAGTGTATGTCAAAAAAAAAAAAAAAAAAAAAAAAAAAAAAATCGAAAAATCAAGAAGAATACAAAAAAAAAATGAGAAAAAGAAAAATAGAAAAAACATACGGACTACCATCCCGTTTCATTTTATGTTTATTTTTATGTTTTTGTTATTTTTTATTTTGTTATTTTGTTTCTAGCTTAAGATCGAGTCTAGTCTTGGCTTAGCAACATTGTATAGTACATGTAATTGATCAAGATTTTTAACTCGCCACCAGTAAAATATCCCGTATCCAACAAAACCGTGTTTTCCTTTTCCCTACACCTAACGTTATAACCCATTTAAAAGCCCTCTTTGATAGTTTATCTTAGGTGCTTACGCCTAGTGGAGGAGGTTTTCGATCCTTTCCTAAGCCTATGGTAATCTATTTGCTATGACAGGTAGTGAGAGATATTATCCGTTTTCATTTATGAGATTTATTTTGATGACACTTGAGAGATGTGAGTATCTAAACACTACTTGTGAGGTGCTAGTTTATAATCTCCGTGCTTATTATGATTGAAGTGGAACGATTATTTGTTGTAATTACTTTTATGTTTGCATTAAATGACCCCTAACTTGTATTTTGATTAGAATAAAAGCGCATTTGCTTGAGGACAAGCAAATCTCAAGTGTAAGGGTATTTGATGAAGCGAAAAGTGTACCGCTTTTAAGGGGTCATTTAAGCCCTAAATCGTATTTATTTGATCAAATATTGCCCTAAATCGTTCCTTTTGTCATTTTAGGTACTTTTGAGGAGAAATCTGGAAAAGGAGGCATTTTGGACGTTTTTGGAGCATAAAAGTGAAGAAAACGACAAAGTCTCAAGAATCGGCTAAAAGTTACCTTTGACGGCGTCACAATTTACTCTAGACGGCGTCATGCTTTGGCAAGAAAAAGTGGACGTGAAATTTATTCATGATAAGCCAGTGAAAATAGCATGTAAATTCTGACGGCGTCACGCTTTAACTTGATCAAGGGCGTCACGGCTTAAATCATAAGGGGACGGCGTCACGTTCAAGGTTCGACGGCGTCAAGCCTTGATAAGCCAGAATGGATTTTTGAAGAGCTAAAGAGGGACGGCGTCAAGAAGGTCATCCGGGAACCCTAGAAGCGGCGAGGTGACGGCGTCACACTCCATAAGGTGACGCCGTCAGATGCAAAAGTCTATATATAGTTTTCTAATTTTTTGTCATTAGAGAGAGCTTAGTGTGTGGAATTTTGGGAGAAAACCCTAGGACGAATTTAGCTTCTTTTTCAAGGCTTTTTGCCTTGAGATCTTCCATGTTACATTGGAGATAAGTTATCAATTAATCATTCAATATGTCTATGTGTTGTTTGATTTTATCTTATTCTTGTCTTTTGATTAACATGTTAGGCTAAATTTATCTTGTGTTTGCTTAGATCTAATGAAACCTAGCTATTGATTATTGGTTGTTAGTGTGTTATTAGTTGTATTGGATGATTGTTTGTCTATGTTAGGCTTAAGAAAACTGGCTAACTTCCTATTCGGTAACTTGCTTGAACGTCTTAAGAAACATGAACCAAACGCGTACTAAAGGTTTTTATGGTTGTATTTAATGCACAAGCGAATTCTAGTGATCCCATGTTAGGAGCTTCCTAGCCGGCTCGACATAGGAGTGAAGTAGGAGCTTGTAGAGTTGGGGAAGTAAGTACGCCACCCCACGAATGGTATTAAGGAATACACCCGTCATCCACGCGACTAATACACACTAATTAACCGGTGAAAGATAGTTAGGGAGTAAGGAAATCTAAGTAAACACATTTCTCTACACATAAGTTTCTCACCACATTTTCATTTTTGTTATTTTACTTTATTTGCATTTGTAGTTATTTGGGTTAGTTGACTAGCAACTAATTCCGCCCACTCCTTCAAAACCGAGATTTTACTTGCTTTCATAAAAAAATATAAAAACATAAAAAGAATCTTCCTCAACCCTTAGACCTAATTAGAGTAGTCTTTAACACCTAACGAATACTATTCCCTGTGGAGAACGATCAATCCCCCGTACTTACCACTACACTATACTACATCGGTCAGGTGCACTGCCTGGTGGGGTTGTAAGCCTCTTGAGATCCCTCGAGAGGTAAAACCTGTTGTAAGGTTACAAAACCACGCATCAACAACCCTGAACCTATCCCCTTCAGTACGGCCCACCCGGGCAATAAGATCCTTCTTTTGCTCCCGAAGGGCCAAGTTTTCCTTCACCTCCCCATTCAGATTAACCTTAGTTTTTTCCAAATCAGCTTCCAAGGCACTGATCCGTTCCGCCGCAGCCAACCTCTCGTCCTCTACCAACTTCTCCAGTTCATTCACCTGTCCCATCAGTTCCGACTCCCTCACCATGCAAGTAGAATGCTCAACCCTCAGCTGTTTAAGCTCACCCCCGTTCTTTCCGAGTTTTCCGCAGTTTTGGTTAGCATGATACAGCTCATTGTGATTATGAAGAAGGCCCTCGAACCGAAGCAACAAGTTTGACTGGGCAGCGGCCCCCATACCCAAAAGTTTCCAGGCCCTTTGAGCAGCCTCGGCATCCCCTAAACCTTCCAAAAATGACTTTTCTTTCGGAGTCGGTAGGTTCAGCATCAAGTCCCGACAGACCTCCCAGCTGTCCAAGCGGTCATCCTTGCGCACTTTCCACATCGGCACATGCAAAGATGCCGAGTCATCTTCATCAGTTACTTTGTCCTTTCCGCGATTAGGAGCAGCAGCGGAAGAACCCCCTACGTTTTCCATAAGTGAGAATAATAAAGTTAAGTAACAACTATTATCAGAGCAAAGGCAAGGGACAGAGATTAACACTTCCTAATAAAAAAAAAAAGATAAGAACTTGCTAGCACCGGTGGTCTCCGACGCGAAGCCCTCGCCGATACCTCCTGGGATATCCGGCTGTTTTCTTCCGGCCGAAGCATCGGTCCCCTCCGGCTGTTTTCTTCCGGCCGAAGCATTGGGCCCCTCCGGCTGTTTTCTTGCGGCCGAAGCACTGACGCTTTCTTTTGGACCCGCCATACCGGCCTCCTCATTTGGCTTACTTCGTTTAACCTCTCGGAACATACCACCTCCTGACGAATCAGGATGAAGACGGAATCTAGTCCCCTGTGGTTGAGACTGAGATGTGGGCTGGACAACATTCTGGTCCTGTTTTCTCTTCCTGGCCTCCAAAACCTTTGGGTCAGACACTTCGACCCTTGTCGTTTCGACCGTCTCCTCCGGGATGATGGCTTGGGAAGCAGCGGGAGCGGCCACATGCGTTTCGGGGGACTGATCCTTCTGGACCATGGGCACATCCTTTCTAACCTTGGGCTTCCTTAAGTATTGAGACATTGTGATAGCTGTAAAAACAAAAACATCAAACGGTTAAAACTCTGCGCATACCTGCCGGCCGAAGCACAGCTAAAATAACGAACGAAGGCCGAAGCACTGCTAAAATAACCAACAGGAATAGGGAGAAAGGCACAGCGAAACCACCCCCAAAAAAAATAATACTCCAAGTACAAACCAATGGCATCATTCGGCAATTAATCCATCGTCATACCCTTCGAGGGCAGATGCGGATATAGGTTTGGCAGAATTCTATAGTCCATGTAATCCTACGCGCAGCCCCTTCGTCCAACCAAAAGGCAAACCTCTCTGACAAACTTTGGGAGAAAACCCTTGGCCCTTGGGGAATCCTCGCAAGTGGAAACGGGCAGAACCGACATGGTCTGACCGAGGGAAAGAGGGATACGGCCAAACAACAGTAAAAACAATATATGGGTGAACCGGAACGTACCTTTATAGACGAAGGACCAGTATGGAAATCGGACGGGCAGAATCACTCGAGCAGGCTTGCAATGATCGTTCGAAAAATAATACCGGAAGGCGTCTCAGTTGAAAATGTGGAATTACGGTAGTAAAAAACACACACCAGCAACGCTATTTATAAGGAGAACGTAGAATGCGGAATGTCACACCTAGCAAGATGCTGACGTGGCAACACCTCAGCACGCGTGTTGGGCACGCGCATGCGTGTCAGCACTCATTAATTACGATCTATATTAAATAACCATAAAATAATAAAGAATTTTAAATAATATAAAAGGGGGTTGATGCGTGGTTTTGCGACCTTACAACAGGTTTTACCTCTCAAGAGATCTCAAGAGGCTTACAACCCCACCAGGCAGTGTACCTGACCGATGTAGTATAGTGTAGTGGTAAGTACGGGGGATTGATCGTTCTCCACAGGGAATAGTGTCGTTAGGATTGAAAAAACTATTCTAATAGGTCTAAGGGTGAGGGAAGATTCTTTTTGTATTTTTATAATTTTATGAAAGCAAGTAAAATCTCGGGTTTGAAGGAGTGGGCGGAATTAGTTGCTAGTCAACTAACCCAAATAACTACGAATGCAAATAAAATAAAATAATGAAAATGAAAATGTTGTGAAACTTATGTGGAGAGAAATGTGTTTACTTAGATTTCCTTACTCCCTAACTATCTTTTACCGGTTGATTAGTGTGTATTAATCGCGTGGATGACGGGTGTATTCCTTAATACCAATCGTGGGGTGGCGTACGTACTTCCCCAACTCTACAAGCTCCTACTTCACTCCTATGTCGAGCCGGCTAAGAAGCTCCTAACATGGGATCACTAGAATTCGCTCATGCATTAAATACAACCATAAAAACCTTAGTACGCATTGGTTCATGTTTCTTAAGACGTTCAAGCAAGTTACCGAATAGGAAGTTAGCCAGTTTTCTTAAGCCTAACATAGATAAACAATCATCCAATACAACTAATAACACACTAATAACCAATAATCAATAGCTAGGTTTCATTAGATCTAAGCAAACACAAGATAAATCTAGCCTAGCATGTTAATCAAAAGACAAGAACGAGATATAATCAAACAACACATAGACATATTGAATGATTAAACGATTACTTATCTTCAATTAAACATGGGAGATCCAAGGGTATGAAAACCCTTAAAAATGGCAGAAATTCGTCTTAGGGTTTCTCCTCCAAAATTACACACAAAAAGTTCCACCCTAATGACAAAAAATGGCAAAACTATATATAGAGTTTAAGGGCTGACGGCGTCACGTTATAGATCTTGACGCCGTCACCTCGCCGCTTTTAGGGTTCCCGGATGGCCTTCCTGACGCCGTCCCTCTTTAGACCTCCAAAATCCGCTCTCGCTTATCAAAGCTTGACGCCATCAGAAATGAGCTTGACGCCGTCCCTCTTTAAGTTAAGCCGTGACGACCTTGATCACTTCAAAGGGTGACGCCGTCAGATTTTTCATGCAAAATTCTCTGGCTTATCATGAGTAATTTTCATATCCACCTTTTTTGCCAAGCCGTGACGCCGTCTGGACCAATCCCTGACGCCGTCAAAGGTACTTTCCAGCATAATTTTGAGACTTTGTCGTTTTCTTCACTTTTATGCTCCAAAAACGTCCAAAATGCTTCCTTTTCCAGATTTCATCTCAAAAGTACCTAAAATGACAAAAGGAACGATTTAGGGCAATATTTGATCAAATAAATACGATTTAGGGCTTAAATGACCCCCTAAAAGCGGTACACTTTTCGCTTCATCAAATACCCTTACAGTTGAGATTTGCTTGTCCTCAAGCAAATGCGCTTTTATTCTAATCAAAATACAAGTTAGGGGTCATTTAATGCTAATATAAAAGTAATTACAACAAATAATCGTTCCACTTTAATCATAATAAGCACGGAGATTACAAACTAGCACCTCACAAGTAGTGTTTAGATACTCACATATCTCAAGTGTCATCAAAATAAATCTCATAAATGAAAACGGATAATATCTCTCACTCCCTGTCATAGCAAATAGATTACCATAGGCTTGGGAAAGGATCAAAAACCTCCTCCACTAGGCGTAAGCACCTAAGATAAACTATCAAAGAGGGCTTTTACATGGGTTATAACGTGAGGTGTAGGGATATGATAAACACGGTTTTGTTGGATACGGGATATTTTACTGGTGGCGAGTTAAAGATCTTGATTAATTACATGTACTATACAATGTTGCTAAGCCAAGACTAGACTCGATCTTAAGCTAAAAACAAAATAACAAAAACATAAAATGAAACGGGATGGTAGTCCGTATGTTTTTTTACTTTTCTTTTTCTCATTTTTTTGTATTTTTCTTGATTTTTTTTTTCATTACACTCTTGCCCTACCATCCAAAATAATACATCATAGGGGCGTTGCATTCCCCTTACACTTGAACTTTTACATAACTTTACAAATAACTATTCTAATGACTCGAATTAAGATAATCGAAAAACTTGGAGTACTTTTAAAATATTTAGCACATATGGGGGTAATAATGTTGTTCTTCCCCATTACTCCGTTACACTAGTACTTTACCCATGAGTCCCAATCGTCCCAAAACAATATGTACAAGGATATGACTCGACTTAGCAACCATGTAATCAATTAGATAATTAACTTGGGTTTAAACAAATGTTGTCACAATAATGCACTAAAGATGAGTGCATACAAGGTAGGCTAAGGCGATTTGGGTGTACATTTTAGTGGGGTGTAAACAAATTCTTCCTTTAAGTAAAATGCTTAAAGGTCGAAACGAAAAGATAGGCTCTGAGGGGTGTACTAGGGGTATCGTGTACTAAAAATGAGTACAACGCGAAGGGTGTGGGAAAATTACTTGACCAATGTAGCCAAAGTAATTATAAGAAAAACACAGGTGTAAAACAATGGGTTAATCCTAATGCCACTTATCATGTAGTAAATCTAACTACACGAATGTAGTCTCACTTGTGGCCTCGGAATGGTCCTAACGCAAGTTCTAGAATCTAAGTGCTACCGGTACACACATCATAGCATAAATGCTTTTCCTACCAATTCTAGGGGCGAACCTCACATATTTGGGGGTGGAAAATTTTTTAGTGGTACGGTTTTGTGCTAGTCATATAACTCCTATCCATGAGACGCTCATTAACATCAAAGTTTCACTCCTAAATGTTGTAAAAAATTTTAAATTTGGCACTAAAATTACCCTAACAGGTGTTTTCTCTCAGTTTTATTACACATCTACCATCAAACAAACAAAAATCAAGTGCAATTGTATTCTCTAAAGTATCGTATTTTTACCCCCCCTTACACTTAAGATGAACATTGTCCCCAATGTTCAAATAACAAGATGTAAAAGCATAAAGTAAAAGAATGAAATCAAATACTCCCCTGATTCGCTCGGTGGATAATGTGGTAACACGGTTAGATCTTCTTCCAAGAGAATGTAGAAGCTTTACGACTAATGCATCGCCATAAACTTGATTCCACATACATCTCCTTGTCCAAAATAACCTGTTAAACCTGAGAAAACAAACACGAAAACCTGCATAACATCGGCGGGATAAATTCTATATATAAGGATATAATGCTTGTGGAATGATAATTTTGCAGATTCCTGGAGATTATAAGTTAGAGATTTAATAAAAACTTTTTATGAAAACAAAACTTTCAAAATTTTCAGAAAATTAAAACCTGACGCCGTCAGAAATGATCTGACAGAATTCTCATGTTAAGTTTCCGGAAAAATTTTGGAAAAACCTATACCTTACTTCCTGGAATTCCTGCAAAACATCATTATGACTCGATACAAGCATTTGACTCAAACAAATACTAATATGTATGTTAATTTATTATTATTACGATTCATGTCCATTTGTGTTCTAATAAACCGATTTAGATTTCCCTTACACTTAACTTTTGCAAAATACCTTTATATGTAGTTAAGACGAAGTTAAAAACAAGATAAAGCATTTTCACAAATTAGTTTTGAACATGAATCAATAAAAATAAAAATTAAACATACATACGGAAACAAATAAAATCAAACAAACAATTAAATAAACACACAAAGCAAATAAAGCTTGGGTTGCCTCCCAAGAAGCGCTTTTCTTTATTAACGAGTCTTGTAGCTAGACTCAAAGTCACCGTACATTACGTGACTCCATCATTGGTCACGGTTCCTAGGCCATTCTCATTTCCGGTTTTATATTCCGGTCCTAATTTCAAACAATCCTTGTAGAAACCGGATATCCTTTCCATAACATAGTCTACTCCTTTATTTCTATCCTCATCATTCCTATAGTAGACCACTTGCTTAAGCTCCTTCTCAACATTTGACAGATGTTGGAATTGCTCTATCTTATATGAAATTTGGTAGTTTACCTCATCGGTCTCATCCTCAAATCTAACTATCCCTAAGGAAGGTTCATAAGTGATTCTAGAGGCCTCAACAAATGGTTTTCCAAAAACCACTTGAGTTAAGGATGCATCGACTATTAGGCGGATATCTTCTACAATTACAAAGTCGGTGACATAAGTGAAGTTTCCTACATAAACCGGCAATCCCTTAACTCTTCCCGTGAAGTTACTCATCCAACCCTTATCAAGGAACATCCTATACCCAAGTTGATTTTTCATTATTAAGTTGTAGTGGGCTCTAGTCATGATGTTTATGGGCGATCTAAGGTCGATGTAAGCTTTCCACACATGCAAATGTCCGATGTTGCATGGTATGTTGAGATTAGAAGGATCGCCTATTTTTATAATTGGTCTCCCTAGGAAGTATGGTGTCTCGGGGTCATCGAATAAATCTGTATGATATGCGCGCTCTTCCTTAGTGGGTAGCCTATTGAAGTAGTGCTCATCATTATCTACTTCTTCAATCTCACTTTTCCTAACTTCCTTATCAACCTCGACTTTCTCAACCTCATCCTCAGGTTCACTATTATCCTCATTCCTATCAATTGGTTTGATAGTGACAACGTTGACGAAGTGGACGTGTTTGGATGAAGAGGGGTCTTTTACTTGGGGTCCGCTATTTGTGTTCCTAGCGTCCTTATGTGGAGGTGATAGCACTTGGTTATTGAGGGCTTTCAACAAGTTGTCAATTTTATTGGTCATCTCCGTTTGTTGTTGATTGAATTCGGATTCAAATTTAGCTATCCGAGCTTCTTGAGATGCCATAAATTGGGACATCAATCCTTCAAAGTTATTGGTACTACCATTGCCGGAAGGATTGTTGTTGAAAATACGGTTCGAGTTGGAACCGCTTGATTGGAAACGATTAGGTGGGTTGGAAGAATTGGTTTGTTGTGCGTTTTGGTTTTGTTTCCACCTAAGGTTCGGGTGATTTTTCCATGAGGGGTTGTATGAATCACTATAGGGGTTTGGCTCGGGTTTGAAAGTGTACCACTTGTCTCCCGCTCCGTCGGTACGCGAGGATGCGTAGTCCGCAAAAGCTTGTTCGGGGAGTTCCATGCAATCACGAGTGTCGTGGGGACCACTACATAATTCACACGAAGAAGTGATTTTGTTCACTTGGCTTGAAGGTTTAGGAGCCTCGTAGGATTTCATAAGAAACTTGACTTGGTCTTCAAGTTCTATGATCCTACGGTCGGAAGTGCTTGAATTGTTCAAAGGCAAAGATATTGCCTTGACCGTTTTATTCAAATCACGGGGATCACTCCAACTTTCATTGTCATAAAGAGCAAGATCTTCTAGGAGAGCCCATGATTGTTCCGCACTTAGATCACGTAGCTTACCACCGGCCGATTGGTCAATGGTTTGCCTCGTGGAGAGATTGATATGGTCATAGAAGATTTGGACTTGGAGCCAAAGTTCTATGCCATGGTGAGGGACTTTTTGGAGTAAGTCCTTGAATCGAGTCCATGCCTCGTAGAGGGTTTCGCCTTGACGTTGTTGGAACATCAAGATATCATTCCTTAGCTTGGTAGTTCTTCCCGGTGGGAAAAACTGAGCAAGAAAACGAGTGGTGAGATCATCCCAAGAGGTGATGGATCCTGCGGGTAGACGCTCTAGCCATTGACTAGCTTGGTCCCGCAGAGAGAATTGAAAGAGACGCAGTCGGGTCGTCTCTCGAGTGGCAACATCAAGGTCTATGGAATCAACAATTTTGAGAAAGTCCTTGAGATGTTGATTAGGATCTTCAGAACGAAGTCCATGGAATGCGCATCCGCTTTGCACCAACCGGATGGTGTCGGATCGCAAGGGAGTGACATTGGCTCCTTGAGTGAGCTCAATGGTGTTTCGATAGCCATGGTGGCTAGGACGAGAGTAGTCTCCTAAGGTACGGGCTCTAGGAGGTTGTGGTGGTTGTTGTGGTGGGTTGTTGGGATCGAGGATATTACCATCTTCCATGATGTCGAATGGTAATGGTTACGAACAAAGAAACGAAGAAAAAAAAGATAGACTAAAGAAAACCTAGAAAAATAAAATAAAAATCTCACTAGAAAGGAATCTAGTGAGTAGACCTACTAAAATAAAAATTCAACCTAAACAATAACTATTCCCCGGCAGCGGCGCCAAAAACTTGATGCGTGGTTTTGCGACCTTACAACAGGTTTTACCTCTCGAGGGATCTCAAGAGGCTTACAACCCCACCAGGCAGTGTACCTGACCGATGTAGTATAGTGTAGTGGTAAGTACGGGGGATTGATCGTTCTCCACAGGGAATAGTGTCGTTAGGATTGAAAAAACTATTCTAATAGGTCTAAGGGTGAGGGAAGATTCTTTTTGTATTTTTATATTTTTATGAAAGCAAGTAAAATCTCGGGTTTGAAGGAGTGGGCGGAATTAGTTGCTAGTCAACTAACCCAAATAACTACGAATGCAAATAAAATAAAATAATGAAAATGAAAAGGTTGTGAAACTTATGTGGAGAGAAATGTGTTTACTTAGATTTCCTTACTCCCTAACTATCTTTTACCGGTTGATTAGTGTGTATTAATCGCGTGGATGACGGGTGTATTCCTTAATACCAATCGTGGGGTGGCGTACGTACTTCCCCAACTCTACAAGCTCCTACTTCACTCCTATGTCGAGCCGGCTAAGAATCTCCTAACATGGGATCACTAGAATTCGCTCATGCATTAAATACAACCATAAAAACCTTAGTACGCATTGGTTCATGTTTCTTAAGACGTTCAAGCAAGTTACCGAATAGGAAGTTAGCCAGTTTTCTTAAGCCTAACATAGATAAACAATCATCCAATACAACTAATAACACACTAATAACCAATAATCAATAGCTAGGTTTCATTAGATCTAAGCAAACACAAGATAAATCTAGCCTAGCATGTTAATCAAAAGACAAGAACGAGATATAATCAAACAACACATAGACATATTGAATGATTAAACGATTACTTATCTTCAATTAAACATGGGAGATCCAAGGGTATGAAAACCCTTAAAAATGGCAGAAATTCGTCTTAGGGTTTCTCCTCCAAAATTACACACAAAAAGTTCCACCCTAATGACAAAAAATGGCAAAACTATATATAGAGTTTAAGGGCTGACGGCGTCACGTTATAGATCTTGACGCCGTCACCTCGCCGCTTTTAGGGTTCCCGGATGGCCTTCCTGACGCCGTCCCTCTTTAGACCTCCAAAATCCGCTCTGGCTTATCAAAGCTTGACGCCATCAGAAATGAGCTTGACGCCGTCCCTCTTTAAGTTAAGCCGTGACGACCTTGATCACTTCAAAGGGTGACGCCGTCAGATTTTTCATGCAAAATTCTCTGGCTTATCATGAGTAATTTTCATATCCACCTTTTTTGCCAAGCCGTGACGCCGTCTGGACCAATCCCTGACGCCGTCAAAGGTACTTTCCAGCATAATTTTGAGACTTTGTCGTTTTCTTCACTTTTATGCTCCAAAAACGTCCAAAATGCTTCCTTTTCCAGATTTCTTCTCAAAAGTACCTAAAATGACAAAAGGAACGATTTAGGGCAATATTTGATCAAATAAATACGATTTAGGGCTTAAATGACCCCCTAAAAGCGGTACACTTTTCGCTTCATCAGGGGTACGCTCGAAGAAGCGCCAAGACAACTCTCGGTAAAACCAGTACATACATGCTCAAGCCTAACGACATATCCTTCGGGAAGGGTCAAACGTGAACCCACAGTTTGTTCGAAACATCATACCATCGGCGCACCCTGACCCATCGGGTAAGCGCAACAATTGATCCCCAAAAGGAATAACAACGGTCTTTGGAAAATCGGAACCCTCGGGCATAATAGGATCAAACGGGCGCGAACAAAGGGCAATTATTAATCTGAACTACAAGAAATACATGTTATAAACCAGGAGAGGATCGGGAATTGATACAATGATAGCTTCCACACATCAGAAGCCATGCCATATCGAAGTCAACTCTCTAAAGTATTAAACCATCGGCCGAACCGAAAGGCAAATACAGCATTGATCCGAATGACCTAGGCCAAAAGGCCATAAGGTACCCTTTGAAGTATTACGTCAGTATTTTACTAACAATGCAATACCGGTATTACATGTATGTATCAGAAAGCGCAGGCCTAAAGGCCATAAGGTATTATTTAAGTCTTGCAGATGTATATGTCCGAATAATGCTTGTCGAAAGGCATAAAGGAATTCTTTAAGTATTACACCATCGCTCTTCAACCGATAATGCAATACTGGGGGGACATGTTGACGCATGTATCCGAACGGCCTGTCTTGACCGGCCGTCCGAACGATACATAGCCGTCCGGACATACCGGAGGGCACACGACTCGTTCGGCCAGTGTCACTCTAAGTAGTAGGACAGGTGGCGTTTACCTTTTGACAGATGGCAGCTGCAGACACCGCCGCCGCCGCCCCAGGATTTACGGGATTATGTCGGGGACATGTCTCCTGAAAACCCGGCGCCGCCAATCCAGGTATCGAGGCTGAGTACTATAAATACTCAGCACATTTACTGCTCTCAACTAACGTTTTTACCCGCATTTACTTCTCACTAATTGACAGCCCTTTCGGAATACCAAATACTTACTCTCACACCGGAGGTGGGTCCTGGGATAACACCCGGGGCGAGCCTAACGTGTGCTGTTGTGTGCAGATAACCGGAGGACCTCTAATTGCCGACGGGATCAGCACCCAAGCCTCCCGGAAGAACCCTAGCTGAGTTCAACCGGTAGGCCCTCCTTATTTGTCTGAAGTGGTTGCAAGAAATTACTTCAACACCCAAAGGACAGGATCAGGACTATAAATGATATGATGCGTTTACGAAAAAGTAAACATGACTATGAACACATTTCTTTCGAACTATATGCATTTTGATAGAGCAATGATTTTCCTACAAGAATTAACCTTACGTTGCAAAAATCCATGGATGTCTCAAAACCCACTATGGTTTCGTCACTGCCAACAAAGGTTGTTATTCGGGTAAACCCGACCCGAATAAGCCTTATTCGGATCAGGTTAATCGGGTTTTGAGGAAGAAAAACCTTACTCGTACCCGACCCTAATAAGGTGGGGTTTTCGGGTTATTCGGGAACGAGTTATTCAGGTTCTGGTTATTCTGGTACGAGTTAACCTGAATATGCCAAGTTATAACATAAAAATACAAGTGGGTAAATCTTTATAAACACCAAAGAAACATATGAAACATAATTAAAATTCCCTTATGCGGTTTATTCGGATTAATCCGAAACCCGAATAAAGATATAACTCTCACCCTAAACCCGACCTTAATTAGAGTTTGGGTTAATTCAAACAACCCGAATAATGTTTTGAGACCCTTGATGTTAACACATCTTGTAAAAACACAAAAACACTTTAGTGGTGTACCATATATTTTTTAACCACACAATGATGTTGAAAGTCAAAAGATAGTCACATACACAAACCCATCGACAAAATTTACCATCTCACCCCTGTAACAAGAAACACATCATCGTTTATCTTTGGAATCTATGATAGAAAAAAAAAAAGAATAAAACTAGAAAACCACCACTACTCTCTTAAAATAAAAAATATAGTAATATAAAAACCAAAACCAACAAACAAAAGGGTTTAACCAATCACTCAATCTCATCATCTTCATCCACATTTCTCTCTTAAATCTCAATCTCAACCCAACAAAGAATTCCAGTTTTAAATCCCATAAACTTAACATAATTCATTTTGATCGATCAGTTTTATTTCTGACAGGTAACTTATTTCATCTTGATCTTTCTTAATTTTTGGTTATTTTTCGTTAATTTTGTTTAATTGTTGAGATTTGTTTCGATCTTTGTGGAAATTAAGCTAGATCGGATCGGGTTTGTGTAATTTCCTGTTAATTATCTGATCTTGTTTAATTTGTGTTGTTAATTGTGGTTATGGTGTTTAATTATGGTGAATTATGTGTAATTATGAAGTTTAATTTAAGGATTAACTAAGTTTATGTGTTTGTTATTAATCATGAGATCTAAATTGTAAGTTATTTATAGTTTTACTTTTAATGTTTCAGATTTTTATTTTTTATTTTTTTTATTATTTATTATTATTATTTTTTTTTAATGAAAGATGTATTAGAAATTTAGAATAAAGATGTAGTATTATAGTTTAATAAGTTATGACAGTTAACGAGTTAAAGTAGATCGTTAACTGATGAGGTGTGGAGAATGATTTTTGTCGTCTGCGAATTTAATACTAATGTGTGATCTAATGTCGATATGGACATAGGTTAACGAAACTACACATATCGTGTTTGTTCTTTGTTTTTGTGTTACATTATGTTTGCTTCAACGTAATTTGATTGATTACGTATCTGTGTGTGGTTATCATTTTGTCGCGGCCCCTGACATAGTAACTTTTTGTTTCCTTTAAATGAGTATCATCCGGAAAACAGGGTTAAAAACAGTATTTGTCTTACAAAATGCATAGATATCTGACTGAGGTATATTTGGGCGTATTTTGTTGAGTGATAAGCGAGTTTAATAATGTTGATTACTAATTATAACCAACGTTGAATGTCAAGTGTCTAAACGACTATTGGAGATTGCTATTTCGATTTTACTTTTGTTTAAGACTCGTTAACGTTGAAAGATTATTCTGATTTTTTTGATTTAATTGGAAAGCAGGCTGAACCAGTAGTTCATTCAGTTGACGGATATCTTATTAGTATGCATGCCTAAATTATGGTGTTGAAGAAGAGAATATATTATGGAGGATTTCATGGTTTATTGGCCCCTGTGATCCCTAAAGCTCCTAGATCCTCGAGGGTGAGTGTCAAGTTAAAATTTCATCCACCGTCATTTTTTTTCCGAGAAATGTAACTGTCTACTAACACATTTTACTTCTTTTTGTAGAAGAGGATTTCGCGTCACAAATCATCAGATGGTGGTGAAATATGCGCCTTTGAGTTGCTAGCTGCTGTGGCTGGCAAGTTATTAGAGGAGAGTGAAAGCTCTACTTCTAGTATTGGTTCGGAAAAAGAAGGTGTCAAACATGAACCACTTGAAGTCAATGTCAAACCCGTAGGATCAGAGTATCATGATCAGGCAAGCGGTGCAGAGAGCGAGGTTGTTGTTAAACCTGCTAGTATAGATCTAAAGATAGAACCTCCTTTGAAGGAAGTGCCACAATTCGAGAATGATTCTGGTTCGGACCATGCTTCTAATATTACGATTTCTGATTTCATAAAGAAAGATGTAACTCATTTAGAAGGCATTGAAGACAAGCCAGAAGGAGGGTCTCCTAGTCATACGAACATATGTGACGTTAACTTTGATAATAGCAGAGCGGAAATCCGGGCCGAGGCCGTAGAGCAACAAAGCGGAGGGTTGACTGCAGTTAATAATACTTACAGTTTAAAGGACCAGGTGGCATCATGTGTAAATACCCGTGTGCCAAAAAGTCCGCCTAGTAGTGTACATGTACCCCTTTATAGGGATCCCGTTCCCAGTGCTTGTTATTCAAGGCACAGGGACAATGTGAATATAAATATTAGAGATGATGATGAAAAATATCTTAGGTATAGTAACCGTAGCTACACCAGACGGAGGGTGTTTGGATCGCGACCACGTGCTGAATCCAGAAGAATAAGGAATATGTTGACTTATAAATACTGGAAAGCTTCTCCAAAGCTGAAATATTATCAACTTGCCGACACAACTAGTAAGTGAACAGCTCTAGCAAACTACTAAATATTTTGCTACATGTATACTTTTAGTCGTTTTCTTATGAGATTATAATTGTTTGTTTTAGGTGGAGTTAAATCCTTTGACCGTAAAAGGAAAAATATATACATGAGAGAACGTTATCAAGCCTATTGTGCGTCTAAAAGGAGGAAGGTGTTTGATCATAGCTCAAAATCTGCGTATGTTAAGGAGTCAAGTAGCGAAAGCATATCTAATTCAGTGAGATTTAGCATAAAGTCCTTTAAAGTACCAGAACTGTACGTTGAGGTGCCTGAAACTGCAACCGTAGGTTATCTGAAGGTATTATTTAATGCACCCATGAAATTTATAATTTGTGTTTCTTGACTGGTAAACTGTTTTGATTCTTATTGTAAACTATTTTCCGTAGGGGCGCGTTATGAAGGCTGTCACGGAGATTCTACAAGGGCAGTTACATGTAGGAGTACTTCTTCAAGGCAAGAAGGTTAGAGATGACAACAGAACGCTACAACAAACTGGGATTTCTGAGAATTGTAACCTTGAAAGTTTAGGATTTATGTTGGAGCCTATCAAACCCGAGCCTTCTCCAACTCTTGTTCAGAAAGAAACTCCATTGTTGCTACCATGCAACACACAGCAAGATCTATCCAGGTACTAGATAGTTTTCTTAATTCCTAATGAAAACATTTACTCTTCGTTTTTGTATTTTTGCATTAATAGGTAACTAAAGGTTCAAACTTCAGAAAAGTTTGATTCAAGGTAATCATGGCATGTTACTAGGTAAAAAGGAAATGTAATGATGTGGCAGTTGACGCGTCAGTAAGTTTGACCATGTTGATTTATTCCTAACAAGGTGCTAATATGTCGCTTGCCTAAAAGTTAAAATTTCTGGAAGTTGTAGTGTTTTTACAAGTGAAATCATAGTTGGTCATTTTTCTTATACAATGACCCAATATTCTCATATTCAAGTAACGCGCCAAGGTCCCAAACTCCCAATAGACTCCAAAGGAAAAAAAATTATTTATGAGCTCATTTACATTCTAAATATGCATTCTTTAATGTGTGAGTCTTGCGTATATACATTTGTTGATATGGTATATGTATTAACACCCCCATTTTATATTGTCTTTCTACAAGGTCTCCTTCTAGTCCTATTACAGATGGGGAGTTTTCAAATTCTTCCCCAGATAATTCTCATCCAGTAACTACTTTGGACAACTATATGGAGAAGAATCAAGGAAATGCAACCTTCCCAGCTGAAGTTACCACAGAAGAACAGGTGGCTGATTCAAAAGCTCTTGTGCTTGTTCCAGAACGGGATGCTGAGGTACTCTCTATGGTACCATTGAGCGAAAAACCACCCAAAAGATTTGAATATTCACAACGAAGAACTAGGAGACCGTTCTCTGTATCAGAAGTAGAAGCACTTGTGGAAGCTGTTGAAACCCTTGGAGCTGGAAGGTTTGAACATCATACTCGCAATCTTTACTTTAATACAGAATAATGCTATATAGCTGAGGTGGCAAAATAAATGGGTTGGGGGGGTTGGGTAATTGATTGAAATGGGTAAATTTTGGAGTTTGAGTTTAACTGAAATGATTTTGTCAAATTTTTTCTTTTCCAAGATTACTAGAGTTATACTTTCATTTTAAATAAAATGATTGTATGCATTACAAATATATATACTTTTGGCGTCTTTTGACCCATTTGACGGTGTCCTTTTAAATAACTTTTTTATTTGACCCATTAGTGATAATACTTGACCCGAATCAGTGTATTTATGTAAGTTTTACAAACTTGCCTCCTGAAGTATATGGTAAACATAAGTTCTAACATGTCTTTGTAAATTCTGCAGATGGCGCGATGTTAAAATGCGTTCTTTTGATGATGCAAACCATAGGACTTATGTGGACTTGAAGGTAAGAAATCCAAGTTAGCCATTATATTCATTAAATACTAGGGAGGGTAGCACCATTATGTTGAAAATTTGCATCCTTTGAAATTAGTATATTCCATCTACCTCAATTATCCGTATTGGAGGGGTCCCCCCATTTCTATTATATTTAAGACCAACAATCACATAAATCATTGAGGTTTAATTTATGCAGGATAAATGATCATTGAGGTTTAATTTATGCAGGATAAATGGAAAACCTTGGTTCACACAGCAAGCATCGCCCCTCAGCAACGAAGGGGAGAGCCGGTGCCTCAGAATCTTTTGGACCGTGTCCTGGCTGCACACTCATACTGGTCTCAGCATCAGTCTAAGCAAAACGTGAAGCAGCAGAAGACCTTGGTGGCTCCAATGTAAAGTTTAGTGATGATGTCGAAAAATTTAGGAAAAAAGATCTGTTTCAAGTTGATGTAATATGGTGATCTTTTTTTAGTAATTGTAATTCATTTGGTGGGTCTGTAATTATTCGGGATTGGAAATAATGGCTTTCTAACACAAGTGTAAGATTGCTGGTCTGATTTAGTTGATAACATTGTGCATTTTGTAAATTTTCTGATGTATTTCATTTCAAGTTGATACTTTAATTCTTTCATAGAGTTATTTACTTTTGGAAAATATTATCAGCTTATGTGGTTTTTGATCAAAGCCATCATACTTCATTCTCGTTGACTAGAAAAAAACTTAGATCCGCCCGGCCAGAAGGCGGGCGGCATGCTTATCTTGTGTGACAACACTACAGAGCGAGTGGCTCTTCTAGGCGGGCTTCCAGCATTGATCCCTTGAAATTTTCAATGTTTTAGCAAAAATGAGATGAAGCTTTCTTAGACTCGTTGTTGTGGTGTGGTTTTGACCACCGCCATATCAATATCTACTCCCGCCACCAAATCTGTTAGCAAACCTCCAGTAGTTTCACCAATTTCCTTACCACTTATCTATTCCTCACTCAAATACAAAAATATCCACTTAAAACATCCTCACTTAAATACAAAAATATCCACTTAAAACACGTAAAACCCTGTAACAAATAAACACACACAAAAATCTTTGATTCGGTGGCTTCTGGCTTGCACTACTGGATGGTGTGAAATTTGGTTGTTTCCCGTGTGATCAATGGTTTCCGTAACAAGCATAACGCCCCGTGAAAATGTACTTGTGGAAGGGACTTTACCACCCATAGTTTTTTTTTTTTTTTTTAACGGCTAGTTAGTAGGTAGTGGTTCGAGTCGTGCATTGACATCCAAGCGGGCAGTATGCCTTCCTCGAACCTTTGCCTTAAGAGAATAAACCCCACTCATTTTTTTCAGCTTCGTCTATGAGGAAAATCCCATTGGCAAACCTCGAACCCGAGACCTCCAATGGACCTCCCCCCCCCCCCCCCCCCCCCCCCCCCCCCGGAGTCATTATTATAATATTTTTCTGGATTAGTGAAAGATAATCATCCCGAGTGCATTATGCATAAATTAGTGAGAGATAATCAGTAGCTATAACATAAGTTTATGAGCCATAATTATATTTTCTGGCAGGACCAGTTAAACCATCCCGAGTCATTAATGATGAGAAAACTATAAACCATTAAGATTATTCAATCTAAAAGTAGTTTTTCTCTTAAAGAAAGTCTATTATTCACCCATCAAGTAAATTTGGGACTCAATCCCTCAATATTATTGAAAGGAAACAAGTGGATATATGTAAACATATACATCTACCGTATGAATAATTTAGTGTCTAAAATCGATGCATCGTCCAAATGTTAATCAAAATCGCAACCTCAAGTTTGCATGATTAATAGCTCAAGTAAGTAAAACGTGAGCAAGACATTCATGATTAAGTATTTCTTTATGAAAATGCTGTGAATTTCTTCCGAACTTTTAGTGATAAAGAGAAAAAAATATGTTGTATGGGGCCATGATATAATATGAACAACAACAAAATTTGCATCATGCCAAAAATATTATTATAAATCCTCCCTTATATAATTGGTTTTGGTTATAAACCAAATGTATCCCATTTTCAGTTTTCTTTTTGTGCATTATATACTCAAATAACCTCATCTAAATGCACAAATATGGGATTTAGAATACGGATAATTCCTTCAGAAGGAGAGAAGAACTAGAAGCGAATTAAGAATGAATTATCATATTCTATTGATTCTCACAAGGATTATTATGAATTTATAGTTCCATGGATATACACTAACCTAAAACAAAATTTCATCTAGTCATGCTCCAATTATAATTTGTCCTTTAAGGACACTGTTTGTTATGACATGCCTCAAGCATGGTAGACTAATCGATTCCAAATAAAATCCTTGATGAAAAATATAAAGCATGAAAAAAAAATAGTTGTTTGAGGTATAAAAATCCCTATGATAGTCTCATAAAGAGAAACTAGACATCAAGGTTGCAAAAGAACCTCAGATAGCTAATGAGATCTCAATAAGTTCTATCATGTCTAAAATCACACGGAATCAAAATAAATGACGTCGATAAATTTGTTTACATACAATATAACTCTTGTTATTATGAACAATGAGGATCATAAATCAATTATTGTCCAAAAATGTGCTGATCAAAATAATTGGCCAAC
>CP139509.1:120877683-120911712 GCA_021014915.2 Artemisia tridentata subsp. tridentata
CGAGGACGTCTTTAGGGTTAAGCTTGGATTGAATTTTCCTATTGGTCCGCTTAGTACAATATATCCTTTCAAACTTCTCTCCATCCGGGTCATACAATGTCACCTTAATATGCCATGACCCATCTCCATCTTTGGGTGGTTTGTCCCAATCCCACTTATGATCATTGTCCTCACGAATCCACTTATTCATCCCTAGGTTAATTGGCAAAACTCCTAGGAAATCAATCATCTTCCTAAAAACTAGAGGGTCTTCAAATGGATCCAATTCAGTGTCCCTAGCCAAGAGTTGCTCTACCGTATGTGTTCGGTTCACGAAGTCCTCTTCTAGGTAAAATGGGCGTTGGGGTCCTATGAAGTCTCTATCGATCCAAGGTCCACATCTAGATGGTCTCCTATTTAATTCTAACCAATGGGGTGTTGGTTCCTCACTAGTATCATAGGCATGTTTCTTCACATCATAGACTGACCAAGTATCACCTTCTCCTACCGCTATCTTAGATTCCTTACAATCAATCATAGCACTAGCGGTCTCCAAAAATCCTCTACCTATCAACAAGGGGCATGTAGGGTCGCTAACCATATCAAGGACGTGGAAATCGGCTAAAATGGTTAGTTTTCCTATGTGTACTAACACGTCCTTGACTACTCCAACCGGGTAAGCAACACTCCCATCCGCTAAACCTATTATCACCTCGGTTTCTTCAAGTTTTCCTAGTTTTAAAGAGGTGTAGAGAGGTAACGGAAGTAGGTTAAGGCTTGATCCAAGATCGGCTAATGTGTCATAAGCCTCCGAATTACCGATCTTGCAAGGTAGAACAAATAAGCCCGGATCATCTAACTTCTTAGGTAGCTTGTTTTGAACGAAGGCGGTCCCTTTTTCGCCTAACTTGAGCTTCTTCTCATCCAACACATCAACAACCGGACTTTCAAGGTGGAGCTCCTTGAATTCATTGTCAAGGTTTTGAGTGGGAGGTGTTTCAACTACGACTTGGGTTTGTTTGAAACACGAGCTCATGGAATTGACCGAATAATATTGTGGACAAGAACTAGGAGACGAAACCGACGAGATGGCGTTGACGTTTAGTTTCGGGTTCTTGACTGTGTTGCTAGGGAGTGCTCCCATTTCTCGGTCATTGAGGGCTTTCAACAAAGTGTCAATCTTATTGGTCATCTCGCTTTGTTTTTGTTTGAAATCGGCTTCAAACTTGGCTAAACGAGCTTCTTGAGATGCCATAAATTGAGACATCAATCCTTCAAAGTTATTGGTACTACCATTGTTGGAAGGATTGTTGTTGAAAGTACGGTTCGAGTTGGAACCGCTTGATTGGAAACAATTAGGTGGGTTGGAAGAATTGGTTTGTTGTGTGTTTTGGTTTTGTTTCCACCTAAGGTTTGGGTGATTTTTCCATGAGGGGTTGTATGAATCACCGTAGGGGTTTTGCTCGGGTTTGAAAGTGTACCACTTGTCTCCCGCTCCGTCTGTACGCGAGGATGCGTAGTCCGCAAAAGCTTGTTCGGGGAGTTCCATGCAATCATGAGTGTCGTGGGGACCACTACATAATTCACATGAAGAAGTGATTTTGTTCACTTGGCTTGAAGGTTTAGGAGCCTCGTAGGATTTCATAAGAAACTTGACTTGGTCTTCAAGTTCTATGATCCTACGGTCGGAAGTGCTTGAATTGTTCGAAGGCAAAGATATTGCCTTGACCGTTTTATTCAAATCACGGGGATCACTCCAACTTTCGTTGTCATAAAGAGCAAGATCTTCTAGGAGAGCCCATGATTGTTCCGCACTTAGATCACGTAGCTTACCACCGGCCGATTGGTCAATGGTTTGCCTCGTGGAGAGATTGATATGGTCATAGAAGATTTGGACTTGGAGCCAAAGTTCTATGCCATGGTGAGGGACTTTTTGGAGTAAGTCCTTGAATCGAGTCCATGCCTCGTAGAGGGTTTCGCCTTGACGTTGTTGGAACATCAAGATATCATTCCTTAGCTTGGTAGTTCTTCCTGGTGGGAAAAACTGAGCAAGGAAACGAGTGGTGAGATCATCCCAAGAGGTGATGGATCCTGCGGGTAGACGCTCTAGCCATTGACTAGCTTGGTCCCGCAAAGAGAATTGAAAGAGACGCAGTCGGGTCGTCTCTCGAGTGGCAACATCAAGGTCTATGGAATCAACGATTTTGAGAAAGTCCTTGAGATGTTGATTAGGATCTTCAGAACGAAGTCCATGGAATGCGCATCCGCTTTGCACCAACCGGATGGTGTCGGATCGCAAGGGAGTGACATTGGCTCCTTGAGTGAGCTCAATGGTGTTTCGATAGCCATGGTGGCTAGGACGGGAGTAGTCTCCTAAGGTACGGGCTCTAGGAGGTTGTGGTGGTTGTTGTGGTGGGTTGTTGGGATCAAGGATATTACCATCTTCCATGATGTCGGATGGTAATGGTTACGAACAAAGAAACGAAGAAAAAAGATAGACTAAAGAAAAACCTAGAAAAATAAAAAATCTCACTAGAAAGGAATCTAGTGAGTAGACCTAATAAAATAAAAATTCAACCTAAACAATAACTATTCCCCGGCAGCGGCGCCAAAAACTTGATGCGTGGTTTTGCGACCTTACAACAGGTTTTACCTCTCAAGGGATCTCAAGAGGCTTACAACCCCACCAGGCAGTGTACCTGACCGATGTAGTATAGTGTAGTGGTAAGTACGGGGGATTGATCGTTCTCCACAGGGAATAGTGTCGTTAGGATTGAAAAACTACTCTAATAGGTCTAAGGGTGAGAGAAGATTCTTTTTATGTTTTTATATTTTTATGAAAGCAAGTAAAATCTCGGGTTTGAAGGAGTGGGCGGAATTAGTTGCTAGTCAACTAACCCAAGTTACTACGAATGCAAATAAAATAAAATAACTGAAAATGAAAAGGTTGTGAAACTTATGTGGAGAGAAATGTGTTTACTTAGATTTCCTTACTCCCTAACTATCTTTTACCGGTTGATTAGTGTGTATTAATTGCGTGGATGACGGGTGTATTCCTTAATACCAATCGTGGGGTGGCGTACGTACTTCCCCAACTCTACAAGCTCCTACTTCACTCCTATGTCGAGCCGGCTAGGAAGCTCCTAACATGGGATCACTAGAATTCGCTCATGCATTAAATACAACCATAAAAACCTTAGTACGCATTGGTTCATGTTTCTTAAGACGTTCAAGCAAGTTACCGAATAGGAGGTTAGCCAGTTTTCTTAAGCCTAACATAGATAAACAATCATCCAATACAACTAATAACACACTAACAACTAATAATCAATAGCTAGGTTTCATTAGATCTAAGCAAACACAAGATAAATCTAGCCTAGCATGTTAATCAAAAGACAAGAACAAGATATAATCAAACAACACATAGACATATTGATTGATTAAATGAATACTTATCTTCAATTAAACATGGGAGATCCAAGGGTATGAAAACCCTTAAAAATGGCAGAAATTCGTCTTTAGGGTTTCTCCTCACAAAGTTGCACACAATAAGTTCCACACTAATGACAAAAAATTGCAAAACTATATATAGAGTTTAAGGGCTGACGGCGTCACGTTATAGATCCTGAGGCCGTCACCTCGCCGCTTTTAGGGTTCCCGGATGGCCTTCCTGACGCCGTCCCTCTTTAGTGCTCCAAAATCCGCTCTGGCTTATCAAGGCTTGACGCCGTCAGAAATGGGCTTGACGCCGTCCCTCTTTAATTTAAACCGTGATGGCCTTGATCACTTCAAAGGGTGACGCCGTCAGATTTTTCATGCAAAATTCTCTGGCTTATCATGAGTAATTTTCATATCCACCTCTTTTTCCAAGCCATGACGCCGTCTGGACCAATCCCTGACGCCGTCAAAGGTACTTTCCAGCATAATTTTGAGACTTTGTCGTTTTCTTCACTTTTATGCTCCAAAAACGTCCAAAATGCTTCCTTTTCCAGATTTCTTCTCAAAAGTACCTAAAATGACAAAAGGAACGATTTAGGGCAATATTTGATCAAATAAATACGATTTAGGGCTTAAATGACCCCCTAAAAGCGGTACACTTTTCGCTTCATCAGCAATACTTTTTCAACATTCTCCGTTTGAAGTCAGCCCAAGTGATTTGGTAGGCTTCCTCTAGGCCCATATTCTGAGCGGTAGAGTTCCACCAAGATAAAGCATCTTCCAGTAGAGTCCCCGTAGCAAACGAGACCTTGCAGTTTTCAGAACATCCGCTTCTTGTGAACATAGTCTCAGAACGCTCAAACCATCGAGCAAGTTCAGTTACTCCTTCAGTACCCTTAAAGTAGGTTGGCTTGCAAGCCATGAAGTCTTTGTAAGTGCACTTGCGAGCCACAGATGTCTCGCCTTCTCCAGTTGGCCGGTTGATGCTACTGGAACGCGCCATAGCCGCCGCTTGCTCTTCCAGTGCTGCAGCAACACTAGCGGCGATCAACTTTCGGATAGCGGCTGGGGTCATGGTGGTTGCGGGGGTTGTTGTCGTTGTTGTTTTTCTTCGAGGAGCCATATTTCTATAAATATCACAATTGCACACTTTAGAAATCATGATCAACAAAACCAAGCGAGATATCATAACCAACTTCACATACATCATCATAAGCAAAATCATATCAATCATAAATAATCATCACGACATGTCTGAATACAATCACAACACACATGGAATTTATAATGAATCATAATATGGCGATGTATAAGAGAAAATCACAGCACACAAACGAAAGAAAGCAACCATAATAACATAGATCAGTATTGGTACGTAGTAATCATAACCAACAATCAAGTTTTAATAATTTGATACATTGTTTCCCAAAAACAACACAATACAAGATTATTAATGCCACGCAGGGCAAGCTAAGATGTCACTACTACAATAGCACATGGGTAGTCTATGAAGTGCCAGGTGCATCCCCTGGTCCACGCTGTAATCCTCTGACTATCGCAGTCAACTCATCCATCCTCAGGTCTCTGATCCTCCCTCTAGACTCAAATCCCTGTATGCTCCTCCTGACCCTGTCGAGCTCTCCCGCCTGAGTCTCGATAATCTCCTGTGTGATCCTGGATATGTCACCCTGATCCTGGGCCTCCTGTCTCATGCTCTCCATCCTCTCTCCCATGTCTGTGATGAGGTCCCGCTGGTCCTGGACCTCCTGCTCCATGGCCTCCAACCTATCTCTCAGATCAGCAACAATCTCCTGTGCCTCCTGTAGGCTAGTACCCATCCAGTCAAAAACCTCCTCCATAGCTATCCTGCCCACTACGAGGTTCTCGACCTCCTCCTGGATGTTCTCGACCCGCTCGAGAGATATGTCATCAATCAAACTTAGAAGCTCATCAAGACGATCCTCATGTTGGACAAGTCTGGCGGCCAGCAGTGGGATGGTATGGTGCATGGGCTCTCCTGTAACTGGAAGGACAGCTGACGAACTTTCTCCCAGCTCTGAAGCTCTAGGGGCTCCCTCCTTAAGTCTCCAGCGACGAATACAATCCAACAGGAATGACCACCTGCGAGCATCAACTCTCCTACGAAGTCTAGGATAGGATGCAGCCTCAGTAGCAGCCTGAACATACGGGTCAGATGATGAAGGACTCAAGTGGTGTGCTCTCTCAGGAGAGGGCAAGGGAACACTCTGAGCACGAATGGGTGAAGGAGCAAGAGATGAAATGGGGGATGATAGGGGAACAGTGGTGGTCTGGGTGTAGAACACAGTAGGTAGTGGTATGGGGGATGGTGAAATCTCTGGTGAGAGTGGTGGTGTAAAGGTCGGAAGCATATAAGGGTGGGGCTGTGGTGCTGATGGTGATGGCTCAAGAGAAATGGGTGGTGGTGTAGATATGAGAGCTGGTGGTGGTGGTGCTAGAGCTGGTGGGGTACGTACTCGTTTCCGAGCAGTGTATATATAGGTGCGACCATCAGGGCAGTACTTAAATCTCTTCCTAAAAGGGGCTGGCTCATATGGCTGAAGGACCCTGACTCACTTGCGCCGGCGAACCGGTGCAGGCGGGGGTGGTGGTGGAATGGATGCAGCTGAATCAGAAGAGTCTGAGTCGGATGACTCATCATCAGCCTCTGATCCTGAGGAGTAGTGATCATGGGTAAGAACTCGGCATAGTGATGGCTCAGGGCGATCATCAGCAGCTAGGAACTGCTGTGACTCATAGTACTGATCGAGAGTCAAAGGACCAAAGGCGAGAGAAGATGAAAGTGGGATAGTGGGTGAGATAACTGGTGTCGAGGCGACTTCACCCTCCTCAAAGGGCTCTGTCTCCCCAGATACGTTCCCAGATGGAACAACAGATGGGATAACGGGTGAAACGGGTAAGGTGCTATCGGTGTCAAAGTCGGATAGAATGATAGTGGGGATGAGAGGTGATGCGGGTAGTGCGTCATCACTGTCAGAAAGTATGATAATAGGGGGCGACATGGTACTGCAATATCCCAGTAATAATAAATATAGATCATTAATAATATTAACATGCATTAGTCATAATAACATTTGTAAGTGATAAAATTCATTCGTTATGCATAATCTGCCAAGCAAATCTCAATGCATATGTTCGTGAGTGATGCATAATCTGCCAAGCAAATCTCAATGCAAGTGTTAGCAAAGTGTTAGCATGGAGGGCATAAGATGGTAAGGTTTAAAATGGTCCTTTTAGAAATCGTGGTTATAGTCCAGTGTTTTGAAAATCACTTGGTTCTCTATAACCTAGGCTCTTATGTCAATCTGTAACACCCCGTTAAAATTTTAGATAGCAGCGGAAGACTTAAACGGGGTATTACCAATTAGATCACAGTCGTAAGCATAGATAATCATTAAAAGTAGAATTTATATCATTCAATTAAAACTCAATATTCAAAGATTACACAATAGTTTCCAAAAAAAAGGTAAGTTTTCACAAAAGTGATGATGAGTTTGAAAAGAATGATATATTTATTTGAAATAAAAAGGGGTAGGTTTCCAATGCCCTTGCCATCTCCGTGCCTTGAGATCTTTAAATACCTGAGATAAAACATGCTAAAAGGGTCAACACAAAGGTTGAGTGAATCCATAGTGTTTTAATTGTAATAGTTTGAACACAAGTCAGATAGTAGTAAAAACAATGATATCGTAGTGTAACATATATATATATATATATATATATATATATATATATATATATATATATATATATATATATATATATATATATATAGTGGGACTTTCATTTCAGAACCATCTTATCTGCGAGAACTGACAGAACCACCAAAAACATACATGCACGCCTTTTAAAATAAAATAAAAATACATGTAAATCATCAATAATCATAAGTATCCACGTATGTTCTTCAATATCATCATCAACTCATTCTTTTTTTTTCACAAAAATCTTACACACGACCGCAATATTGTCATTGCACGCCTTATAAGAACATACATGCACACCTTCAAAGAAAATTTTTGTATTTCCAATTTCTTATCAAATTCTTTAGAACAACCATGTTTTTTTTTAAAACATATATGTTGTTTTTAGAACATATGTGCAAAAATACAATTATTGAAGGCGTGCATGTATGTTTTTGGTGGTTCTGTCAGTTCTCGCAGATAAAATGGTTCTCGCAAGAAAGTGCCCCTATATATATATATATATATATATATATATATATATATATATATATATATATATATATATATATATATATATATATATATATATATATATATATATATATATATATATTGTCCTAAGCCTTATGACACGCAAACCTTAACATCAGTTATGTAATGAAATAAATAGCCTACATCATAAAATGATGTAGGTGATAATGCCTTCGTCGTAGGAGTTTTGCCAGACTCTTAATTCGAATAAAGTGCATTTGGTTACCATTCCAGGCTAACTTTAAATGGGGCGTCAGCTTCCAATAGATCTATTCAATAAATTCACGTTCACTCGCAAGTGATTAATGGTTCATGATACGAGGGACTTTTTGGCAAGGGTGGTAACTTAGGTAATATTAACTTAGCAATATCAATCAGAGTAACATACAAAAAAAAATACTTGTGTTCAGATTTATAGCATGTATCTCCCCACGGGATTTGAAAACATAGTAAAAAGTGGGACTACGAACTCACCTTAGTGATACAGTAGTCAAGTAGTGATCAAGTGATGTAAGTGAATAGCTCCGACTTGCGACCTAGAGTAATACGATAAATTTAGATTCGTTTGTTCTAGGGTTCGATGTGAAATGACGAGTGTGAAGACCTTCAAGTGCGATAGTGTCAGATTTGTGTATTTTAGATGTTTCAAAGTTCAAAGATAACTTATAATAGTTATTGTTGTTATTTTACAAAATGTTCTCGATTAAAGTTTTGTCGTATACTTTTATTTTTATTCATTTGTAAAAAGGTAAATTAAATAATATGTTATATTTGCACAAGTATAAGTATAAAGATTAAATAAATGAAGTTTTTCAAAGTTAATATATATATCAAGTTTTACCCTTAACTTTATAAAAGTTACACTTTATACCCTTTTGTTAAAATAATTGCATTTTTAGTCCAAAATTATTATTCTACCCTTTCTTACCTTAAGTTTGGCTTATTTACAGTTTCTACCCTATACTTTTATTTAAAAATCAAATTTTCAGTTTCGTTCCATAAGTTTAACAGTTTTGACACAATTCACCCCTTAACGAAATATTTTACAAAATTAGTCCAAACTTTAGTTTTTGAAAAGTTAACTTTTATCCTTATAAAAGTTGTCATTTTTATCTCATAAAACTTTACAAAATCGGTTCTTATTTTCAAAACACTTCGAAATTCCTTTTAGCTTTTCCCGAAAATATATAAGAAGATTTTCATGGGCTCGTTAGCCCGTTAGGCCCAAAAACGATTTCTAGAAAAATAAAAAGAGTGCTCGATCAAGGCTAGGATTAGGGTTATAATATGTAGTGTTTAATCTTATTAGGTTTGCATGTTTAGTTAACTTGGTTTAGTTTAGTGCAAGGATACGAGTGGTAGAAAAATGTATATGGGTTATACGTATAAATAAGAATTTACAAGGTTAATCCTAGAGGTGTCGAGTAAGTTTTTAAAATGTCTTTAGTCTTTAGTTTCATTTGTTAAATTCGACTAAGTATATATACGAATGAAAACAGAAATGAAAGAGTGAAAGCGAGACAAGAAAAACTTACAACAACTAAAAAGGTGGTGAAGAGATCGAAGGTGAAAGTATTAACGAGAGAGATATGAACACGACCCAAGTTCTTCCTCCAACACCCAACTCAAATACAACTAGGACCCAAAAGACTTTAAACTTGAAATGTGTCCCAATATGTCTTGCTCCTCTCCTCTTTTGCTTCGACAGTAGCTCAATGAAGTGTTTGAGTTTGTTTTGCTTAGGTGAGAAACAAAAGTGAGATGTGGTTGTTTATATAGGCAAATCGAGTATGGTGTTTGAAATATTTTAATCTTCATTGCATGGTACCAAGAAAAAGGGTGGAAAAGACTTGTGTGATGTCCTAGCATGCAAAAGATGGGTCAAAGGTTTTGAAAGGTCTTGTCGAGTAAGGAAAGAAAGCTAGGTACAAGCTTAGTGTTGAGGCTATGATTAGAGGGTTGATTTGTTTAAGTATGGTACAAGGTGAGGGGCGAGGGGGTGTGTCTTGTGACTATGTACCATGTCGAAGGAACAAGGCAGAAAAGATGGCATGTTGTGTGTGGTGAGACACAATATCCAAAGGGTTTTAAGGTTTTTAAAAAAAATAAGTATGGAGTTTATAGTTGTTTAATGTTTTAGGCTAGTAAGTAGAGTGGCTTGTATGGTTATGTACACACGCAAAAGAAAAAGGAAGAAAGGGTGTTGAGTGGTGAAAGACTTGGCTTGCATGGTTTGGTTTGTGTTTGTGACTGTCGAGTGAAAGCAAAAGAGAAAAGAAAGAAAAGAAAGAAATACGATTGGGCTTGGCGTTTGTTGCTAGCTCGGCCCAACAGAAAAAGAGAAAGAAATCTAGCCCGGTTTGATTATTTAGGATTTTCGGTCCAATAAGATTAGTATGATTTGATTTGTCTCGGTGTTCAAATTTTAGAGTCAGTGCGCAAGTGAGCTATTCGTGTCACGTCACATATTCGTTCAATGAGTGACTCTTGTTTGTGTTGTTTGATATGTTTGTATATATAAAAAATAATAATAATAATAATAATAATAATAATAATAATAACTCGTAATAATATGTTTGTATATAATAATAATAATAATAATAATAATAATAATAATAATAATAATAACTCGTAAAAATGGGTTAATCAACCTTCAATTAGAATTACTTGGTGTTTAACATTAATAAATGACATGGTAAATTACAAGGTATTACAATACCTTGCAACAATAGCTTCAAAAAGAGTTTTAGCACACTTGTATTTACTGAAGTTCAGTAATTGATCATTGGGGATTGTCATCAGTAGCATGCTCCTTGCTTTAACATCATTCTTATGCTGAGCTTTCTCTTCACTAGTAGTTGGCTTTGTTTGCACCGTTGTTTCAGTCTTACCTTCAACAACAGTCGTTGTGGTTGTGGGCTTAAAGGAATTACCTTCTTCTATGATCTCCCAAAGTGCATATTCCTTCACTTGGAAAAATTTCTCAATTCTTAATCTCCACATATCGAACTCATTGGGTTTAAGCATTGGTAGTTTAGCAGCAATATTGGTTTGACTTGTAGTTGTCTCCATGTCCATCTTCTTCTTAAACAAATTCGTCTGGATCTTCTAAATCAAAGTATCAGTAACCTGTCTCTGATACCACTTGACCGGATCTACACACACTCCTTGTGTTAGATAGATACTTTGAATAATGCTAGTCTAGCACGCGGAATTTACTAGCAAGCACTCAGAAGATTTATTTGATGTGTTTTGTATGAACGAATGAAACAATATATATATGAACAAGAGACAAATAATTCACTTCAACGATTCAATATTATTAATTCAATAATACGAGTGATCTCCTATCACTAGGGTTTACAACCTTGAATCTTTTCTAAGAACTTACGTATAACTTCGTACGTACTCTATTCAATAACCTAGGCAATCCTTTTATAGACTAAGGATTCCTGTACAAGATAACTATCATCTATATAAGTAAGATATACACAAAATCTTTTCTATACTTATCTTCTATACGATTACAAAAATTATAAGCAGTACTAACTATAATGTGTGAGCAGTACTAACTGACTTAGTATTGTCAGCCTTGTCTTCAATATCTTCCAGCAGTACCAACTTACATGCAACAGTCTTAACTATTTTCCTTAATTCCCAACATTATATCGTATTTTTTTAGTTATTGTATGCTTCTAAAATTTGAAGCTTGTATGTTATATATAACCAAATTATATAATTTAATTCATATTCTTTTTCTGTTACGGTCTATATTATTAGAATATTTGTAATCGTTTTGACTTATTAAACAGAAAAATAAGAAGTTGAATTTAAAATGTTAATCACTATTTCTTTATAAAATCGTACGTAAATTAAAAACATTGCAATGCTAGACTAAATTCGAAATTTAAAGAGCTTTTTATTATAATATTTTGAGTAAATTGCATAAATGGTCCCTGTGGTTTGCCCAGATTGCAGATTTAGTCCCTGAGTTTTCGAAAGTGCAGGCGGCCTCCCTGTGGGGAAACCTTGGTTCCGTTTTGGTCCCCAGCTATTAACGACGTTAGTCTTCCTTGGTTAGTTTTGTGGTCCTTTGTTAAACACGAGGGCATAATTGTCTTTTCTTATCTTGGCTGTATTATTAAATACAATTAAACGATCCCAATTCCTAACCAACCAAAAATTCCACTTATCTAAAATTGAAATTGAAATGGTGAAAGTGGGGAAGCTTTGTAGAAAAGGTGAAAGGGGGGAAGCTTAGTAGAAAAGGTAAAACAGTTACTTGTTGTATTTGCAAAGGTTCAGGGCATAATAAAAGAAGTTGTAAAATGAATGGTGTTGGAACAAGTCAAACTGGGGCAAGTGTTGATGGAACAAATGCAAGCCAGGCTACAAGTGAAGCTACAAGAACTCAAGCCACAGCAAATGCAAGCCAGGCTACAAGTCAAGTTGGGCCAAGTCAGTCTGTTAGTCAACCAAGAGTGAAGATAACAAAGACAACAGCAAACAGAAGACTCACTTCCACTAAGTCGCTAAACTGAATGGTTTTGGTATGAAGACTTTTGTGGTTGTTTTCAAGGCTTTCTTTATAATGTAGTGAGTAAACTGCAAAATACATCCCTGTGGTTTACACCTTTTGGCACTTTACATCCCTGTCAGAAACTATTGGCAATATACATCCCCCGTTAGGCAAACGTTTGCCACATTACATCCCTGAGTTGGATGGGCGTTATCTTTCTCCGTTAAGTGTTTGCATCGTTAGTCCTTCTGTTAAAATGTTTGCACCGTTAGTCCTATGGGTTAATTCTATTTGCAACCGTTAGTCATTCGTTACGTTTTCGTCTAGTTTTTTACGTTTTTGTCCGGTTTTTTACGTTTTCGTCCGATTTTTTACGTTTTCGTCTGTTTTTTTAAGTTTTCGTCCGATTTTTTACGTTTTAGTCCGATTTTTTTCGTTTTCGTCCGATTTTTTACCTTTTCGTCTGTTTTTTTACGTTTTCATCCATTTTTTTACGTTTTCGTCTGTTTTTTTACGTTTTCATCCGATTTTTTACATTTTCGTCTGTTTTTTTTAAGTTTTCATCCATATTTTTACATTTTCGTCTGTTTTTTTACGTTTTCGTCCGATTTTTTACGATTTCGTCTATTTTTTTAAGTTTTTGTCCGATTTTTTTCGTTTTCGTCCGATTTTTTTACGTTTTCGTCTGTTTTTTTACGTTTTCGTCTGTTTTTTTACGTTTTCATCCATTTTTTTACGTTTTCGTCTGTTTTTTTTTACCTTTTCGTCTGTTTTTTTACGTTTTCATCCATTTTTTTACGTTTTCGTCTGTTTTTTTACGTTTTCATCCGATTTTTTACATTTTCGTCTGTTTTTTTAAGTTTTCATCCATATTTTTACATTTTCGTCTGTTTTTTTACGTTTTCGTCCGATTTTTTACGATTTCGTCTATTTTTTTAAGTTTTTGTCCGATTTTTTTCGTTTTCGTTCGATTTTTTTCGTTTTCGTCCGATTTTTTTACGTTTTCGTCTGATTTTTTACGTTTTCGTCTGTTTTTTTACGTTTTCGTCTGATTTTTTACGTTTTCATCCGATTTATTACGTTTTCGTCCCTTTTTTTACGTTTTCGTCTGGTTTTTTACGTATTCGTCCGATTTTTTACGTTTTCTTCTGTTTTTTTACGGACGAAAACGTAAAAAAAACAGAAGAAAACGTAAAAAAATGGACGAAAACGAAAAAAAATCGGACGAAAACGTAAAAAATCGGATGAAAACGTAAAAAAACAGACGAAAACGTAAAAAAATCGAACGAAAACGTAAAAAACCAGACGAAAACGTAAAAAAAAGGGACGAAAACGTAATAAATCGGATGAAAACGTAAAAAATCAGACGAAATCGTAAAAAAACAGACGAAAACGTAAAAAAAAAGGGACAAAAAACGAAAAAAAAATGGACAAAAACGTAAAAAAATGGATGAAAACGTAAAAAAAAACAGACGAAAATGTAAAAAATAAGACGAAAACGTAAAAAAACAGACGAAAACGTAAAAAAAATCGAGAAACGAAAAACGAAAAAAATCGGACAAAAAACTTAAAAAAAACAGACGAAATCGTAAAAATCGGACGAAAACGTAAAAAAAACAGACGAAAAACGTAAAAAAATAGACGAAAACGTAAAAAAAACAGACGAAAACGTAAAAATATGGATGAAAACTTTAAAAAGCAGACGAAAATGTAAAAAATCGGACGAAAACGTAAAAAAACAGACGAAAACGTAAAAAAAATGGATGAAAACGTAAAAAAAACAGACGAAAAGGTAAAAAATCGGACGAAAACGAAAAAAATCGGACTAAAACGTAAAAAATCGGACGAAAACGTAAAAAAATGGATGAAAACGTAAAAAAACAGACGAAAAGGTAAAAAATCAGACGAAAACGAAAAAAATCGAAAACGTAAAAAATCGGACGAAAACGTAAAAAAACAGACGAAAACGTAAAAAATCGGACGAAAACGTAAAAAAATCGGACGAAAACGTGAAAAACAGACGAAAACGTAAAAAATCGGACCAAAACGTAAAAAATTGGACGAAAACGTAAAAAACCGGACGAAAACGTAAAAAACTAGACGAAAAACGTAACGAAGGACTAACGGTGCAAATAGACTTAACCCATAGGACTAACGGTGCAAACATTTTAACAGAAGGACTAACGATGCAAACACTTAACGGAGAAAGATAACGCCCATCCAACTCAGGGATGTAATGTGGCAAACGTTTGCCTAACGGGGATGTATATTGCCAATAGTTTCTGACAGGGATGTAAAGTGCCAAAAGGTGTAAACCACAGGGATGTATTTTGCAGGCTTTTACTCAAGGCTTTCTTTATAATGTAGTTGTGTTTTGGTTTAAAGACTGTATCTTTTAGTACATTATGGGTTAATGGCAGACTTTAAGAAGTTAAGGATCATTGTGATACAAATTTTCATTTGTTAAATGTATTACAATGTTATCTTTTATTACTCATTATCTTGTATGACTATCTTTCTTATTTCAATTGGTGTTTACTAATCTGTTGTCTGACTTTCTTGTTTCAACTCACTCTTTGTTTTGGTTGTACATGTTCTATTGACTTTCTTGTTTCAACTCAGTGTCTATTTTGGTTGTACACAATATTCCAAAAACTTGAACATATCTGATAACATTAAAGTATCATTACTTCATAAAAACTTGAACTTCAATACATATCACAAAATCAATTGACCATTACATATTTGTTGGTCAATTTGAAGTTCGTTTTTCACTAACCAACCTACCTACCATTACATCAACATGAACAAAATAAAAAAAATCCAACTGCAAATTAGGCAAATCTTCAACCTTCGATTTTCAACAGCCATTCCATTCAAATCCTCTTGTAGTCGATTTCTTGACCTTAGCAAACCAGGGATTATTGCAATTGCACGAGCACACATTGGTGGATCCAGCCATAGAAAAAAGCCACAACTTGGGACTTGGGAGCAACAATGAAAACGACGACCAGGGTTTAAGTTAGTCCAAGAAGTTCTAACAATTGATTGGTTACCACAAAAACAATTCATTCTTATGTGTGTGTTTTGATTTGGGTCAGTGGTGGATTTGTGTGTGTTTCGATTTGGGGAAAACAAAACAATTGTGTTGGTAAGTGTATTTAATAATACAGCCAAAAGATCAAAAGACAATAATGCCCTCGTGTTTAACAAAGGACCACAAAACTAACCAAGGAAAACTAACGTCGTTAGTAGCTGGGGACCAAAACGGAACCAAGGTTTCCCCACAGGGAGGCCGCCTGCACTTTCGAAAACTCAGGGACTAAATCTGCAATCTGGGCAAACCACAAGGACCATTTCTGCAATTTACTCTAATATTTTTTATACGAAAATTTCTAAACATTTATTGGATGTTTGATCATTAAAATTTGCTATATAAACAAATTATAAAAAGTAAAAGTTTAAGATAGTTTTTGTAACTTGTTACATAGTTTGGGGGTTGTTTTGATTTTTTTTTTTTTTTTTTTTTATATATATCTATGTAAAGGAATAAAGTTTAGGGTGTTTTTGTAAATTGTTAGATAGTTTAAGGGTGTGATTTAAACTTTATTCTATTTTTGTAAAAAGAAATATATTAAACTTCTAACATTTCTTTAAAATAATTGTACATTAGTAAAAAGTTTAGCAATATTTTGCTCATTTGTTCGCAGTTTAGATACTTTTTCATCGGTATATATATATTTTTTTTTTAAATAAATCGCTATATATTTATTAAATATTTGATAAACAAATTTTGTTGTATAAAAATACCATAAATAACTAAAACGAGGTTTGTAACCCGCGCGTTGCCGCGGGAGGTTTGCATATGCATGTTTCTTTCAGTTTGTGGAGATGTTTGTTTTGCAAAATATAAACTGTAAACTTAGCGACATAACTTATAATGAGTACGTATCCTATAAACTGTTCTTTAATTACAGCTTTAAAACTGTTGTACATGCAACTGCATATAACCTTTAGTACATACTTTGAATGTCTTTAAACTTAATAATAAGTGAACTTCAATGAGCAAGGAAGTCATACATGTTGGTATAAAGTATTTCCACATGTTCCATGTATATAATTTCAGAAACCAACCAAGTTTTGCAACCTTGATCCACTTTCTTCAGTTTCACATCAAAATGCATCTTGTCCTTTACATCATTTTCCTGTATTTTCTAACAGTAATAAAATAAAAGTAAGATATGTGTTCCGTTGTTCATGAATTTGTTTCTAAATGTTGAGTATTTATTGGATAGCAATTTATAAAATGCTTTTATATTTGTAAGTCATGTTTCGTGCATTATCCAGAACCATGTATCTATTGATAACCACCTACAACAATATGTACCTTATAAGTAGACTACATTTGTTTCAGACACATTCTTGCACCTGAAACTCACCCATTTCAGTCCCCAAACACACCTGTCATGTCCCCTATTTCAGCCCACAATGGCAGCCACTTGCAGGCACTTAAATGTAACTAATAATGATTTGTATTATCCAAAACAGTTTATATTGTTTACGGATAATGAGGTGATCAGTACTGAGTCTGACACACCTACAGTGACAATAACATATATAATGATGTTGTTTTAAAAATTGTGCCCGACAATCCGACAACAACGCCTTGTTCTTGTTGGCGGTTCATCAACTGAGTCTAACACACCTACAGTGACAATACCAATAGGCGTTCACTAAATATGGAAACATGGTTCAACACATATGGTAGAACGTGGTGTTATAAAAAGGAAATAAAACTGCATAATTGACGTTGACATACCTGCAGTGACAATAACAATAGGCGCTTACTAAATATGCATCAGATGAAATGGAAACATGTTTCAACAAACAGTTCATAATTGATGTATGCATCAGATGAAATGAAAACATGTTTGAACATACATGCTAAAATGTATGCAATTCTTGACCTCTTTGAGGTGGATGCAAGTGAGAGGCACGGGCCACAGAAAGGCTGCACGTGCAAACATGCGTGATAACATGAGGTCGAAAGGATTAGAGGTACGTGTTCAGTATTTGTATAAACAAATACCAAGACAGCATAAAAATAGAGGAACACACCTCAAGATTGTTTCATGTGGTTTAGAGAAGCTCTCTTGATCTTGTCCGCACGAAAAGCAGTGCGATTTTTCTTTCGAGCTGGTGCTGTCAAACGAACATAATAGAAAAATCAGTCTCCATATCGATCAACTATGATACAACAAACAAAATAAAAACCGGAAACCCTACTAATGATAAATTTTAGATACACGTAAAAAAATAAATGGAGTTTATCATTTCCAATAGATTTATTTCTCTACCGGTGTGGTCACCTAAAACCATGTTTAATAGCAAGTAAGTCATACATCAGCACTATCATCGATATTATTTTACTATTGAATTTGTGCATATTCACATTGTGAAAGCAGTGACCAAATCCAAAGTCCAAACACCCCATAAAAAATTAGACGGTACAATATACCTGGTTTGAAGTGGCTGAGAGGTTTTCTCAGGACTGTGCGAAGCTCCGCAGCCGTTTCACCTGACTGTCTGTTCCTTATCAGTATGCATAACAACGACCTCTTCATCTAAAGCAGCTATCTTTCTTCATCTTTTGCGCCTGTGTTTCAAACTTTCCATTAGAATGATCAAAGAATACATCTAACACATATCAAGTGCAATTAGTTACCTATCAATCGCTAATCCCATAAACGGAGCTATTTCTGGCGCGCAATGAAATTACATATTTTTTCCCATGATCATAATTTTTAAAAGTAATGAGCGAAACATATGTGAAAATTAAAAAATGTATAAAGCAGAGGGAACAAAGCTCATGATCTTACAATGAAGGCGATTTTAGTTTATGTTTTTATCGCAGTCTTACAAATAAAAAATTGATATTTATAGGTCATATTTCAACCCTAAATGATCATTTATTTATATGCAGAGTAAAATTCTCAATACGTTATGAACTCAATATGGCAGCCTCTCGAATCCATTCTAACATGTTAGTTTGTTACCTAATCGTTGCACATTGACAAATATGTATAATATATGAGGACCTGAACAAACCTCCATAGGCATTTGACGTCGCTGTTGCTGCTGCATTAGTTGGATTGGAGGCAGATGTTTCTTTAGACACAGGAATCCGGTGGAAAGCTGTGGATGGAAAGTCACTTTGTGTAGTCGATATGCCTGCGTTGTGTTTGCACTCTGTCAATGGAAGACTGCAAATCTGTAATCAGTAGGCACCAATATGCAGCCGCAGCCTCATCCAGTTGGCTAACAACAGGCGGCATATGGTTCACTGCCATTCCGAGAATGACGTTGTTGGAAGGCCTGTAATAAATGTATTGTAATAGTTATTTGACATTTGAAAATGAAAGAAAAGCACAAACAGGAACATTATAGAAAATACATAAGAGTAGGAAAAAAAAAAAAAATGATTGACTGTACCTTGGCTAACATGCCTGCGTCGTTGTACTTGTGTTCTTGGCTGATGAGCATTAAGTGCATATGAAGCTTCTTCATGTTGAAGCAACAATAGAAAGTATGAGAGGCATGTATAAAGCATAAACTGCAGAAGCAAAACAAAGGAAACAGTGTTACATTAAACGAATAAGTGCACCTTCTCTACGATGGCTATGTCGTCGTGCTTGTGTCCTTCGTTCATAATTACTGGGTCTAGACGAAGTCTGTTCGACTGTAAATAACAGTAAATGGTGTCAGAAACATGCAAGTTATGCAAGAAAACTAAAGATAGTGCCATTAAATAGAAAGTATAATAAAAGCTATGGTGTAACTTACGAATGATAGTTGAAGTAGGAGTGTCAGTAGATGTAACGTTCTTCACATCCTGTGTTTCGTTGGTGCAACTATGGTATGATGAATCACTTTGAGACTCTGCTTATAAAGCCAAAACAGTAGATTTTAACTTGAGATGTATGGAAAATTCTGATAGCCATATTAATTAATTTATATGAATTATGCAGTAAACATAGATATCATGGTCATAATTTTTTCCAAAAATCCATGTCAATTTCGCATATCAGAAGTATCAGGTTGATCAAGAAATTAAAATGTAAGAGAGTACCTGAGTCATGGTTGGAAAAATTGATTAGGCAGTTCAAATAAGCAAAACATGTATCTACTTCTACTTATCAAAACATTAACCAAAATTCAAAATCTTACAAAACCCATGAACAAAAAACATAACTTCATAATTTATAACTATAATCAATTCAGAAGGTTGTCTCCATTCATCATATATGTAAATTTTAAAGGAAAGAGACTTACACATACCCCTATCGTTGGGCGAGTTAAATTGTTTCTTTGATGAGTTTTTAGAGCTTGATTTAGCGTCTATGGAGACCGGCTGATGGAGGATAAGCAACACCGTATCTTTCTTCCTCATCTTCTTGATCCGATCATTTGTGGGTATGTGTGGGGTTTTTGTGGGCTGTGGAAAATGTGAGAGAGTTCTGGAAGACCAAATGGTACAATAAGATAAGAGCCATAAGTGAATAAAAAATTATTTCGGTGTTTCTGTAGCAATACTCAGAAGATGCACTGTAGTTATAATTTGGTCGGATCGGGGTAATTCCGGTGTTGGATCGGTGTCGGACCTTAAGGTGAGAGAGGGAGGAAGAGTAAAGTGTGAGGTGAGAGATCCAAATAAGGTGGATGTGGCGGGTATGGGTAAAAAAAAAAAAAAAAAGTGGTCCCCTATAAGGCTATGGTGAACAGTACACCATTTTTATACTATCTATATAATAACATGGTAATTTTCGTAACTTGATGCATAGTTTGGGGAGTTGTTTTGACTTTTTAATGACGAGGTATATTAGTGATGTTAGTTTACACATATCACCTCGAAAAATTCAAATTATACACACAATTTGGATGACAGACTAAGAAAAGCACGAATATGGAAAATAATAGTTACAGTGAAAAGTGAAAACAAGCTGTATGCTTTCAATCAAAATACACCCAAACACAAGGTGAACATCAAGACAAAAAGAGCAAACTAATACAGGCATATCACAGCTGTGGTATAACGGCATGAGCATGAGATTATTTATCACACTAAAAAATCAATGACACCACAATATTAAAAACCAAAATTACGTATTTGCATAAGGGCTAAAAGTGTACAAGGTGAGAACTCATTTTATGTACCAATCTCGCAAAAGCTACATCCTATGTCCAAAAACGGCAAGAATCAACGTCAGATACTCAGATCCGTATATCTTGGTCTTGTTCAGTATGGCCTCAAAGGGAAAGAATGTGCAAAAATAACAAATTAACAAAGACCTAGGTATGTAAGCATATGATACGCCCTTCATAAGCTCAAAGATTTCTTGAATTGTAGGACCCATAAGGCTAGTCGCAGTATGGTAAATCGAACTTCTAGCGAAATTTCTTCCAACCAGACACTTATCAAGCTAAAAAACGACTTAGCATTTAGCAACTTTTCCTTGATAACTGCCTCAGATGAAACTCTGCCAATGATCAAGAACGACTCAAGAGAAGATCTTTGCAACTGTCAAGAAAAACAATTGTGAGCATCAGGAGGTGCAACATGAGTTTCAATTCTTTCACTTTCCAGGTCGATGAGAATATTAGATCATATCTAACACTAGTACAAATGATCAAAAAATATAAATCTTGATAAAGGTTAGGAAAAAGATGTACCAATGCATTGTCAACTGAACGCAAGCAATCATTTGTTTTCATCATTAGAAGTATGACACGAGGTAGTCTACGCAGAAGCTCGGTGACTTGAGAAAAATATTCAGGACCATATATCTGCAAGACAAAAATTTCATGAAGTCGTAGCATAGGGACATAGGGTTCTACTGTACAGGCCTTGGGATAAAAAGGTTACTGCAGTCAAATTGTTGTTTCAGGTCACCAAGGCAAGAAAAAACCCATCAAATTTCAAAACTTCTGACTTTCCACCAGCTCATAAAGTTTTAATTTTAAGGTAATCTGACTTCATTAACTGGTCAAACATGTCTGCTAGATGTCAGTAACTTTGAGCATGTTGACATTTTAGGACATGGCACCTGGAAACTGGTAAACTAAGATTACTTTAAACCGTTTTTGTTTTGAAACTCAAATGCTTTCTTTCTGGAGTATGATAGTACATGATATAGAAATTGGACCCCTAATGTATTTGGTAACAAGAGGCTTTTGGCAATGGAACCTCACCTGAAGTTCCGATTCATCGCTTATGACCAAATGATCAACAGCTGGATCAATAACTCTCTCCCATGGCTTCATAGTAAGAATGCTTGTGAAGAATGTATACAAATCATCTCCAGCACCAAATTTCTTGCAGTTTTCCTTAATTGCTTTAGCATCAGCCAATACCAAAGCCTGTAAAAGATAAATCTTATTTCAGAATTTTCTTCTGCTTTGCATCTTTATTCTTTTAACTAAAGCTTTTTTTCATTCTCTAAAAATATGCCAAACAAGCGATTCAAGAAATCAGAAGGTGCACCTTCCAGAGTGCAGCATAGTTGGTCCTTGTGTAATTGTCAAGTTCTTTGTAGAGTCCATGGTCAAGGAGTACCAATTGTGGTTTACGGCTTCCTTTACACAGAAATAGAAACCACATCAACCCTTATTTAGAATAAATAATGCCATTTATAGATAATAATATTGATGCCTGCATAGGAACTCTTCTATGGGATTAACTAGAAACAGCAATTTTGAGTTTCCGAAACATATAACAAAGATGGGTCAATTGTAGCTGTAAATTATCTCCAGGTCTAATGGATTAAATTTAAACACTTGACTTATATTGAAGCGGGCCAAAAGTTGGCATATGCCTATAAACTCCTTAATCATTTCACTAAAACAGGTTAAAATTTTAATTTAATACGGAGAAGTGAAGTTTAGTAATAAAATTTAATACATTGATTGTTTGAATATATGAAAAATGGACAAAATAAAGGAGTTGGCAATAAAATGCAATCCGGCCGGTTTTAGGAAACCTAAGATATTTATATGACAGTTAAAATGAAAAGAAATTTGGTTGAAACAAATGGCCCTCATTTGAACACGAAAAACCAAATCGGAGCCATTGAAAGAGAAGTTTTCAGAAGACATGTTCTATTATCTTGCTAACTTTCTGTGATGATATCAGCTTAGTAATTGAAAATTATCAGATATGAGAAAAGAAAACTAGCCAACATAACAATCACTTGAAAGTTAAGGTATGATAATCCCATGTAGCATTTTAAGAGCATTGAGTATGGTAACACCAAAACCCATGCCATTCACATGTGGACACCAAATGGCTTGATCCATTTCGGTGCCACCATAACCCCCCCCCCCCCCCCCCCCCCCCCCCCCATTTCCAAAGAGAATTAACCGGCGCCGGGCCATTCTGTACTCCTTATTTTTTTAATTGGATTTTTTGTTGAGTTTGTGTTTTAATTGGGTATGTTGGGTCCTAAAAGGGGTATTTTGGTGTGTGGTGTGAAATGGGGGAATGCTGAGGTGGTGTTGAGGTGGCAAAATGGCTCAAGCCACCACACCCAATGCTCTAAAGAATAAAACGACTTACCAAAAATGTGCTCTAAAGAATAAAACGACTTACCAAAAATGCTACTTCTATCAGAAGGCAAAGCACGAACTAGCAAGTTAGCAACATGGGGATCACAATGCACAAACCCATGTTTAAACATCATTTCAGCAAAAGTTTGACTAACCTGCATCGAGTAAAACCAAACTCGTTTAAATAATCAACAGCTAAACAGCATGAAACTTATATTAGATCTCTGAAACAAACATCAAAAGTCAAAACCAACAAGTGGTCAACTTCTTGTAAAATCATTATCTTTGTTGTAAAAATCATTAAAAACAAATTGTAGACTTTGCAAAATGGTCAATATAAACAAAACTGCAACAAAAAAAGAAAACGGGCTTACTAATTTCGAAATGTCGTGGGGTCGAATTCCCAGTTTTTTTATGCTCTTTAGATCGTTGACTTGTGGAGCTTCTATAAACTCCATGGTCAACAATTTTGAGGTACTTAAACTCCAATAAACTGTAGGGGCATATATATAGGCTGCAATATGAGGGGATAATCTTCGAAAGTTATCCATACACTTTACGCTGTTCTTCGCTTCATTTAAGAAATCTAGCTCCTGATAGCCATCATCAGAACAAATTATTAACAAGGTTAAAAGTCCATAATGTACATCCATTAACCTAAAATATAAAGGAAGCTAAGTTTAAATAATAGTTGTCATAGTGTTTTAAATTCTAACCTTCGGTGAAGTTTCTTTTACTTCATCTACCAACCACCTACATCACAGTAAAGCCAATTTTAGGTTATCACCTCAAATTTTAAGATTCACATAATCATCCCAAAAGCTAGAATTAATGAAAATTTGCGCGAACATCCCAACTTAATAGTTTAATATGTACTCATACAGCTTCCTCAGGACATCCTCTAATTTTGCTTCATATATAAGCTATTTGAAACAACATGATGATAGAGATGTCGTAATGGGTAACATGGGTGGGTAGGGTAATTGGTCAAAACAGTTTCTAGTTATATTGTGCCAATTCTAGTACTATCCTACATGCGGCAGACCAAGTTGGGTTGACCCGCAAACACATACGCCCGGTTACCTTTCAAAAATATGAGTACAGTATGTGTTGACTATGATTTTCTTTTGGTTTTGCCCATTTTGCCCCCTTTGCCCTTTCAAAGTTTTTTACCTGACACGTATGATATACAAAGAACACTCAAATCTGCCGATTCATAAGTAAATGGGTCAAAATGACTACCCCTGATGAAGAAGACCTTAGCTATGGCAATAGAATTATAGAATCCTAAATAATCGATAGGAGGTAAGAAAATAATTTAAACCTGTAATCGAATGAGGGAAAGAAGCGGTGCACGGTATTCACAATCAATTCCACAGTGGCAAGATCAGCAGCTGCAGTATCTGTCATGTGTGTATGTTGTACCTGGAACAAGAACAAACGATGATATTAAGATTCAAATCATATAGCATGATACTGTGAATAAAATGAATAAATTGATAATAACTGGAGCATGAGAAAATTTTGAACCTTCACAGCAACTTTTTGTCCCTCATGAGTACGAGCAACATGCACTTGTGCAAGAGAAGCACTTGCAATTGGAACCGGATCAAACTCGTCAAATATCTGAGTAATATACATATAAGTTAAGATTAAAAGAAACCATGGAAAACAGTATGTTAAATGTTAACTACCTCTTCAGGGGCCCCACCAAGTTCTTTCTTCACAACTTTGCAAACTTGATCATACGTAGAAGTTGGACATCTATTCAACATTGACTCCCTCATTGTCTTTGCATACTCTATTGGCACCAAATAATCCTAAATGAGAAATTAATAATTAGCAGTTCGATGTTCAAATAACCAACAGAGTTATTCGAAATTTAACAGCGAGTATCCACGGAAAAAGGGAAGGTCGTACCAGTTGACCAACATGTTGACCAAGCTTAATATAAATTCCACCATTTTTGAAACATAGGTCTTCAAGCCTACGTGCGCTCCTGGTGTGAACTTCATGTTTAACTCTTGCCCTCTCATCACTATCCTCTGCCAGTCCCATTAGTGAATACTCGTAATCTGAAAGCAAGCCAACATTTACCTTGCTTAGAATAAATTTTACAATTATTGTGTTCAACTGCATTACTGCAATGGATGGAAGATCTTGTATATGGTGCATTTATATTATTGGCATGAACAAAAAGATCACAGGATTATAAGGGGGTGTCAGGCATTGCATCTTGAAAGTGAGAGTTTGATTAGTGCGTTCTCAAATCACAGAAAATCAGTTTCTAGTGTTTAACTAGCTGAAGGCTTAGTTAATAAGTTTTTTTCTTTGCACCTTTAAAACTGAAGGGAGTCCTGGCATTTGACCTGAAATACCATTACTTCTGATTATTTAGGTCGGTAATTCTTTAACATCCTAAAAAATAATCTGACTTTACCAACCATCAAACAGCTGATCATCAAATTATCACAAATTCAAACATCAGGAGCAATGTCAAACACCCAATTCAGTATATGCTTAATCTTTCAAATAATATGTTTTATGCCTCCGAATACATTAACCTTTCAAATACTAAAGGGATTGCATATTTCTATTGCTTATGCACATCTTACGTCTTTTAGACACAACAAACACGTTTCAGTGATTGAAGTTTGAACAGAGAAACAACTTGTGCCTATTCTGATGGAGTTCCTTTCATAAGCACTTTTCATTATAAGTGGAAGCTTAAAACATAAATTCTCAAACACCACTTAAATAAAAAAAATGAAGAGTCTATATATTTTACAGATCACCTGATAGTCTCATACTAACTAGCTTTAAGTGATGTACGTAAGAACACAATTTTGGTCTCATGCTAGGCCAAAATCAGGAGCACGTATAATTAACTGTTCCTACTTAAGACGTTTTACAAAATAAAATGTATAAAGTAGATAGTAAGTAACCACAACAACTAACAAATCCAGATAACCAAGGGGGGTGTTTGGCATTAAGTTTTGAATTGCCAGAATCAGGTTGTGAGTGTTTGGCATATCCTGATCATCATGCATAAACAACCTTAAATAATCATACAACCAAATATATTGTTGTTAAACATAAATTGATTATTTCAGCGGCGACCCTAAAAAACATGAGGTGCACTTTATTAAAAGAAAAAAAAATTTCGGAGCATGTGCATACAAGAGAAAATCGGCATATTTGACATAATTCTACACTACGCAAGAAAAATCCATGTGGTTGGCGTGCTCCTCTAAAGCAGTTATTGGTACCCCTGAAATGCAAATTTGAGAAAAGAAAGAAAATGTACCAAAGGCAATGGCAGCAGCGGCAGCCGAGAGGCGAAAAAGGCGAACGGGGACAGCAGTACATAGCTTAAGAGCAGTAGCAGGGTCATCAGAATTAGCAATTTTAGAAGCACCAACTCCACACCCTAAAGCAGTTGCACCTAGCAATACCTTCCATTTTAAATGCCTCCACATTTTATTTTTAATCACCTTCTAATGAAGGTAGGGATGGTTTTTGTTGTTAAGCTTTTGGAAATTGATTTAAACGAAGGTAGGGATGGATTAACAAGGTGGTTGAACAATGAAAAGACATGGGAATTGGAATTGTAGGGTTTATGCGTTTGTCTTCGGAAACAAGTTTTTAAAATGTTGACCGAAACAAACAAGATTCTAGTTTCTAAAATTACAGGTTGGAGGGTCGGCGAATAAGGGTGCCGGGGAAAAGATAAAATGTTTTGTTGAAAAAGGAAAATATAGATCGTGTTAAATCAGAGTTTTCCTGAAAATTACAAAACTAATTTTTAGTTGCTTCACATTTTATAGAGTAAACTGCAAAATACATACATCTCTGTCAGAAATTATTGACAATATACATCCCCGTTAGGCAAACGTTTGCCACATTACATCCTTAGTCCCTAACTTCGTTAGTGTTTAGTCCTAACTGACGTTAAGTGGGAAAAATGAGGGGTATTAATGTCTTTTTACCTATAAGAGAGATGTATTTTACAAGAAGTTAGTAGGGAGCCGAGATACTACTTGGGATCCCACTCCTCTAGCTATAGAAAAGCTAATCCTACTAAAAATATGAGCTGCAGCACGTGCTCCAATGTCTTGAGTCATCGAAAACTTTCGAATACGCTTCAATAAGGGCATTGATAAATACACATACATTTTTACTTGATACACATGCATTGAATGCATTGAATGCTTGTACTCATGCATTGAATGCTTGTCCTTTTATGTGTATTGATCAAAAAGCTATGTATAAGTATCAATTCCCATCAATAAAGTCACAATGTCCTTTTCAAGCTCCCCAAAAGAAGAGAAAGAGAAGGGGAGGAACCCATATCCCATACCTGCGCACTTAGCCTCATATTTGACGCGTTTACGTTATGCAGCCTCAATCACCACACGACCCGGCACGAAATCAACCATACCAGTTTGCGTCAAGGGCGATGATCCAGTCAAATCGACACATACATCAAGTCCTCCATCCCACGAGTAGAGCAACACGTCAGCAGGACGTAAAGATTTGTCCCGTTCACCACAAAGTCCAATGTCAACCTCTTTACGAGCCGAAACCCCAGATCGAGAACATATGTCAACAAGAACATCACGAACCATGTTATGCCGATGTTTAATATCAATCATGCCAGCACAAGATACAGCATGGTCCCCATAAATATCACCAGCAAAGACCCTGGAACAGGCTGAGCACGGCATCTGAACAGATAATAATAATAATAATAATAATAATAATAATAATAATAATTATTATTATTATTATTATTATTATTATTATTATTATTATTATTATTATTATTATTATCATTATTATTATTATTTGTTCTTATTTTATTTTCTTACGTTTTTATCCGTTTTCATCAGTTTTTATACGTTTTAGTCTATTTCTATATTTTTCTTACGTTTCGTCCGTTTTTTCAGTCTTGTTTTGTTTTCATCTGTATTTTCCCGTTTTTATCTGTTTCTATACGTTTTCTTACGTTTTTATCCGTTGTCATCAGTTTGTATACATTTGTATACGTTTTCGTCCGTTTCCTTTTGTCAAAAATTTTGAACTTTTTTCTTTATTTTTGTCCGAATTTGTCAAAAAAAAATTTGACAAAAATTTTGAACTTTTTTGTCCGAATTTGTCAAAAAAAATTTGACAAAAATTTTGAAATTTTTTTTTTTTTTTTTTTTTTTTTTCAAAAAAAATTTGAATTTTCTTTCTTTTTTTTTTTTTTTTTTTTTTTAAATTCGGACAAAAAAAATACGGAAAAAAAAAAAAAGGATAAAACTTACGAAAACGGAAAAAAACGAAAAAAAGAAACGTAAAAAGAAAAAATAAAAAAAAAAAAAAAGAAAAACGGACAAAAACTAAAAAAAACGACGAAAACGTATAAAAAAGAATGAAAACGACAAAAACGTATGAAAACGACAAAAATGCAAGAAAACGTAAAAAATGGAAGAAAATGTAAAAACGTAAGAAAATAAAATAAGAACAAATAATAATAATAATAATAATAATAATAATAATAATAATAATAATAATAATAATAATAATAATAATAATTAAAAAAAAAATAAAGTATAAAAGTCATTTGCAAAATACATCCCTCTTAGAAGTAGAATCTGCAAAATACATCCCTCTTATAGGTAAAAAGACATTAATACCCCTCATTTTTTCCCACTTAACGTCAGTTAGGACTAAACACTAACGAAGTTAGGGACTAAGGATGTAATGTGGCAAACGTTTGCCTAACGGGGGATGTATATTGCCAATAGTTTCTGACAGGGATGTAAAGTGCCAAAAGGTGTAAACCACAGGGATGTATTTTGCAGTTTACTCTTTTTTATATTTTCAAGTGTTTTGTGGATATAAATTTTCTTTCCAAATTTTTACAAAACTAAAACTAAATATAAAAAACAATATATTTTTTTCTCCAACTAAACGCACCTAAACATTTTTAAGGATGGTTTTCGTAAAGTTGAGGTAACCGACAAGGACTACCATGTAACTTTTCATTACACAAAGACTGTTTATGGTAATTAAGGTATTGTTTCTGCAAGGGCAAGCAAACCTCAAGGATAATGTTTGCCATTTTCAAACCTCAAGGATGATTTTTGCCATTTTCAATCCTCAAGGATGATTTTTGCCATTTTTGTTTGAAATTTACTTTTTTTTTTTTTTTTTGAACGGCAAGTTATTAGTTAATGATTCGAACCCACAGTGGCATCCAATTAGGCAGTATGCAAGCCTCGAACCTTCGTGTTAGGGATAAACCCCACTCCTTCTTCTATTTATTTCCGTCCCAGAAGATACATGGTAAAACTCGAACCTAAGACTTCTCCAAATACCTCCCCAAGGTTACCCTTGTTTGAAATTTACCGTTTGATAAATAGTAAACATTTGATTCATATTTATGGATTATGGACTTTTGCCATCTTCAAACCTCGATGTTTACTGATTCATATAGTAGTAAACATTTGTTAAATGTTTAAATTTATAATTATAATATAATAGGTTGGCATGTTGGCCTATTAAACTCATTTGACGCATATAATCCAGTTTTTCAAATATAAATTTTATTAAACTCATTTTGACGCATATAATCCAGTTTTTCAAATATAAATTTTATTTTCATTTCTAGTGAAAAGCTCAACCGGCTTACCACCCAACCCAAACACAACGTGTTTAGTAAACGAGTATCTACCCGAGAATAGCCGAAAGCCTGTTTACAACCAACAATCACCCATTTCATGTATATGGTGGTAACTCGGTCAATGGGTTAGTAACTTAGGGGGTGCTTGGTTGGGGGGATAGGAGGGGTGGGGAATGGGAATATAATGATTGATGATGGTTGGTGTAGGGGAATGCAATGGCCCATTACCCGGTAGTGGGTAATGGGGCATTACCCAACAATTTGGGGGGAAAGGGAATGCATTCCCTTTGCATTCCTCAACAATTGAACCAAGCGGCCCCTTAGTATGACCGGTCAATATATGTTAATCGTGAAAATACATATCTTTTATTTATTTGAAAATGTCAAAGTATGAACTATGAAGTATAGCAACGCACGTAGTTTGTTAGCCCGTTATGTTTTTTTTTTTTTTGGTAAAGGGTTTCGTGTTAGAATTTAATAATCATGACTAGTTTATATGTATTAATCAAGTAATCATATTACATATGCGGAAGCGTAGGATCTATTTTAACATATAAAGAATTAACCAATGTTGCAAAAATCGTGAATCGGTAGCCGGGCGGTCGACCACCCTGCAGCGAGTAATCGGTCAAGGCGGGATTAATCGGTGATTAATCGGATTGGCATTTTTTGCATGTTTTGGGTATTTCTGGAGACCAAACTAAAGATCGTAACTGATTACAAGCCTACTATGTTTCCAAACCTCAATAAAAAGCTCCAATTCTGATTAGGAGGTTCATTGTGCATTATAAGTGAAATAAACGATCCCCAAATTAAGTAGAATGCCTAAATTTTCATTTTTTTAAACCTGACCGATTTGGCCGATTCGGCCGATTTTTGGCCGATTCAGCCGATTTTTGGCCGAATCAGCTGATTTTTGGCCGATTCGGCCGATTTTTGACCGATTTTTTTTGCCGATTTTCACTATTCTACAAGGTACTGGGCCGATTAACGATTAATCGGCCGATTCAGCCGATTTTTGCAACATTGGAATTAACTGAAACATAAAGTAAATGTACCTTTTGATTCTAGCACAACAAGAATCAAACTTCAAATCTTTTTCTTTAATATCAATAACGGATTAACGAGATACCCCTTACCTTTTTGTATCTCAATCCAAGAATATTAACTATAGTGAGTTAATACCACAATCTTGTACACACGTACTATAACCGAATTAATGAGATTGCTAGATCCTGAAAACACAAAATAAACCAAACAATTTTGTTTATAAAAACAAAGTGGATCGACCATTTTTAGGGTTAGTCCGATCGACCAAAAGCAAAGAGAAGAAGAAAAGGTTTTAGGGTTATAGCTAGTGCACAAGAAGTAAAGAATGAATAACCCTTAGCCTTGTATTTATAGGATGAGAATCTTGGAGAACAAGTTGGCAAGGATTGGGTTACCCTAGCCCATTGCCGATCGGCTCATGCATCCCTAAGGGATTACGAAAGCTTCTTGTTCCTCTAATTTCATCTATAGTCCTTCTCTTATTTCCTAACGGTCGTTAGTCAATTCTTGTTAACTACTTAACGTCCGTTAGTCATTATTTTTGTGTTTTAATAATTAAATACATAACGGTTTATATATTAATTATTATCCATTAAGTCCTCATACGTAATGTGTGCAATCCCGTGGTCTCGAGTTCGATTATAGACATACACACATTAATATTTGTCCACAAAATTTAACATTTCGATACCCGGTGAATAGAATAAATGAATAAAGAGTTAACTACATGATAGAGTGGACTTGCACCACCCTAGACCACTTTGCCTGAGCAAAACATCATTGCTTCGAACACACTCGAAACAAGCAGCCACTAAACATAACTAAAGCCTAGATCACTTGGACTTAAATAGGAAAAGCCAAAATAAAAACACCAAGCGATCTATGACAAGAAAGAAAACTACATGACATCAGAAGGTATGTTCCAATATTGCAAGGCCTTCATGACATTGGAACTTCTTTTGAACAGCAAAGATACAAGCTTCATTCTAACAGTCTCGAAAATGACTTCACACACTTGCTCCTCCTTCCTCGTGTCTGCAGCTGCGAACATAAGCCGAGAAACCACACTAACCAAAGAGCGCTTGGAAAAGATGGAGATCAGCCATGATGTGATGTCTTCTAAGCCCGTTATGTTTGCTTAGCAATAATTGTTTGAATTTTGGTTATTATTTTTTTAGTAAATTGCATTTTTGGTCCCTAAGGTTTGGCCAAATTGCAGCTTTGGTCCCTAACGTTTCGAAAGTGCAACGGTGGTCCTCATTTTGAAGTTTTTGCTGCATGTTTGGTCTCTGGCCTCCATCAAATGACACAAATACCCCTGTCCTTTTCTTTTTTAATATTCCTTTTCAGTTTTTAACACAAATGGTCCTTGTGTTGCGCAAGGCTTTACAAATTTAGTCCCTTTTTTTTTCACAAATGGTCCTTCTTACACAAAATCGTCCTTGTGTTGCACAAGGCTTACACAAATGGTCCTTGAGTCCGTTTTTTACATTTTTGTCCGTTTTTCTTACGTTTTTTCCGTTTTTGTCCGTTTTTCTTACGTTTTTTACGTTTTCGTCCGTTATTCTTACGTTTTTTTCAGTTTTGTCCGTTTTTCTTACGTTTTTGTCCGTTTTTGTCCGTTTTTTATCCGTTTTTGTCTGTTTTTCTTACGTTTTTGTCCGTTTTTCTTACGTTTTTTCCGTTTTCATACGTTTTTGTCCAATTTTCTTACGTTTTTTCAGTTTTTGTCCGTTTTTATCCGTTTTTGTCCATTTTTCTTACGTTTTTTACGTTTTCGTCCGTTATTCTTACGTGTTTTCCGTTTTCATACGTTTTTGTCAATATTTCTTACGTTTTTTCCGTTTTTGTCCGTTTTTATCCGTTTTTCTTACGTTTTCGTCCGTTATTCTTACGTTTTTTTTCCCGTTTTTCTTACGTTTTTGTCCTTTTTTTTCCTTTTTCTTTTTTTTAGTCCGAATTTTTTGTCCGATTTTTTTTTAACCAAATTTTTTTAAAAAAAATAAATTAAATTAAAAAATTTAAAAAAAAAAATCAAAATTTTTGTCCGATTTTTTTTTTCTTTTTTGTCTCAATTTTTTTAAAAAATAAAAAAAATAAAAGAAGTTCAAAATTTTTGTCCGATTTTTTTTTCTTTTTTGTCCAAATTTAAAAAAAATTAAAAAAATTCAAAATTTTTGTCCGATTTTTTTTTTGGCCAAAATTTTTTAAAAAAGTAAATAAAATAAAAAATAAAAAAAATTTAAAATTCGGACAAAAATTTTGAACCTTTTTTATTTTTTAAAAAAATTCGGACAAAAAAGAAAAAAAAGAACGGACAAAAATTTTGTTTTTTTTTTTAATTTTTTAATTTTTTTTTTTTTTTAAATAAATTTTGGTCAAAAAAAAATCGGACAAAAAAAAAAGAAAACAGAAAAAAAACGTACAAAACGTAAGGAAAATGAACAAAAACGGAAAAAAAAGGGACAAAAACGTAAGAAAAACGGATAAAAACAGAAAAAACGTAAGAAAAACGTATGAAAACGGAAAACACGTAAGAATAACAGACGAAAACGTAAGAAAAACGGACAAAAACGTAAGAAAAACGGACAAAAACAGAAAAAACGTAAGAAAAACGGACAAAAACGTATGAAAACGGAAAAAACATAAGAAAAACGGACAAAAACGTAAGAAAAATGGAAAAAAACGGAGAAAAACGGACAAAAACGAAAAAAAACGTAAGAAAAACGGACAAAACATATGAAAACGAAAAAAACGTAAGAATAACGGACGAAAACGTAAAAAACGTAAGAAAAACGGATAAAAACGTAAGAAAAACGGATAAAAACGGACAAAAACGGAAAAAACGTAAGAAAAACGGACAAAAACGTAAAAAACGGAAGAAAAATGGACTCAAGGACCATTTGTGTAAGCCTTGCGCAACACAAGGACGATTTTGTGTAAGAAGGACCATTTGTGAAATAAAATGACTAAATTTGTAAAGCCTTGCGCTATACAAGGACCATTTGTGTTAAAAACTGAAAAGGAATATAAAAAAAGAAAAGGACAAGGGTATTTGTGTCATTTGACGGAGGCCAGAGACCAAATATGCAGCAAAAACTTCAAAATGAGGACCACCGTTGCACTTTCGAAACGTTAGGGACCAAAGCTGCAATTTGGCCGAACCTTAGGGACCAAAAATGCAATTTACTCTTATTTTTTAAAATGAAAATTAATGTGTTTGTTATTATTTCCATCAATAACTATACACATAAATTTTTTTATTTTTATTATTATTTTTTGGGTTTTGTTAAACATAACCTTATGGGTTGTGTATAAGCTTTCTATAAATATAAAATTAACATTTAATGAACACTTAATAAACTTTAAACATTCCATAATTAACATCACTTATCTCTTTTATAATGATTAAAAATATATAATTATGGAATATATGAATTCATTAATTGTCATTTTTATAAATTTGGAATGCTTACACCCAATCCTATGGTTTGTGTTTAACAAAACCCTTATTT
>CP139509.1:120911735-120946413 GCA_021014915.2 Artemisia tridentata subsp. tridentata
GTGAAAATTCGACAAATTAGTAGGAGATAACTAGGGAGTAAGGATATCTAAGTTAACACGTTTTCCCTATCATACGAGTTACCACCAATTTACTTTTCTTGTTATTAGTTTAATTAATCTTATAATTAGTTTTGGTTTTGTTGGCCAGTAGCTAAACCGCCCATTCTTCAAACCCCGAGATTTTTACTTGCTTTCTAAAAAATATAAAAACACAAAAAGTGTAAAACCCGAAGTATTTGAACCATTTATTTTGCTTCATTTTGAACCTTAACCTAAGTTTGAAATATTAATTATATTTCATAAAACTTTACCTTATAATTATTTACACATTACAATTAATCATAAAACTAAATGAATTAAAAACTAACCTAAACTAATTATATCCTAAGTCCTAGCCCATTCCTTTAGTCGTGCATCTCACCAAGGAGAAAAGTCATACACATTTCCTTGGAGTTTTTGGAACCGATTATACCCACTTCAACCCTTCACACGTTTTGGATAAAATGAAAGGATAAGACCAAATCACTTAGTCATATTGGGAGGATTATTATGCTCCCTCCTTACCTTAACAATTACACATGACATTCCCATATATACTACACGTCATTCCATATCTATTCACACGTTATTTCCCTACATAATATATGTCGTATATTATTTTCCCCTCTCCATCTCTTTTGCACCGATCCAAAACCAATAACACACACACAAATACTTTTGTTGGCTGCCTGAAAAGAAGAAGAAGATAAGGAGGTCTTGGTGTTAGATTAGAGTGCTAAACGTGGGAGATTCTTGGTGTCTATACGAGCCTTAGTCCTTGCCCATTCGGTTTCATTGTTTCCAGTCGACACAGGTTTTGATTACCTTTCTTTTTCTGTTTTCCATTCGACATCACACATGTAAAACAAGAGTAAAACTATGCTCAAAAACCTGTTGGAATCATGCTCGATATACTGGTAGTTTGTCTTATTAAAGTACTACATAAAATCATGAAACCTAGGCCCTTTCTAATCTGTTTTGTGTCGTGTTTATGTGATTGCTTTTGTGTCATGTTTTCCAGCCCTCATGTCGACATATATATAACCTGTTACAAGCCCTAAGATCTTATATAAATGGTCATTAATGAAGCGCACAATAATAGAAACCCTAGGCTGCTTTTTAAATGAGAGGGTTATGATTTCATGTGGGGGTTTGTGGTGTATTTGTCTCGTTAAAAGTTGTTATGTGTGGGCTGTTTCGTATGACATTTGTGTGAGAAAACTTGGAATATACATATTGCCTAGATCGTGTTCAAGTGATGCATGTCGTGTATATGTTGTGTGTCGAGTTTTTGTAAGCAGTTTTATGCCCATTGGCAGCCTCTATATTCGACCTATAACCCTTCTAAAACAAGACCAATAAATATGATATAGAACCCATCGAACCATGCCTAAATCTATGTTTGTTTGCCACGTTATAAAGCCACATAAAATCATAATCATTTGCGCCTATATGATGATGTTTCGAGTCGAGTTTCATGATTGTTTTGGTGTCGTGTGTCTGGATTGTTTTGATGCCTTTTTCCAGCCCTTATGTCGACATGTTTATAACCATTTATCCAGCCTTAAAAACTGTAATAAAGGATCATTAATGTGGCGTTTAAAACAGAAAACCCTAGGCTGTTATACCACGTGAACTCGATGATTTTATGTAAAGAGTTTCTGTGGAAAACTAGAAGGGGGGGGGGGTTGAATAGTTTTACTTCTTTTTAATTTTACTGTGAAAACTTTTGTTTACTTTTAAAAACTTCGATTCGATCTTATGTGACTTCGACTCTTAAACAATATGAACAAATATAGACAAATGTAAATAAGTAATGCAAGTAAAGTAAATGAAATGAAATGAAAGATAGGGATGGAAAGATCAAACCACAACACAAGGATTTATAGTGGTTCGGCTACAAGGACACCTTCCTTGCCCTACTCCACTCCCCGAGTCACCTACTCGAGAGTTCTCTTCACTATGTCAACAAACTCCCTTATGGCGGAGAAAACCTTACACAACTTTAGCTTACACCGGCTTAACGACACAAAGCTAGATGTTGGGTTCTAATCGTAGCTAGAACCAATCTCGCGACTTCTACACAACTTCCTCACGACTTATTCACAACTTCTTCACGACGGCTTCACGACTTCTTCACGACGGCTTCACACCTTCTACACGACGGGTTCACAACTTCTACACTACGGCTTCATAACTTCTAAACTACGACTTCACAACTTCTACACAACTTCTTTACAACACAACTACTTGCTTACACTTAGATCTACTTATCACAACTATACAACACTTTACACAATTATAAAATGATATGAATTTAACTTCAATACTTCTTCTCTAGTTGAAGGAGTATTCTTCTTTGCACTTTGATGATGGAAGCTTGGATCACTTAGAAACCAATGCTTAAGAGAATATGATCAAAGGATTTTAGGAAGGATTTACAAGGATTAGAGAAGATTTAGAACAGAATATTTGTGGTGCAAAAGGTGAGAAAAAGTCCAGGGGAAAACTAGTATTTATAGGCAAAAACTGGACAGCTGTAGGAGCGGGGCGGTCCCTTTAAAATTAAGGGGACCGCCTTGTATAATTAAGGGGGCCGCCCCTCAAGACCGTTGCCCAGTTTTGTCTTTTTGTGGGGAAGGTTTTTCTGGAACATTTTTGCCATTTTTGGTTGAAAATTTGAATTCATAAATTTATAATGGATTAAACCTTTTTATTTATTACCAAAAATGTTTTTCTAAAAGATATAAAATGTTTTTGACATTTTATAAAAAATCTAGTGATTAAGAAAATGTTCCTTTGATCATATAATGCATTAAGCATTTGTTCATTCATACCTTAAGTGATTGAGTTGTTAAAATAGATATTTACAACTAAATACTTGTTTACGTCATAATTTTCCGTTTAATGATTTTACATTTTGTGATTATCAAAACATAGAGATATCGAAAAATATTAATAACGTGTTTAGGCATTATTTATATCAACAATCTCCCCCTTTTTGATGATTACAAAATCTAAACTCATTAAATTGAAAAATTAATTTTTAGACAAGTATTTAGTGAGTTTATATCTACTTCTCTCCCTTTTTGTAGAATCAAAAAGGTTATACCGACAAGTTTTAGACGTGAAATTTGTCGGGACGATAACTCCCCCTTGATGTGTACTCCCCCTCGTTCGAGGGCACCAAGGAGACGAGCTTTGAAAATCTTGCAAAAAAAAATATTAGAAGCACAAGTATATATATAGCAAAAAAAAAAGCAAGCATATATAAAAGAAAAACATCCATTAATCAAAAGTGTTGTGTATAAGTACACAACCAAATAGAGTACATCATACAACAATTAACAAAGAGTGCAACTAATGATACAACATAATCATCCCAAGAGTACATGATCCTCATAGAGCTTGCGACCAAAAAGGGTGGAAAACATTATTTTTGTTAAAAACATTTCATCTAGTTTGGATAGAATGGAGGAGGTGGTGGTGGAGGTGGGTTAGTTAACATATGCTCAATGCATGAGAACATGTATTGCATCTCATCCCGAAGACCAAAGATGATGGTTCAGTTATGAATGCAACAAAGGCAAGTGTCTCCATGAGCTTCAAGGAGACTCCAAGGAATGGGATTAACAAAGAGAGGTGGTGGAAGTGGTGAGGATGAAAAGTGAGCATCAAGAGGTGTGATAGGTGAGATGGAGATGGCAAGCTCGGTGGATGGAGGTTCTTGAGTGAGATGTGGTGGTGATGTTGTTTGTGGTGATGTTATTTGTGGTGAGGAGAGGTGTTTGTTGATGTAGTCATTGATGGATGAGGTTGAAGGTAAGGAAGAAAAGGAGGTACCATTGGTGGAAGGTGTTTTTGATGGTGCATTAGGTGAATTTGGAGATGAGCCTTTAGGTGGTGGTGATGGAGTGGTGTTGTCTTCTTTAGTAAGATCAATGAAAAGTTGTTTGGGTGGTATGATGACCAATTTTTGTTTCTTAGAGGTCTTGGAGATGGAGGATTTTGGTGATAGCATGGTGTTGTAGGTTGATGTTTGAAGGAGATGAGGATTGATGAAATGAGGTTTATCATTTGGAGAAAATTTATAATATGAAAGTATGGTTGGTTTGGGTAAGGTTTTGAGGTTTAGTATTAATATTCCAAACTCAGTTGGGTTATTAAGAGAAAGGGTAGCTGAGACTAGAGAAAAGGGGTCACAAGATGCAAAAGAAAATAGTGAAATTCACTGTCCGGATGGCCGGTCCCCTTAATTGTAGGCCGGCCCCCTTAAAATTAAGGGGACCGCCTAGCAAAATTAAGGGGGCCGCCCATCTGGTGTTTTCCCAGGCGATCAAAATTGAAAAATTTCCAGAAAAGGATCAATTTTTGGGGTGTGTTTGCAGCAAGCTCTATTTGAACCATGTATGTTAGGAATGATTAAATAGTGGCATAAACATATTAAATAATCATGTATACATTTAAACTAATACAAGCATATTATAGAGCAAGCATGTCAATAATCATTAAGTAGCAAGTATGTCAATGTAAGCATAGTATCAAAGTTCTAATCAAAAGAATGGTTAAAGTACTAACATACTATAAGGTACAAGAAACAAATAAAAAAAATTGTCTAATAACAATATTGTTCAAATAAGCCAACATCCACATCTCTATCTCTTCTTTCCGAAAATCTTCTTGAAAGCTTTTCCTATTGACTTGAAACCACCTCTAACCTCTTCATGCATCTGTTGAGTTGTGTTGAGTAATGCGGTTTGTCGTTCAAATAGGATTTGATCGGTTTGTTCGGAAGGAAGAGGAACTTGATAGTCGGAATAATTAAGTTTCGGGAGATTGTTCACGAACGTCGTGGGAGATGGAGTACTAACACGTGAGGTGCCTTCCTCCTCCTCATCATCATCTCTCCGATGACATGTGGAACTACGAGGTGCGAAGATATTAGGGTGACGAGATTTGCCCTTGTCACTTCGAGATCGGCGAAGTTGGCTACGAGTGAGAGGACGTAAGACGAGATGAACGAATTGATAGATATCACTCTCAAGATGTGGGTAATGTTCCATGACAAAACGATAAAGTCTAGTGAGGAACATACCATAAGGAAGATTGGCATGTGGAGTATTTTTGGCGGAGATGATATGATGGACAAAGAAATAAGCCAAATTGTATTGTCCTTCCGCAACAACACAATACAACATGTGAGCGATGCTAGCCGTGAGGTGGTCACGGTGTCTGCCGGTACCAAACGTATTCTCTCGAATGAGTTCTTCCCAATGCTTCATGTCGGGGCTTAGTTCTTTGAGAAGGACTTGGTTTGCATGAATGTCGACATTCTTCGACTTGATTCTTCGGCTAGTCGTACTACGTTCTAGCTCGAGTAGTCGACGAATGTCGTCAGGAGTTGGAATCTCATAATAGTATGGACCACCCTGAGGCCGATTTTTCTCAAGAGATGAGAGATCCCATTCATTTGAGAAAACGGCTTGACCGTTGAAAGGAATTCGGAGGATTTGACCAAACTGAGTGATGAACTCAAATAAGTACATTTTATTATCATCATTTATCCTATTTATTTGACTTGTTTTATTATATTATATATGAGAATTGATACGTTAATGTTTACTTTTGTAATTCTCAGGTAAAAACAAGTATTATGTGAAACATGGCGATTTTGGACTAATTATGGAGCAAAACAAGCAAGATGTTAAGAGTCTACTGAAATGTACAAGATCAAGATCATTCTTCTCCAGATACGCCGCAACACACTTCTTACATACGGCGTATCACTATCAAGATTTCACAAGTTACAATCCAAGTCAGCAAAGGACATGCGCCGCATAAAGAAATGGAGTTACGCTGCATCTTAAGGCGGTGTACGAATATTCCTGAATATATTAATCTTGGACCCCACGCGAAGTTAAGTCAATGCGCCGCATCTACTTATCCTATGCGCCGCATCTAACCCTCAGACAGAAACTATAAATACCCCAAGGTCAGACGAATTTCAGGGGTTAGAAACTTTAGCTTAACTCAGAAGAGAGAGATAGAAACCCTAAAGCCGAATTCAGACGTATTAGCAGCACAAGACACACCCTGAACGAAGATACAAGAGCTGTAAGAAGGTCCTGCATGTATTCAATTCATTAAGTAGTTTTGTTTTATTGTATTAGTACACTTTGATTCATCAGGATTGATGGGCTGATGTCATGTGACTACGGAATATCATGTCCACCCCTTAAAATTGCTTTCCCATTAATTAAAGTTTATATGTTGATGTCTTTGGTGACTTTTATTAGTGCATTGATAACCTCTGTGTCTAGCTGAGCATTGCTTGGGTCGCCATGCCCCTTCCTCGCCTATCTATTCTAGCGTATACGAAACGTGGGCATCACAAATGCTTAATATTCTAGGATAGTGGGATAGACATAAGTGATCATTAAGGGTTTACTCGCCGATAAGATTAGAGCCAACGAGAAAGGGTTAATTATATACACTTCATATAAAACTAGCAATAAAACAAGTGACAAGCTACTTAATTATCAGGACAGGTCTTCTTATTGTCTCAAGTATCTATCTGTGTACGTGTGTGCTAATCGCTGATTCGTGCTCATTAGTTTAGTTTTCTATTTAATCATAACCAAACCGTGCCAGTCTCTCAGGCTGAACCCCCTTGCGTTAGATTAGGTTGTATAGCTAACTTAAGATATTAAAATACTGATTAGAATAACTAGATAATACGTTCCACTCTTAGTGATCGACACTCTACTTACCATTATTGATGTGTGGTTTTGCGACCTTACAACAGGTTTTACCTCTCGAGGGATCTCAAGAGGCTTGCAATCCCCACCAGGCAGTGTACCTGACCGATGTAGTATAGTGTAGTGGCAAGTACCGGGGGATTGATCGTTCTCTAGGGGAATAGTGTCGTTAGGATTGAAAAACTACTCTAATAGGTCTAAGGGTGAGGGAAGATTCTTTTTGTATTTTTTTATATTTTTATAAAAGCAAGTAAAATCTCGGGTTTGAAGGAGTGGGCGGAATTAGTTGCTAGTCAACTAACCCAAATAACTACAATTGCAAATAAAATAAAATAACTGAAAATAAAAAGGTTGTGGAACTTATATGGAGAGAAATGTGTTTACTTAGATTTCCTTACTCCCTAACTATCTTTTACCGGTAGATTAGTGTGTATTAATTGCGTGGATGATGGGTGTATTCCTTAATACCAATCGTGGGGTGGCGTACGTACTTCCCCAACTCTATAAGCTCCTACTTCACTCCTATGTCGAGCCGGCTAAGAAGCTCCTAACATGGGATCACTAGAATTCGCTCATGCATTAAATACAACCATAAAAACCTTAGTACGCATTGGTTCATGTTTCTTAAGACGTTCAAGCAAGTTACCGTATAGGAGGTTAGACAGTTTTCTTAAGCCTAACATCGATAAACAATCATCCAATACAATTAATAACACACCAACAACCAATAATCAATAGTTAGGTTTCATTAGATCTAAGCAAACACAAGATAAATCTAGCCTAGCATGTTAAATAAAAGACAAGAACAAGATATAATCAAACAACACATAGACATATTGAATGATTAATTGATTACTTATCTTCAATTGAACATGGGAGATCCAAGGGTATAAAACCCTTAAAAATGGCAGAAAAATCGTCTTAGGGTTTCTCCTCACAAAGTTGCACCCCTAATGACTAAAAATTATGAGAATATATATAGAAAATCAGATCTGACGGCGTCACGTTATAGAGCTGACGCCGTCACCTCGCCGCGGTTAGGGTTTCTTGATGGCCTTCTTGACGCCGTCCCCTTTTAATCTTCCAAAATCCTCTCTGGCTTATCAAGGGTTGACGACCTTCTTGACGCCGTCCCCCTTTAATCTTCCAAAATCCTCTCTGGCTTATCAAGGGTTGACGGCGTCACACTAGGGCTTGACGCCGTCACAGGTACTTTTCCAGCAGATTTTTGAGACTTTGTCGTTTTCTTCACTTTTATGCTCCAAAAACGTCCAGAATGCTTCCTTTTTCAGATTTCTTCTCCAAAGTACCTAAAATGACAAAAGAAACGATTTAGGGCAATATTTGATCAAATAAATACGATTTAGGGCTTAAATGACCCCCTAAAAGCGGTACACTTTTCGCCTAATCAAATACCCTTACACTTGAGATTTGCTTGTCATCAAGCAAATGCGCTTTTATTCTAATCAAAATACAAGTTAGGGGTCATTTAACGCTAATATAAAAGTAATTACAACAAATAGTCGTTCCACTTTAATCATAATAAGCACGGAGATTACAGACTAGCACCTCACAAGTAGTGTTTAGATACTCACATCTCTCAGGTGTCATAAAAGTATATCTCACAAATGAAAATGAATAATATCTCTCACTACCTGTCATAGCAAATAGATTACCATAGGCTTGGGAAAGGATCAAAAACCTCCTCCACTAGGCGTAAGCACCTAAGATAAACTATCAAAGAGGGCTTTTAAACGGGTTATAACGTTAGGTGTAGGGATATGATAAACACGGTTTTGTTGGATAAAGGATATTTTACTGGTGGCGAGTTAAAGATCTTGATTAATTACATGTACAATATGGCGTTGCTAAGCCAAGACTAGACTCGACTTAAGCTAATGAAAAAAATAACAAAAAGATAAAATAAACATAAAATGAAACGGGATGGTAGTCCGTATGTTTTTTATACTTTTTTTTTTTTTTTTTTTTCATACACTCTTGCCCTACCATCCAAAATAATACATCATAGGGGGGTTGTATCCCCCTTACACTTGAACTTTTACATAACTTTACAATTAACTATTCTAATGACTCGAATTAAGATAATCGAAACACTTGGAGTACTTTTAAAATATTTAGCACATATGGGGGTAATAATGTTGTTCTTCCCCATTACTCCATTACACTAGTACTTTACCCATGAGTCCCAATCGTCCCAAAACAATATGTACAAGGATATGACTCGACTTAGCAACCATGTAATCAATTAGATAATTAACTTGGGGTTTAAACAAATGTTGTCACAATAATGCACTAAAAATGAGTGCACACAAGGTAAGCTAAGGCGATTTGGGTGTACATTTAAGTGGGGTGTAAACAAATTCTTACTTTAAGTAAAATGCTTAAAGTTAGAAACGAAAAGATAGGCTCTGAGGGGTGTACTAGGGGTATCGTGTACTAAAAATGAGTACAACGCAAGGGTGTGGGAGAATTACTTGACCAATGTAGCCCATGTAATTATAACAAAAACACAGGTGTAAAACAATGGGTTAATCCTAATGCCTCTTATCATGTAGTAAATCTAACTACACGAATGTAGTCTCACTTGTGGCCTCGGAATGGTCCTAACGCAAGTTCTAAAATCTAAGTGCTACCGGTACACACATCATAGCATAAATGTTTTTCCTACCAATTCTAGGGGCGAACCTCACATATTTGGGGGTGGAAATTTTTTTTAGTGGTACGGTTTTGTGCTAGTCATATAACTCCTATCCGTGAGACGCTCATTAAGACCAAAGTTTCACTCCTATATGTTGTAAAAAAATTTAAATTTGGCACTAAAATTGCCTTAACAGGTATTTATCTCAGTTTTATTACACATCTACCATCAAACAAACAAAAATCAAGTGCAATTGTATTCTCTAAGGTATCATCATTTACCCTCCCCTTACACTTAAGCTGAACATTGTCCCCAATGTTCATTCAAAGGATGTAAAAGTAAATAAGGTAAAAGAATGAAAACAAATACTCCCCTGATTCGTTCGATGTGGATAATCCGGTAACATGGTTAAATCCTCCTCCAAGAAAATGTTGAAGCTTCAAGATTAAAGCAGCGCCAAAAGCTAGATTCCACATACATCTCCTTGTCCAAAATAACCTGTTAAACCTTAGAAAACAAACACGAAAACCTGCATAACATCGGCGGGATAAATCTGTATAAGGATATAATGGTTGTGGAATGATTATTTTGCAGATTCCTGGAGTTTATAAGTTAGAGATTTAATAAAGCATTTTATGATTCCGGAAGAAAAACAAAACTTTCAAAAAAAAAATTCCAGAAAACTGTTCCTGACCCCGTCAGAAGTGATCTGACAGATTTTTCATGTTAAGTTTCCGGAAAATTTCTGGAAAAACTCAATCCTTATTTCCTGGAAATCCTGCAAAACATCATTATGACTCGATACAAGCATTTGACTCAAACAATTACTAATATGTATGTTAATTTAATATTGTTATGATTCATGTTCATCTGTTCTAATAAACCGATTTGGATTTCCCTTACACTTAACTTTTGCAAAATACCTTTATATGTAATTAAGACGAAGTTAAAAACAAGATAAAACATTTTCACCATTTAGTTTCGAACATGAATCAATAATAATAAAAATTAAACATACATACGGAAGCAAATAAAATCAAACAAACAAATAAATAAACACACAAAGCAAATAAAGCTTGGGTTGCCTCCCAAGAAGCGCTTTTCTTTATTAACGAGTCTTGTAGCTAGACTCAAAGTCCTTTTAACCTATGTAAGTGAGATCGTCATCGAGGACATCTTTAGGGTTAAGCTTGGATTGAAGTTTTCTATTGGTCCGCATAGTACGATATATCTTTTCAAACCTCTCTCCATCCGGGTCATACAATGTCATCTTAATATGCCATGACCCATCTCCATCTTTGGGTGGTTTGTCCCAATCCCACTTATGATCATTGTCTTCACATTTCCACCTATTCATCCCTAGGTTAATTGGCAAAACTCCTAGGAAATCAATCATCTTCTTAAAAACTAGAGGGTCTTCAAATGGATCCAATTCGGTGTCCCTAGCCAAGAGTTGTTCTACCGTATGTGTTCGGCTCACAAAGTCCTCTTCTAGGTAAAATGGGCGTTGGGGTCCTATGAAGTCTCCATCGATCCAGGGTCCATATCTAGATGGTTTCCTATTTAATTCTAACCAATGGGGTGTTGGTTCCTCACTAGTATCATAGGCATGTTTCTTCACATCATAGACTGACCAAGTATCGCCTTCTCCTACCGCTATCTTAGATTCCTTACAATCAATCATAGCACTAGCGGTCGCCAAAAATCCTCTACCTATCAACAAGGGGCATGTAGGGTCGCTAACCATATCAAGGACGTGGAAATCGGCTAAAATGGTTAGTTTTCCTATGTGTACTAACACGTCCTTGACTACTCCAACCGGGTAAGCAACACTTCCATCCGCTAAGCCTATTATTACCTCGGTTTCTTCAAGTTTCCCTAGTTTTAGAGAGGTGTGGAGAGGTAACGGAAGTAGGTTAAGGCTTGATCCAAGATCGGCTAATGTGTCATAAGCCTCCGAATTACCGATCTTGCAAGGTAGAACAAATAAGCCCGGATCATCTAACTTCTTAGGTAGTTTGTTTTGAAAGAAGGCGGTCCCTTTGTCACCTAACTCGAGCTTCTTCTCATATTTTTCTAAGAGGGCATTATAATAGGGGGCTCGTGCTAATACATCAATAACCGGACGTTCAAGGTGGAGCTCCTTGAATTCTTCGTCAAGGTTTTGAGTGGGAGGTGTTTCAACTATGTTGTTGACCAATTTAGTGTTGGATATCATAACTTCTTGGTCATTTTGAACGACTTGGGTTTGTTTGAAACACGAGCTCATGGAATTGACCGAATAATATTGTGGACAAGAACTAGGAGACGAAACCGATGAAATGGCGTTGACGTTTAGTTTCGGGTTCTTGACTGTGTTGCTAGGGAGTGCTCCCATTTCTCGGTCATTGAGGGCTTTCAACAAAGTGTCAATCTTATTGGTCATCTCGCTTTGTTTTTGTTTGAAATCGGCTTCAAACTTTGCTAAACGAGCTTCTTGAGATGTCACGAAGTTGGACATCAACCCTTCAAAGTTATTGGTACTACCATAGTTGGAAGGATTGTTGGAACCGCTTGATTGAAAACGATTAGGTGGGTTGGAAGAATTGGTTTGTTGTGCGTTTTGGTTTTGTTTCCACCTAAGGTTTGGGTGATTTTTCCATGAGGGGTTGTATGAATCACCGTAGGGGTTTGGCTCGGGTTTGAAAGTGTACCACTTGTCTCCCGCTCCGTCGGTACGCGAGGATGCGTAGTCCGCAAAAGCTTGTTCGGGGAGTTCCATGCAATCACGAGTGTCGTGGGGACCACTACATAATTCACACGAAGAAGTGATTTTGTTCACTTGGCTTGAAGGTTTAGGAGCCTCGTAGGATTTCATAAGAAACTTGACTTGGTCTTCAAGTTCTATGATCCTACGGTCGGAAGTGCTTGAATTGTTCGAAGGCAAAGATATTGCCTTGACCGTTTTATTCAAATCACGGGGATCATTCCAACTTGCGTTGTCATAAAGAGCAAGATCTTCCAGGAGAGCCCATGATTGTTCCGCACTTAGATCACGTAGCTTACCACCGGCCGATTGGTCAATGGTTTGCCTCGTGGAGAGATTGATATGGTCATAGAAGATTTGGACTTGGAGCCAAAGTTCTATGCCATGGTGAGGGACTTTTTGGAGTAAGTCCTTGAATCGAGTCCATGCCTCGTAGAGGGTTTCGCCTTGACGTTGTTGGAACATCAAGATATCATTCCTTAGCTTGGTAGTTCTTCCTGGTGGGAAAAACTGAGCAAGGAAACGAGTGGTGAGATCATCCCAAGAGGTGATGGATCCTGCGGGTAGACGCTCTAGCCATTGACTAGCTTGGTCGTCTCCCGAGTGGCAACATCAAGGTCTATAGAATCAACGATTTTGAGAAAGTCCTTGAGATGTTGATTAGGATCTTCGGAACGAAGTCCATGGAATGCGCATCCGCTTTGCACCAACCGGATGGTGTCGGATCGCAAGGGAGTGACATTGGCTCCTTGAGTGAGCTCAATGGTGTTTCGATAGCCATGGTGGCTAGGACGGGAGTAGTCTCCTAAGGTACGGGCTCTAGGAGGTGGGTGTTGTTGTGGTGGTGGGTTGTTGGGATCGAGGATATTACCACCTTCCATGATGTCGGATGGTAATGGTTACGAACAAAGAAACGAAGAAAAAAGATAGACTAAAGAAAACCTAGAAAAATAAAATAAAAATCTCACTAGAAAGGAATCTAGTGAGTAGACCTAATAAAATAAAAATTCAACCTAAACAATAACTATTCCCCGGCAACGGCGCCAAAAACTTGATGCGTGGTTTTGCGACCTTACAACAGGTTTTATCTCTCGAGGGATCTCAAGAGGCTTGCAATCCCCACCAGGCAGTGTACCTGACCGATGTAGTATAGTGTAGTGGCAAGTACCGGGGGATTGATCGTTCTCTAGGGGAATAGTGTCGTTAGGATTGAAAAACTACTCTAATAGGTCTAAGGGTGAGGGAAGATTCTTTTTGTATTTTTTTATATTTTTATAAAAGCAAGTAAAATCTCGGGTTTGAAGTAGTGGGCTGAATTAGTTGCTAGTCAACTAACCCAAATAACTACAATTGCAAATAAAATAAAATAACTGAAAAAAAAAGGTTGTGGAACTTATATGGAGAGAAATGTGTTTACTTAGATTTCCTTACTCCCTAACTATCTTTTACCGGTTGATTAGTGTGTATTAATTGCGTGGATGACGGGTGTATTCCTTAATACCAATCGTGGGATGGCGTACGTACTTCCCCAACTCTATAAGCTCCTACTTCACTCCTATGTCGAGCCGGCTAAGAAGCTCCTAACATGGGATCACTAGAATTCGCTCATGCATTAAATACAACCATAAAAACCTTAGTACGCATTGGTTCATGTTTCTTAAGACGTTCAAGCAAGTTACCGTAAAGGAGGTTAGCCAGTTTTCTTAAGCCTAACATCGATAAACAATCATCCAATACAATTAATAACACACCAACAACCAATAATCAATAGTTAGGTTTTATTAGATCTAAGCAAACACAAGATAAATCTAGCATAGCATGTTAAATAAAAGACAAGAACAAGATATAATCAAACAACACATAGACATATTGAATGATTAATTGATTACTTATCTTCAATTGAACATGGGAGATCCAAGGGTATATGATGAAGCGAAAAGTGTACCGCTTTTAGGGGGTCATTTAAGCCATAAATCGTATTTATTTGATCAAATATTGCCCTAAATCGTTCCTTTTGTCATTTTAGGTACTTTGGAGAAGAAATCTGGAAAAGGATGCATTTTGGACGTTTTTGGAGCATAAAAGTGAAGAAAACGACAAAGTCTCAAAATCGGCTGGAAAAGTACCTTTGACGGCGTCAGGGATTGTTCCAGACGGTGTCACGGCTTGGCAAAAAGAGGTGGATATGAAAAATACACATGATAAGCCAGAGAATTTTTCTATGGAAAATCTGACGGCGTCACCCTTTAAGGTGATCAAGGCCATCACGGTTTAAACTAAAGAGGGACGGCGTCAAGCCCATTTCTGACGGCGTCAAGCCTTGATAGGCCAGAGCGGATTTTGGAAGGCTACAAAGGGACGGCGTCAAGAAGGCCATCCGGGAACCCTAGACACGGCGAGGTGACGGCGTCAAGTCCTATAACGTGACGCCGTCAGCCCTTAAACTCTATATATAGTTTTGCAATTTTTTGTCATTAGTGTGCAACTTTGTGAGGAGAAACCCTAAGACGAATTTCTGCCATTTTTAAGGGTTTTCATACCCTTGGATCTCCCATGTTTAATTGAAGATAAGTAATCATTTAATCATTCAATATGTCTATGTGTTGTTTGATTATATCTTGTTCTTGTCTTTTGATTAACATGCTAGGCTAGATTTATCTTGGATGATTGTTTATCGATGTTAGGCTTAAGAAAACTGGCTAACTTCCTATACGGTAACTTGCTTGAACGTCTTAAGAAACATGAACCAATGCGTACTAGGTTTTTATGGTTGTATTTAATGCATGAGCGAATTCTAGTGATCCCATGTTAGGAGCTTCTTAGCCGGCTCGACATAGGAGTGAAGTAGGAGCTTGTAGAGTTGGGGAAGTACGTACGCCACCCCACGATTGGTATTAAGGAATACACCCGTCATCCACGCAATTAATACACACTAATCAACCGGTAAAAGATAGTTAGGGAGTAAGGAAATCTAAGTAAACACATTTCTCTCCACATAAGTTTCACAACCTTTTCATTTTCAGTTATTTTATTTTATTTGCATTTGTAGTTATTTGGGTTAGTTGACTAGCAACTAATTCCGCCCACTCATTCAAACCCGAGATTTTACTTGCTTTCATAAAAATATAAAAAAAAATACGAAAAGAATCTTCCCTCACCCTTAGACCTAATTAGAGTAGTTTTTCATACCTAACGAACACTATTCCCTGTGGAGAACGATCAATCCCCCGTACTTACCACTACACTATACTACATCGGTCAGGTACACTGCCTGGTGGGGTTGTAAGCCTCTTGAGATCCCTCGAGAGGTAAAACCTGTTGTAAGGTCGCAAAACCACGCATCAAGTTTTGGCGCCGCTGCCGGGGAATAGTTATTGTTTAGGTTGAATTTTTATTTTATTAGGTCTACTCACTAGATTCCTTTCTAGTGAGATTTTTATTTTATTTTTCTAGGTTTTTCTTTAGTATATCTTTTTTCTTCGTTTCTTTGTTCGTAACCATTACCATCCGACATCATGGAAGGTGGTAATATCCTTGATCCCAACAACCCACCACCACAACAACACCCACCTCCTAGAGCCCGTACCTTAGGAGACTACTCCCGTCCTAGCCACCATGGCTATCGAAACACCATTGAGCTCACTCAAGGAGCCAATGTCACACCCTTGCGATCCGACACCATCCGGTTGGTGCAAAGCGGATGCGCATTCCATGGACTTCGTTCCGAAGATCCTAATCAACATCTCAAGGACTTTCTCAAAATCGTTGATTCCATAAACCTTGATGTTGCCACTCGAGAGACGACCCGACTGTGTCTCTTTCAATTCTCTCTGCGGGACCAAGCTAGTCAATGGCTCGAGCGTCTACCCGCAGGATCCATCACCTCTTGGGATGATCTCACCACTCGTTTTCTCGCTCAGTTTTTCCCACCGGGAAGAACTACCAAGCTAAGGAATGATATCTTGATGTTCCAACAACGTCAAGGCGAAACCCTCTACGAGGCATGGACTCGATTCAAGGACTTACTCCAAAAAGTCCCTCACCATGGCATGGATCCTTGGCTACAAATTCAACGATTTTATGATGGCGTAAACCATCAAACTAGAAGAACCATAGATTACGCTGCCAATGGAAGGCTGAGCAGGCTCAGTGTCGATAAGTGCTGGGAAGTCATTGAGGACTTAGCACAGTACGAAGAAGAAGAATGGGATGACTCAACGTTCTCGGAAGAAGGGATTTTAAATTGCATGAGTGCAACCCAAGAACAGCTGTTCGAAAACATAAAAAGGCAGGTTGAGAGATTAATGGAAGCTGAGACACCTACGGCTGATGAAAATCCCGATGAGTGTGTGAACACAATTGGTAAACATACGTTTCATCAATTCTCACGCCAAGATGAATTTGAAGGGATAATGCTAACTTTCGTGAACGACCAAGAGAGACGGATCCAGAAATTAGAGACTCAATTGAAAAACACCCAAGATATGTTCATGGAACTAGCAGAAAAGTTTATCGCGAGAATAAAGGAGAAAATTAGGGAAGAAGCTTCACACAAAAAGATCGAGAAGATCTTTGAACTCCCGGTCCCTAATGAACCATACAACGAATGGGATGATGAAACCCCTCTCCCCGAGCCTTCACCTTTAAAACCCTCTTATCCATTTGGATCCCCTCGCGAGAAAAAGAATTCTCAAGATCATAGCATTTTCGTGGGAAGCATGGTTGTCACGCTCCCTAACTTTCATGAAGCTAGGAAACGATCTTTTGGCTTTAAGCCAGGTGTGAGAAGAACTCAATTAAAGCACACCCTCATTTCGAAAACCCCCTGGAAAAGTTCCTCTCACTCCCTGAATACCTGCCGTGATGGAAATTGGAACCTGAATGAGACGTCAACCGGCCCTTCCCAACAGTTTACTACATCCCGTGACAGTAACAAAACATTTGACCCAGGAGGAACTTGTTAACGAGACTAGCTATCAGGGTTATTGACCCTGACTAGCTGCTCACTTAAGGTACAAGGGGCTCATTTGTAAACTGGCACAAAGTGGTAAATTACGCTGGTCTGACGGCGTCAGACTATGAACGTGACGCCGTCACCCCGTCTGCACAGCAATAATAACTTTACTTCCATCACTTTCATCACAAACCCCACAAACCATATCCACTCCAACACCACCCACGAATTTTCAAGGTCAAATTCACCGACTTTCGTTACCAATCTCCACGTGGTAAGTAATTCTTATTCATTCTTTTCGCTTTAATTACTCATAGGATTCTTAAATTTCGAAAACCCCCAACTCATGAAACCCTAGGATTGATTCATGCCTAGAACTCATAATGCCTTTAATTAGTGTTATTTAGCAATGATTAAAGCATTTGATGATTGGCAATCAAATGGGTCTATTCACTAATTGGGTGGCCACGAATTTGAACCATAACCTATGATCCAATCACCCATTTTGCTGTAAAAAGGGGCGTTTGGTTTATAAGCTTGAAGTTTGGATATTGATTTTTCCCTCGTAATTTTGGATTTGAATTTGGTCGAACCTGACGGCGTCGCCTAGAAAAGGGTGACGGCGTCAGACTTGTCTGATGATCAACCAATTCTTTGATTCACAAATTAACCCTTTTTGTTCCTCCTTGCTTTGTTCCAGATAATGAGTAAGCGTCAAAGACCTAGCAGAGGGAGTTCTTCTAGATCTCAACAAGAGAACTTTGGCGACACGGTCCTCAGTTGGGGTGTCTTCAATGACGATGTTGCCACGACTAAATACACCCAATTGTTACAACACAAAGTTGAAAATGGGGCCGTGGTTGATTGGAGCTTTTTGAGGAGGGAAGGTCTTGAGCAAACCTTTCTCCAAAGCTTTCAGACCGATGAATTTACCGGCCCTCAGTGGGAAAACCTGTTTAAAATTCAAGAGCCGGTCTATGACGAATTGGTACGTGAATTCTTTGCCACTTTTCACTTTGACATGGCCGAGGCAAGGACCGATGTGGGCAGGACCACAATCTATTTTAGGCTGGGGGGTGAGCTTAGGACATGCTCGGTTACTGAGTTTGGATGGAGACTAGGGTTGTATAGTCAGCATGAAACCACTCAAGCAGGGTTCATGACTAGGTTGTTGCATGGAGAGACAATGAGGAATGATTTTAGATGTTCCATGTTCTGGCCGACTATTGGGGATGGGGTGTACACCTCGACTACTGTGGCATCTCAAATCAGGGAACCTAGGGTTAGGTTGACCCATAGATGTCTCACCTACAGCTTGACAGGGCGCCACAGCTCTCACCACCGCGTCACTGCTTCCGACCTCTTCTATTTGTACACCATTTACTCAGATGAGGTTTACTGCAACATCCCATTTTGGGTGGCTAGCTTTCTGAATGGTGGAGTTGGGGAAAGGGAAGGAGATAGGATTTATGGTGGGATGTTTATCACCCGGCTGGCCCGATCCTATGGAGTCCTCAGGCCCGAGGTCATGAGGTATTTGAGTGGTGGTGATGCATGCAGGACAGTGAAGGTTAGGTCCCTGAAGCAGATGGAGGTTGTTATGGAGATGCATGATGGGACCTTTATGTGGTATAATCCAGACGGAGATGAGGATGTTGGTGGTGGGGATGATGAGGAGGAGGAGCATCAGCAGCAGCAGCATGGGGGTTATGAGGCTGGTACGACAGATTACTACCGGCACATGAGCAGAGGGGATTGGCAGGCTCACCAGGGGGCATGGATGGGCCAGGTTGATACTTGGAGAACCCGGGTGGACGAGAGGTTCGACTGGATGTATGATCACACTGTTCGGCAGATGCAGCATTTATCTACGCGTGATCAGTTGGACCCACACCTGCAGATTGACCCTTTCCCTGGGCGTGAGCAGGACTACCCACCATATGGGTACTACGGGCACCTCCCTCCTAACTACGACTATCGCCACGGTCCCCCACCCCAGTGATGATTTGATTTGATGTTATAATGTTTGAACAATTTAATCTATGGTTGTATATTTTGGAACAATTTGGTCTGTAATAGTTTAGGATTTGGCATCTTTTGGCCTTTAAACATTTGTGACACTTTGTTTTCTTTATTGCATGCAAGTTTTATTTGTTTTGTGTGTTTATTCATTTGTTTGTTTGATTTTATTTGTTTCCGTATGTATGTTTAATTTTTATTATTATTGATTCATGTTCAAAACTAAATTGTGAAAATGCTTTATTTTGTTTTTAACTTCGTCTTAACTACATATAAAGGTATTTTGCAAAAGTTAAGTGTAAGGGAAATCCAAATCGGTTTATTAGAACAAATGAACATGAATCATAATAATAATAAATTAACATACATATTAGTATTTGTTTGAGTCAAATGCTTGTATCGAGTCATAATAATGTTTTGCAGGATTTCCAGGAAGTAAGGTATAGGTTTTTCCAGAAATTTTCCGGAAACTTAACATGAGAATTCTGTCAGATCATTTCTGACGGCGTCAGGCATTACAACCTGACGGCGTCAGGTTTTAATTTTCTGAAATTTTTGAAAGTTTTGTTTTCATAAAAAGTTTTTATTAAATCTCTAACTTATAAACTCCAGGAATCTGCAAAATTATCATTCCACAAGCATTATATCCTTATATATAGATTTATCCCGCCGATGTTATGCAGGTTTTCGTGTTTGTTTTCTCAGGTTTAACAGGTTATTTTGGACAAGGAGATGTATGGGGAATCAAGCTTATGGCGATGCATTAGTCTTGGAGCTTCTACATTCTCTTGGAAGATGATCTAACCATGTTACCTCTTTATCCACCAAACGAATCAGGGGAGTATTTGATTTCATTCTTTTACCTTGTTACTTTTACATTTTGTTATTTGAACATTGGGGACAATGTTCATCTTAAGTGTAAGGGGGTAAAAATACGATACTTTAGAGAATACAATTGCACTTGATTTTTGTTTGTTTGATGGTAGATGTGTAATAAAACTGAGATAAATACCTGTTAGGGCAATTTTAGTGCCAAATTTAAAATTTTTTACGACATATAGGAGTGAAACTTTGGTCTTAATGAGCGTCTCATGGATAGGAGTTATATGACTAGCACAAAAACCGTACCACTAAAAAAAAAAATTTCACCCCCAAATATGTGAGGGTCGCCCCTAGAATTGGTAGGAAAAGCATTTATGCTATGATGTGTGTACCGGTAGCACTTAGATTCTAGAACTTGCGATAGGACCATTCCGAGGCCACAAGTGAGACTACATTCGTGTAGTTAGATTTACTACATGATAAGAGGCATTAGGATTAACCCATTGTTTTACACCTGTGTTTTTGTTATAATTACTTTGGCTACATTGGTCATGTAATTCTCCCACACCCTTTGCGTTGTACTCATTTTTAGTACACGATACCCCTAGTACACCCCTCAGAGCCTATCTTTTCGTTTCGACCTTTAAGCATTTTACTTAAAGGAAGAATTTGTTACACCCCACTTAAATGTACACCCAAATCGCCTTAGCCTACCTTGTATGCACTCATTTTAAGTGCATTATTGTTACAACATTTGTTTAAACCCTTAGTTAATTATCTAATTGATTACATGGTTGCTAAGTCGAGTCTTATCCTTGTACATATTGTTTTGGGACGATTGGGACTCATGGGTAAAGTACTAGTGTAATGGAGTAATGGGGAAGAACAACATTATTACCCCCATATGTGCTAAATATTTTAAAAGTACTCCAAGTGTTTCGATTATCTTAATTCGAGTCATTAGAATAGTTATTTGTAAAGTTATGTAAAAGTTCAAGTGTAAGGGGAATGCAACGCCCCTATGATGTATTATTTTGGATGGTAGGGCAAGAGTGTATGAAAAAAAAAAAAAAAAAAAAAAAAAATCAAGAAAAATACAAAAAAATGATAAAAAGAAAAGTAGAAAAAAACATACGGACTACCATCCCATTTCATTTTATGTTCATTTTATGTTTTTGTTATTTTGTTTTTAGCTTAAGTCGAGTCTAGTCTTGGCTTAGCAACGCCATATTGTACATGTAATTAATCAAGATCTTTAACTCGCCACCAGTAAAATATCCCTTATCCAACAAAACCGTGTTTATCATATCCCTACACCTCACGTTATAACCCGTTTAAAAGCCCTCTTTGATAGTTTATCTTAGGTGCTTACGCCTAGTGGAGGAGGTTCTCGATCCTTTCCCAAGCCTATGGTAATCTATTTGCTATGACAGGTAGTGAGAGATATTATCCGTTTTCATTTATGAGATTTATTTTGATGACACTTGAGAGATGTGAGTATCTAAACACTACTTGTGAGGTGCTAGTGTGTAATCTCCGTGCTTATTATGATTAAGGTGGAACGACTATTTGTTGTAATTACTTTTATATTAGCGTTAAATGACCCCTAACTTGTATTTTGATTAGAATAAAAGCGCATTTGCTTGAGGACAAGCAAATCTCAAGTGTAAGGGTATTTGATGAAGCGAAAAGTGTACCGCTTTTAGGGGGTCATTTAAGCCATAAATCGTATTTATTTGATCAAATATTGCCCTAAATCGTTCCTTTTGTCATTTTAGGTACTTTGGAGAAGAAATCTGGAAAAGGAAGCATTTTGGACGTTTTTGGAGCATAAAAGTGAAGAAAACGACAAAGTCTCAAAATCGGCTGGAAAAGTACCTTTGACGGCGTCAGGGATTGTTCCAGACGGCGTCACGGCTTGGCAAAAAGAGGTGGATATGAAAAATACACATGATAAGCCATAGAATTTTACTATGGAAAATCTGACGGCGTCACCCTTTAAGGTGATCAAGGCCATCACGGTTTAAACTAAAGAGGGACGGCGTCAAGCCCATTTCTGACGGCGTCAAGCCTTGATAGGCCAGAGCGGATTTTGGAAGGCTACAAAGGGACGGCGTCAAGAAGGCCATCCGGGAACCCTAGACACGGCGAGGTGACGGCGTCAAGTCCTACAACGTGACGCCGTCAGCCCTTAAACTCTATATATAGTTTTGCAATTTTTTGTCATTAGTGTGCAACTTTGTGAGGAGAAACCCTAAGACGAATTTCTGCCATTTTTAAGGGTTTTCATACCCTTGGATCTCCCATGTTTAATTGAAGATAAGTAATTACTTAATCAATCAATATGTCTATGTGTTGTTTGATTATATCTTGTTCTTGTCTTTTGATTAACATGCTAGGCTAGATTTATCTTGTGTTTGCTTAGATCTAATGAAACCTAACTATTGATTATCGGTTGTTAATGTGTTATTAATTGTATTGGATGATTGTTTATCGATGTTAGACTTAAGAAAACTGGCTAACCTCCTATACGGTAATTTGCTTGAACGTCTTAAGAAACATGAACCAATGCGTACTAGGTTTTTATGGTTGTATTTAATGCATGAGCGAATTCTAGTGATCCCATGTTAGGAGCTTCCTAGCCGGCTCGACATAGGAGTGAAGTAGGAGCTTGTAGAGTTGGGGAAGTACGTACGCCACCCCACGATTGGTATTAAGGAATACACCCGTCATCCACGCAATTAATACACACTAATCAACCGGTAGAAGATAGTTAGGGAGTAAGGAAATCTAAGTAAACACATTTCTCTCCACATAAGTTTCACAACCTTTTCATTTTCAGTTATTTTATTTTATTTGCATTTGTAGTTATTTGGGTTAGTTGACTAGCAACTAATTCCGCCCACTCATTCAAACCCGAGATTTTACTTGCTTTCATAAAAATATAAAAAAAATACAAAAAGAATCTTCCCTCACCCTTAGACCTAATTAGAGTAGTTTTTCATACCTAACGAACACTATTCCCTGTGGAGAACGATCAATCTCCCGTACTTACCACTACACTATACTACATCGGTCAGGTACACTGCCTGGTGGGGTTGTAAGCCTCTTGAGATCCCTAGAGAGGTAAAACCTGTTGTAAGGTCGCAAAACCACGCATCAGTATAAAACCCTTAAAAATGGCAGAAAAATCGTCTTAGGGTTTCTCCTCACAAAGTTGCACCCCTAATGACTAAAAATTATGAGAATATATATAGAAAATCAGATCTGACGGCGTCACGTTATAGAGCTGACGCCGTCACCTCGTCGCGGTTAGGGTTTCTTGATGGCCTTCTTGACACCGTCCCCTTTTAATCTTCCAAAATCCTCTCTGGCTTATCAAGGGTTGACGACCTTCTTGACGCCGTCCCCTTTTAATCTTCCAAAATCCTCTCTGGCTTATCAAGGGTTGACGGCGTCTCACTAGGGCTTGACGCCGTCACGGGTACTTTTCCAGCAGATTTTTGAGACTTTATCGTTTTCTTCACTTTTATGCTCCAAAAACGTCCAGAATGCTTCCTTTTCCAGATTTCTTTTCCAAAGTACCTAAAATGACAAAAGGAACAATTTAGGGCAATATTTGATCAAATAAATACGATTTAGGGCTTAAATGACCCCCTAAAAGCGGTACACTTTTCGCCTCATCAATTATATTCATACTGACCGGGTACACTGCTCGTTAAAGTGTGTGTTTTATTGATAAGTCGGCTAAATATAAATTTAAAACTTGAGTAGGCATGAATACTGCTAAAACCACAACGACATCACGCGCGCACCAAGTTTTTGGGGCCGCTGCCGTGGATATAAAAGAATTAGAGCAATACACACGCACATCAAGTTTTTGGCGCCGTTGCCGGGGAGTGAATTGTTATTATCTTTTAATTTGATTAGTATTTTAATTAGGTTTTTAATTTTTAGATTCTAACCACTAACCCGTTGTATATTAGATAAATTGCATTCATTGTATTATTTGCATATTTTCTGTTTTTGTGTGTTTTTATTTTATGTAATTTTTGTTTCTTTTTTTTTTATCTTATTTTTATTTTTATTTTATGTATTTTTCTGCATTCTGCTATCGTTGTACTGTGCTGATACAAACGATACGGCGCATCTGTTTTCATAGATACGGAGTATTGCGTTTAATTTTTATAAAATACAAGTCGTTTAATAAATTCGAGTACGACGCATCTTTCCCCAAGATACGGCGTATTGTGTTTTTAATAAGAAATTTTTCTAAACCCTAAAGCCATACGACGCATCTGTTTTTGCAGATACGGCGTATTTATTATTTACATTAAAAACAGTTTTCGAATTATTAAACAGATACGACGCATCGATCTTTATCGATACGGCGCATATTCTAAATAAAAAATCTCGTATTTTGAAACGTAACGAAAATACGGGGCATTAGCTTTTGTTAATACGACTCATTTAATTTTAATAAATATAATCGATTTTTGATAATTTAGACTGGATACGGCGCATTCTAAATTATAAGCGGCGTATCTGTTTTCTGAATAAAAGTCTGATTAAATTTTAACGTAATAAGATACGGCGTATCCATCTTTCTGGATACGGCGCATCATCTGTAGGTATCAGCAAAATTTTATTTATCCCGAACTGAGAAATTCTAATCAACTTTCCTGTCTCTTAGAAAATTTTTACTTCGAAGCCTATTTGTTCTATGTTTCAGGAATGATGATTGATCTTTTCCCAAGCTGGTTCGGAGGATCAAGGATCAAACTTACAATCGACGAGATTATATCAAAGTTTGCCCAAGAAAGCGGAAAGGAACTATTGCTGAAAGAACAAAACAATATGATTAGAGAAGTGACTATTGAAGTACACCAATTGTCAAGGGTGATTAAAGGAGTTTTGTTCCAAAGGCACGACCTAAAGGGAAATACCTTGATAATTACATCGACAACGCTGATAACGAAGTTGTCGAGTTTGAACCCGAAGTATTAGAATAAGGAGCTGAACGTGAGTCTAACTTGAAGACTCTGGAATAAAGACAAGTGCTGACCGGGAGACAACCCGGAGAATTTTTACATTTTGTTCTGTGTCGAGTCTGTCAGACCTGCAGAAGATACGGCGCATCTCAATCATAAGATGCGACGCATCGCCTGCACTGGTCATATCTTATTTTATTTTCTGCATTTTTACTTTTAACTTTAAAACTTTCTGTCAGTATTTTAATGCGGCGCATCCCTGGTTAAGGATGCGACGCATCTTTTATTCTGATTCGTATTTATTCCAGGCTCGATACGGCGTATCTTCTTCCATAAGATACGGCGTATCGACTGACCTGGTGATTTTCATTTTAATTTTTAAGTTTTATTTTTACTAACTACTAATGTATTATGCAAGTTTGAACCTTCTTAACTCAGGTGTGTTAAAGTCTGAATGGTATTATAGATTCCTGCATTTTTGTGGATACATCATTTTTGAAGCTTAAACGTTCTAATCCACAAGAAAGTTGATTTTTGCTCTTATACGAATAATGGAGGATCATACCGAGCAAATCTCAGGGGAGTTTTTCTGTTCTAATTCTTTTATTTTACAGTTTTTAATCTTTGATACAAACAACGAGGACGTTGTTTAACTTAAGTGGGGGGATTGAAGAATTAGAACACTTACTTATCCTAAACTTTTGCAAAATATGTTTAAAATGCGCTTAATATATCAAAATTTAAAATTTTTTAGCATGTTTTTGTTTAAAGTCTAAATTACATAGCTGCACACATAACATTATTTCTAAAAATTGTGAACTTTTAAAAATTCACAAATCTATGAGTGTGCCGGTGACTTGTAAACTTTAGAACTTGGCTTATATACTATTCGAGACCACCATAATAAGTATTATCTATATAATTGGAATGACTTGTCTAAATTGGTAAATTTCTAGGATTACACCCAAATAGCCTTTATATGTTATGTGATATTAACTAACTACACTGGTTAGTTAATCCTCGTATAAACCCTTTGTTACTCTCACTTTTAGAGTAAGATACCCCTAGAAAAACACTCAGAGCCATTCATTTCGTTTCTTACACCTTTGTTATAATGTTTCGGTACACCCTTACACCTTAGCCTACCTTGTAGATTAAAATCCGTGGTTAATTGCTTTAGGCAAAGTGTGTTTCCTTTCATTACCTGTGTTCGCGTGCGTAATTCATTATCTTTGGTTGAGTCGGGAAATTGCACAATGCAATTGGTATGAAAGTAAATATTGTATAACTTTGAGTTTATTTTTCATGTGTTTACTACTTTCGCTATTACAGTTATTTTTGAAAGTATGAAGAGTATGAAAAAAAATTATCCGGAAAGATAGTGATAGAAAAGTTGTGAAATTTTACACATGTATGTTGATGTCAAAAAAAAAAAAAAAAAAAAAAAAAAAAAAAAAAAAAAAAAAAAAAAAAAAAAAATCGAAAAAATAGAAAAGAAAAAGGAAAAGTTGGAAGTTTGTTTTAACCAACTTATGTAAAGTTTTGTATTAAGTGGTTGATATCACCACTAATTGTTGTATATTATATTTATAGATTGAATGGGAGTTGGCCGTTATGGGAACGCCAACTAAGGTTATTCTTTGATTGAGATCTTGTTGAGTATAATTCGTGTCTACCTAAAGCGTGTGTTTCAAGTGTTAAAGCGTGAGTTATTCAATGATATGAGTCTTATTCATGGGATGGTTGGGAAAGTAATTTACCACACTTAGGATTTTAATTTATCTGTTTTGTTTATCTTTCATTTTACACCAATTCGTATCCCAAATGTTATCCATACCCTATATCATTCTTTATCCAAACCTTTGACTTATTGAGATTAGGGATTTTAGCAATCTCAAGTATCGTAGTCATGGATTCGGCTATGTATTTATGATTTTGTCGCCCTTTTTGATATAATATTATTGGTAAAGATTACTTGGTCCTATCTTTAGCCTATTCGAGTTAAGGATTTGAGCAATTGCAAGTATCGTGGTCGTGGATTCGATCATGTATTTGTGATTTTGTCGCCTTTTCTGGAATATGAGATCAATAGAGATTAAGAAGGATAATTAACCCTTAACCAACAAACCCTTTTTACCACTTTAGACTTGTTATTCCTTGGCTTTAGTGGGGGAGATGCGTATACTTGCCAAGCTTATGATAGAGTATTCGTCACGACTGGACAGTTAAACGATTAGATTTGCTTTTATCAAAATATTTTATTTTATTTCTAATTCGTTAAGTGTTTGGTTGTGCAATTATGACAAAACGAATACATGCTTAAATATAAAAATAAATCCTAATATCTTTTAGGATACATTTTCATAAGATTTATTCTAAGGTTTACTTGGGGACAAGTAAAGTTCAAGTGGGGGGATATTTGATGAACTCAAATAAGTACATTTTATTATCATCATTTATCCTATTTATTTGACTTGTTTTATTATATTATATATGAGAATTGATACGTTAATGTTTACTTTTGTAATTCTCAGGTAAAAACAAGTATTATGTGAAACTTGGCGATTTTGGACTAATTATGGAGCAAAACAAGCAAGATGTTAAGTGTCTACTGAAATGTACAAGATCAAGATCATTCTGCTCCAGATACGCCGCAACACACTTCTTACATACGGCGTATCACTATCAAGATTTCACAAGTTACAATCCAAGTCAGCAAAGGACATGCGCCGCATAAAGAAATGGAGTTACGCCGCATCTTAAGGCGGTGTACGAATATTCCTGAATATATTAATCTTGGACCCCACGCGAAGTTAAGTCAATGCGCCGCATCTACTTATCCTATGCGCCGCATCTAACCCTCAGACAGAAACTATAAATACCCCAAGGTCAGACGAATTTCAGGGGTTAGAAACTTTAGCTTAACTCAGAAGAGAGAGACAGAAACCCTAAAGCCGAATTCAGACGTATTAGCAGCACAAGACACACCCTGAACGAAGATACAAGAGCTGTAAGAAGGTCCTGCATGTATTCAATTCATTAAGTAGTTTTGTTTTATTGTATTAGTACACTTTAATTCATCAGGATTGATGGGCTGATGTCATGTGACTACGGAATATCATGTCCACCCCTTAAAATTGCTTTCCCATTAATTAAAGTTTATATGTTGATGTCTTTGGTGACTTTTATTAGTGCATTGATAACCTCTGTGTCTAGCTGAGCATTGCTTGGGTCGCCATGCCCCTTCCTCGCCTATCTATTCTAGCATATACGAAACGTGGGCATCACAAATGCTTAATATTCTAGGATAGTGGGATAGACATAAGTGATCATTAAGGGTTTACTCGCCGATAAGATTAGAGCCAAAGAGAAAGGGTTAATTATATACACTTCATATAAAACTAGCAATAAAACAAGTGACAAGCTACTTAATTATCAGGACAGGTCTTCTTATTGTCTCAAGTATCTATCTGTGTACGTGTGTGCTAATCGCTGATTCGTGCTCATTAGTTTAGTTTTCTATTTAATCATAACCAAACCGTGCCAGTCTCTCAGGCTGAACCCCCTTGCGTTAGATTAGGTTGTATAGCTAACTTAAGATATTAAAATACTGATTAGAATAACTAGATAATACGTTCCACTCTTAGTGATCGACACTCTACTTACCATTATATTCATACTGAACGGGTACACTGCTCGTTAAAGTGTGTGTTTTATTGATAAGTCGGCTAAATATAAATTTAAAACTTGAGTAGGCATTAATACTGCTAAAACCACAACGACATCACGCGCGCACCAAGTTTTTGGGGCCGCTGCCGTGGATATAAAAGAATTAGAGCAATACACACGCACATCACTGAGCAAGAGTGAGAGTGATGAATTCGTTTTGGATCATGAAAGAAATGAGGGTATAACCATAGTCATCGGTTTGCACCGTAACTTGGCTATAGAAGTCAAGAATGAAACGAGGAATGATGGGTTCATTGATTTTGAAAAGACAATCGAGACGAACATTGGAGAACATTCGTTCGATTTGGTCGGATAGATAGAAGGATGGGTCGACAACTCTCCCTTCATGAATGTTTCTATCTTCGATGGGACGATAGAGATATGCAATGGCGGGAGATATGCCGGGAGTAGCGGAGACTTTTGGAATATATTCCTTGGTTTTGGAAACATCACCAACCGTGACTTTAGGCATTTTCACCTAAACAAGATAACAACAAGAAAGTAAGATAAAAAAATGCATATGTGACATATACTACTCATGTGGAACGCAAACATACTTCGACTCTAAAATTTTAATCCTAAGAAGTAGTTTGCAATGTTCCTTATTTTTAATTTTTAACTCGCTTAAAGTGTATTATATGATGTTAAGGAGGTACATCATGAGCCACTTTGAAATGTGACTAGACAAACATTAGATTGTATGTCTAGCTATTTCTTACGAGTATTTATGTTAAGTAACTCATTGAAAAGGTAAAAACGTAGATTTTGACTCAAAAATGTCTTTTAATTTGTTATGCCAAACGCTTCCTTTCCTAGAAAAATAATGACTAATATTTCAATATACATATGAATTATGTATCTTGATGACTCAAAATTATTAGTTACATGTTTATAAACTTGTCCATTAGTTGTGAAATTCATTTTGACTTAATCTTGACAATTTTATGACTCAATCCAAACACCCTCTTATGTTTATAAAATCATCTTTCATAATTAAAAAAAATATTTTTAGGATTAAAAGTTGTGACATTATAATGTGATTAGTTATAATAAATGTTTATGGCATAATTCAACAATGTATAACAAATTTTGAATGAGAGTGTTTGGTTTTTCAAAATTTTGGCATGAGGGTTTTAGATTACTTAGATTTTAGGTTAATTAAGTATTCTAATCCTATGGGAAGCATTTGGCAATGAGTATCCTAGACTTAATTTCAACATAAGTTCGACTTTAAAAATTTTAACTAAAATATCAAATTGTGATTAGACTTGAAATTTGATGAAATTAGATGAAATGTGTTTCGGAAAACTTACAATATATGTTGCTAATCGAGATATAAGTGTTTGCCCCTTGCGAATTTAGCCCGAATTGGTGATTTGGTAAGTGGTTTTGATGGTTTTTGGGTGGTTTATTTCGTTCACAGCAGGTAGCAAAGGAAGGGTGTGTGAGAAATGGAGTGTTTGGCAAAAGTTTTAAGAGGAAAATCGCTTTTGGTAGCATCAGATGGCCGATCCCCTTAAATATTAAGGGGGCCGCCCTCGTTAACTAGCAGGTCCCTTTAATTTTAAGGGGGCCGCCTACCAAAAATGGGAATTTTTTATTTTTGTTTATGACGGTAAAATATTTATATGTATATATATATATATATATATAATATATATATATATATATATATATATATATATATATATATATAATATATATATATATATATAATAGATTTATAATATATCAAAAATACGTTGGATTGTATAGGCACGAGGAGGGAATGCTTGACATTTTATTAACATTTCGTTAAAATATATCTTGAGAATTTTGGATAAAATAATCAAGACGTCAAGTCGACAAAGGTTTTGAGGAATGGGGGGGGGGGGGAATGTGCATATATATATATATATATATATATATATATATATATATATATATATATATTATATATATATATATATATATAATATATATATATATATATATATATATATATATATATATATATATAATATATATATTTGTGTGTAAACGTGGGATGTTGAATGGCGTCGAGAAATGATGAGGCAATGACGGAGATAAGTGCTGACGGCGACGGGAGTTTGTTTCATTCATAGTTTTCTTGGCGCGACGATTTAAGTACTGCTTCTACGATAATCCACTTAACTCACTTCTCTTCATCACCTTGAGTTATGTGATAGAGGATATAGAAGATTTTAGTGTTGAACGTTAAGGTTCAAAAGAGGCAAAGGGGGAAGAAAAGGTTCGAGGACGAACAATTTCTTTTAGTTCTAGATAGTCAACAAATGACGTATCTAAGTTATGTGCGGATATATTTATATGTGTATATAGTATAGTGTGTGTATATATATATATATATATATATATGTATATATATATATATATATATATATATATATATATATATATATATATATATATATATATATGTATGTATGTATGTATAAGGGATAATCTACTAACTAACACACAAGTACCAACTAAACTAGGCATTAAAAACTTACGGGGGCATGCAATTGGCTAGTTCATCAATCCTAAGCATATAACATAGTAGAGAGCATGAAAGAGAGGCGTACCTTTTAGTCTTCAACAAGTAGTCTTCAAGTACTTCAAAGTGTTTAAGTTGACTTGTAGAAGTCAATCAAAAAAAGTGATGCCGATTTCCCAATGAGTTAGCAATTTAGCCACTTGGTCCTCATTGTCTCATTGGTCCAAAGTTGTTTGAACCAAACATGGGTTGCAATTGACTAGGATGCATATATGGTGGAAGTATTCCCCAAGGATTAAAGCTTGCTGGATTTGGATAATTCCACATTGGGTAATTATTATTATTATGGAGGTTTTGTCGATTTTGGTTTCTTCTAGGTTGAGGAGTTTTAGGCCGAGGGTGAGGATTATTTGGTCTTCTTAAGGAAGGTGTTTTTTTATCTTAATTTCGGTTTAGGTGATTCTTCTTTGGTTTTTAAAGATGGTTTGTAAAAAGTTTTTATTTCATCATTACTAGCAATGGGTATTTTTCTATCTTTTATAAGTATGTGTTTAGGTGTTGACTCTAAGGGTTTTTGCTTACTAGATTCACTTTCAAACTTTACATTTTTAGTTTCACTAGTTGAGGCCTCATTTGAATTAAATCCTAAGCCGGTTTTATCACCTACTACTCTTTGAACACTTATTATTTTCCTAAGTGAGTTACTACTATTTTCAAATTTGTCAAGTTTACAAATTTCTTCCTTAAGTTTTTCGTTTTCATTTTTAGTTACTTGACATGTTTTACATTCTTCAAAAGCTTCTTTGCCTTTTTCTAAGTTGTGTAGTTTAATTTTTAATTCAAGTATTTCGTTTTCTAATTGGTTATTTATGCGTTTTAGTGATTTGTTTTTACTCATTACTTTTTGACCTAGTTTGCATAACCTATTATATTCACTATCTAAGTCTTTTTCGTCTAATGATAAATATTCATCACTAAAGTATTCGGTTTCGGAATGTACCCCACTTGATGTCTTAGCCATAAGACATTTCTCCTCCTTTGTGGTTTCTTTCTCGTCTTCGTCACTATCACTCCATGCTCCTCCAACAAATGCCTTTTGATTTTGCTCTCTTGACATCATTGGACATCTTCCGATGAGATGATTTGGATCACCACATTTAAAACACTTCCTCTCGCTCTTGCTACCTTTGTCGTCTTTGTTTCTCTGGAGTGCCTTTCTTTCGTCATGTGGTTGTCTAACGAATATTCCTCGTCTTTTGAAAAACTTCTTGAAGTCTCTTACGGCCATGGCATATTCTTCGTCATCACTTTCGGAGGTTGAGCTATCCTCGTCACTAGATTCCTTCCTAGCTTTCAAAGCAATTGACTTGCTTTGTTCTCTTTTTCCTTTGACCATCTCGGAATCTTTCTTTATTATTGCCTCGTAGACTTTCAAGTTGCCGATCAACTCATCAAGTTGAAGAGTTGACAAGTTCTTCGATTCTTCAATCGCCGTAACTTTAGCTCGCCATTTTCGATGAAGCGCCCCAAGAAATTTCCTAACAAAATTCTTACTAGAAAAACTCTCATCAAGTGCTTTTAAACTTGTGATGATTGTGTTAAATCTAGCAAAAGTATTATCAATTGATTCCTCTTCCGGAATCGTAAATTGTTCATATTGTTGAACAAGAAGATCTATTTTATTATCTTTGACTTGACTATTACCTTTGTGAGTTTTTAGTAAAGAGTTCCAAATTTCTTTTGCGGTTTCACACATAAATTTTTTTTCGTATTCTTTACGTAGTAGCGCATTATAAATAACCATTTTTGCTTCATTATTTTTAGCAAGTTTTATTTTTAAATCATCACTTTGTTTTTCAAAAGGTATTACTTCATCCTTTTTAGTTTCAGGATTGTTTTGAATAGGTAAAAAATACCATTAGTAATAACATGCCAAAGATCTAGATCTTTTGATTTCACATAAGTTTCGAATCGATTTTTCCAATAAAAAAATCCATCACTTTCAAATAGTGGTGGTCTTTGCATAGATTGCTCTTCTAAATATTTTTCAGATTCCATAGATCGTTTCAAGTTTTAAAATACAGTTTATTTTAAAAATCTTGTTTGACCTGGCTCTTGATACCAATTGTGGAAAACTAGAAGGGGGGGGGGGGTTGAATAGTTTTACTTCTTTTTAATTTTATTGTGAAAACTTTTGTTTACTTTTAAAAACTTTGATTCGATCTTATGTGACTTCGACTCTTAAACAATATGAACAAATATAGACAAATGTAAATAAGTAATGCAAGTAAAGTAAATGAAATGAAATGAAAGATAGGGATGGAAAGATCAAACCACAACACAAGGATTTATAGTGGTTCGGCTTACAAGGACACCTTCCTTGCCCTACTCCACTCCCCGAGTCACCTACTCGAGAGTTCTCTTCACTATGTCAACAAACTCCCTTATGGCAGAGAAAACCTTACACAACTTTAGCTTACACCGGCTTAACGACACAAAGCTAGATGTCGGGTTCTAATCGTAGCTAGAACCAATCTCACGACTTCTACACAACTTCTTCTCGACTTATTCACAACTTCTTCACGACGGCTTCACGACTTCTTCACGACGGCTTCACACCTTCTACACGACGGGTTCACAACTTCTACACTACGGCTTCACAACTTCTAAACTACGACTTCACAACTTCTACACAACTTCTTTACAACACAACTACTTGCTTACACTTAGATCTACTTATCACAACTATACAACACTTTACACAATTATAAAATGATATGAATTTAACTTCAAAACTTCTTCTCTAGTTGAAGGAGTATTCTTCTTTTGCACTTTGATGATGGAAGCTTGGATCACTTAGAAACCAATGCTTAAGAGAATATGATCAAAGGATTTTAGAAAGGATTTAGAAGGATTAGAGAAGATTTAGAACAGAAGGTTTGGGGTGCAAAAGGTGAGAAAAAGTCCAGGGGAAAACCAGTATTTATAGGCAAAAACTGGACAGCTGGAGGAGCGGGGCGGTCCCCTTAAAATTAAGTGGGCCGCCCCTCAAGACCATTGCCCAGTTTTGTCTTTTTGTGGGGAAGGTTTTTCTATAATATTTTTCCCATTTTTGATTGAAAATTTGAATTCATAAATTTATAATGGATTAAACATTTTTATTTATTACCAAAAATATTTTTCTAAAAGATATAAAATGTTTTTGACATTTTATAAAAAATCTAGTGATTAAGAAAATGTTCCTTTGATCATATAATGCATTAAGCATTTGTTCATTCATACCTTAAGTGATTGAGTTGTTAAAATAGATATTTACAACTAAATACTTGTTTACGTCATAATTTTCCGTTTAATGATTTTACATTTTGTGATTATCAAAACATAGAGATATCGAAAAATATTAATAACGTGTTTAGGCATTATTTATGTCAACAGTTTCGGCCTTGTTTTTTGCTCGTTAAGCG
>CP139509.1:120946436-121042246 GCA_021014915.2 Artemisia tridentata subsp. tridentata
TGAACTAAAATGGATTTGGAAAAACAAAGTAGACGTTGAAGGTACGGTAATTTGCAAAAAGTCTCGATTGGTAGCTAAGGGATTTCGTCGAGAAGAAGGTATCGAATCTGAAGAATCATTCGCTCCAGTGGCTAGACTTGAGGTAGTTAGAATTTTTCTGGAATATACGGCTCACAAGAACATCACCGTCTATCAAATGGATGTGAAGACAACATTTTTCAACGGTCAATTACATGAAGAAGTGTATGTCAGCCAGCCGGAAGGATTCGTTGATCTAGAGCATCCGAATCATGCCTACCAACTAAGGAAAGCTTTTTATGGTCTCAAATAAGCCCCACGTGCATGGTATGATAAGTTGTCAGCTTTCTTGATAGCCAATCATTTTACAAAAGGATCTGTGGATCCAACGTTGTTTACTCAATGTCACAGGGAGGACATTTTTAAATTGTTCAAATTTATGCTAATTGACATTATTTTTTGGTTTAACTAAGAAAAAGTTTTCAAATGTTTTAGCCAAACTAAGGAAACAACATTTTGAAATGTTCATGATGGGTGAACTAAAGTTCTTCTTAGGACTCCAGGTTCATCAATCACCCCGTGATATCTTTCTCTATCTGTCCAAATATGCTCTTGATATACTGAAGAAACATGGCATGACCAGTTGTGATACTTACAATATTTCTATGTCAGCCACACCACCAATGCTAGATGCTGATTTACATAGGAAACTTGTTGAACCTACCAAATACCGCAGTACTTTTGGGTCTCTCTTGTATCTAACAGCTAGCAGACCAGACATAGTCTTTGTTGTCTATCTTTGCTCTCATTATCAGTCAAAACCAACTGAACGACACCTCAGTGAGGCTAAAAGGATCCTTCGATACATAAAGAATACCATTCACTTGGGACTCTGGTATCCAAAGGATTTTGTTTTTGGACTAATAGCTTCTTTCAGATAATGATCACGCAGGTTGCTTAGATACTCGCAAAAGTACTTCTGGTGGTCTTCAGTTTCTAGGTGATAAATTGGTATCTTGGCAGTAAAAAAAAACGGGATTGCACATCATTGTTTTCCACAAAAGAAGAATATGTAGCTATGTTCGCCTGCTGTGCTCAAGCCATCTGGATGAGTACACAACTAATGGACTACGGTTACGTATTTGACAAGATCCCGATGTATTGCGACTCCAAAAGTGCAATTGCAAATCTCGTGCAACACTATTCAACACTTTAAGTCGAAGCATATTGCTCTCAGATATCACTTCATCAAGGAGCATGTCGAAAAGGGTACAATTGAACTTTACTTTGTGGGTACTCAATACCAATTGGTGGACTTATTTACCAAAGCCTTGCCTTCGGCAAGATTTGCTGAGTTGGTCCATCAGATTGGTATGCGGTGTTTGACTCCAGATGATCTAAAAAATCTTCTTAAACTAAAATGACCAAGTTAAACACTAAAAACTTTGTAAATACTTATTAGAAAATAATAATAATAATAATAATAATAATAATAATAATAATAAAAAATAAACTTTCTTCTCCGTGTGCAAACTTCTTATCTTCAAAACTATGTTCCTCCATTAAAACAAATTTTACTTTGCATTGTCAAAATGGAACATGTTTTGAGAGGGATAAAATTTTCACAACATCATGAAGTTTGCACACCTTATCATAAGTCTTCAAGTAAAATTGTTTCTTTATCATTCGCATTAAAAACTCATTTTCAAAAGTTCTATGATCTCTCAAATTAAAATGTGCAAAAAGTTTTCACAAAATAAATGCTAGTTCGAGGGGGAGAAAAGAAATTTCTCTGCAACGATCCCAAATTAGCCATGTTTGGACTTCAAATGGAAAAGTAACTAACCTTTAATGAGCAAAGTACACAAAAGTCTTAAACTTAGGTAAAAGGACCTTGCATGGAAAATAAAACGGGCTCAGGGACTGCAAGTGTCATACAGTCAAACTTTACTCTACACTTAGTGACACTAATAAATGTTTCCACAAATGTTCTCAAAAGTATCACACATAATCGAAAACCTCAACGATTCAGACTAACAATTTTTTTTATACCCGATTTTTTCTTCACGATTGTGAGTTTCTAATTTCTTCATGGTTGTTGTCTAATCGTTCCCTAAATGTTTCAAATGATTTCAACGGTCAAAAAGGCATAATCAGAAACTAGGGCTTATGTAAATATCGATTGGGGCATTTCTTTTTTATGTGTTTTTAGTCTAATTAATCAGTTCATATAGCTTTAGAGAACACTAAAGAATATTTCATTGGTGTGTTTGCACGATTAGAAACAACATAGGTTTGAAATCAAGTGATTTAGGGTTTAAGATGTCGATGTCTTTACTGCTACTACTAGGGCGTTTGTTTGTATAATGTTCATGCATTATGATGCTAACATGCGTGTAAAGTCTCAAATCATAACCCCAAACCATGATAATAATAATAAAATTTCGAGTGAAAGAATGAATTAATCTGTGATCTTGTGTGTTAATTTGTGAATCCTTAGCACTTAGGAAGATTTAGAATGAGGTTTTGATTCATCTGTATGCTTGTTTGTGCCTGATGCATTTTCTTTTTGCAAGTACATGTCATCCCATTTAAAGTCAAAATATGTTTCGTCAAAATTTCAACAATTTTCAAAATGTTTCTTATGGAACATATTTTGAGGGAGAGAAAAATGGTCAACTGTTACAAAACTATTTCATTCATGTAGTTGCAAAATTTTCAAATCGTTGATAACTTGTGATGCTCATGATCTCTGCTGCACCAATCTCTCGTGAGTGTTTTTCAAAGTATAAAATAACTAGATATTATCGTGTGGTGTTTGAGGTCTTACGGCTCAAATGAGAAGAAAGGTCAAAGGGCTAAATGTGTCAGACGAACAAACTTGAGAAAGGATTCAAATGATGGGAAACGTGTTTTTCAAACTCTACACTCTCGTTTTACACCGGTAAAGCAAGTGTGGAGACCAAAGCATAGTCATTCAAAACCTTTCAAATTTTCAAAATATGGAATACTTTCATTGCAATATGAGAATGACTCTGCTTTGAACACTCCAAATACCGGAAGGTTTCCATTTTTCACAACAACAAATTCTCTAAATGAAACACCAAGATTCAACTACAAATGGAAATCTTCCTTTTCAGATTTCAAAACTCCAAAGAGAGACACCGGGTTTCTCAAACAATTTTTCAACAGAAAAGGAGTTTTAAATTTCCATTGATTCCACGAGTGTTATTTCAAAATGAAACACCGGTTTTCAGTCCTCGTTGGAATTCAATATCTTCAAATCGGATTGACACAACCTACAAATGGATTTTAAAATTTGGTAAACCTGTTGGCGCCGTGCTTAAATGGGTTCCCGAAGTTGTTGTCTAATATGATAATCATGCATTCTTTGTTGTATAATACTTGATTGTGTTTTCTAAAACCTTGAGCAGAATCATTTCACGTATTTTCAAAAAGTATTTTTTCAAAATACGATTTAAAGTTCTGCTCATGAAGACTATCCCTCGAATAAGTTAATATTATTTGAGGGGGGAGTATTTTGTTAAAAGAAAGCAAATTTTGTATTAAAAAAATGGCTTGTGCACACATAACAGTGCACAACCCGCACTTTGTAATGAAAGGACCCTGGGGTACGCTTCAGTGCCTCAATCCTGACATAAGGAACGAAGGCTTCTTACTTTTGAGTAGAATTAATCAAAAAATTTAAGATTTTTTCTTCATAATTCTGCTAAAAAGACCAAGTATTCCCTCTCGTATTCAAAACCTCAAAAAGTTACTTCACTTATTGAGGGGGAGTACTTGAAACAATCTTTGTTCACAATGAAAAAGTTCTTATTGATTTCTTCCCACAAACCTCAAAAAGCATATTTTAATCAAAATGTTTTCCAAAAACAACATCAATATGCTATTTTTGAGGGGGAGAATTTAAAGTGATTAAAATATGGTCTCAAATGTATGGAATCTCATATGAGCTCGACTCAGATATTACCAATGAATTGACGAAACTTAACTGTCCTTAATCGAAAGGACTTGTCCTAGATGGGTAATAATTTCAAGCTGGTCTAACTAGTGATGTAAGCGTGTCTCGAATAGGACTTGTCAGAGTAGAGTGTACTGTTTCGAGAGATTTTGTTTGAATGTGACCAGGACGGGTAATAATTTCAAGTTAGTCTAACTAGTGATGTAAGCGTGTCTCGAATCAGCTATGTTCACTGAAAATCAATCAATTCAAAAGTGCAAACTCCACCCAACATGTGCGAATTTATCTTAAAAACTTATGTGCACATGTGAAGGGGGAGTATTTCAGAAAAAGAAAAACTCTCAAGGTGTTAACAAAATATGTTTTATAATCATAAACACTTTGAGAGATTTTCAAATGAATGGTTTATGGCAACATATGATAGTCATGGAGTTATAAGGTGACTAAGGTTAGGAAATACGTCTTATGATCCGCCAGAACCGGAGGGATCTACCCATGGACAATACCAATAGTTTAGTACTAGAAGTCCTTAGGTATGATTGAAAAAAAAGAGTAAAGAAATGAAAGGAGAAAGAAGGGGTTGAAGAATTAAAAAGAAAAGTAAATGAAAGGGTAAAAAGAAATAGCCCTCCAAATGTTCAACCTTAGGGCAGAAACTGGGTTCATGTTACTACGGTGACACCGGTATTGAAGACAAGCCGTCATGGACCCAGTGACGCATTGCACTAAACCTTCTAGCCACTCAAGTATCTCTCAAACGATACTTGTTTCATTTCTCACGGAGAACCCTGCTTAATCTATCGACCTTTCACTCCGAAATGTGTTGATATTGAAAAGGAGGTAATCTGCTCCATGCCTCCGACGACTTAAATCAAATCGCACTTAATCGAGTCTAGAGCCATGAGATTCAACAAAAGATCTCTTAGGAACACTTAACATTTCTACACTGGTTGTTCAACATTAAGAACACCAGTTGTAAATTACAGAGTCCTACGCAGATCCTAGCAATCTGCCAGAACATTTATGAGAGAATTCACAATTGTGATTCTCAGTGATTGAATGGAAATTCCTGCCAGGGTCAACATCAAACAGCCCTGACAGTCGTGGAGTGATACTTCGGTATGCTTCAGCGGCTCACCTGAATCGTGGATACACTTCGGTGTATCTGAGTAAGCCCTCTTGGGGGTATCCGGTTCAGGAACAGCCTTGGCAAGGATTAGAGAAAGTTTTCACACTATGCTGTTAATGATCTCGAAGTCCAAACCTGTAAGTGCTGGATACTTTATTGCTAACTGTTTTCATGCAGGTACTTATGGAGACCGGGAGTTCCACTACCACCATTACCATCATCAACATTACATTAGTTTCCACATGCTCATACAAACATCACAAAGAAAGTTCTCACTATGATCAAAGCAAAGCAAAGTTCAGAGAAAGATTCTACGTCACAAAGAAGAATCTACAAAGTTAAAAGACAAAGATCAAAAGCAAAGAAAAGAGAATTACTTAAGAATGAAGATTCAAAGTTAAATGAAGTATGAGCATGTTGGAAAGGCGTAATAACACCAGAGACAAAGACGTTGATGAAAGGCAGAGAGTACCATCACTTGATCACCACAACAACAAAAAACAATGTATAAAGAACAAAGAATTAAAGTTTTGAAGACGTCACACCAAAGATGCAACAATGACGTTAAGCAACCTTTGATGACCAACCCTTAGGGGGAGATTGTTGGGAATACATTTTTATTTATATCAATTGTCGGCCATTAAGTTTTGTAATAGGTTGCTTTATTAATTCGGCTTATATGTTTGTTAAGAGTTTAAGGCTTATGTACTAAGCCCATGGGCCTTAGGTTATTTGTTTGAAAAGCCCATATGAGTGTTGCCCTACCTAAAGGGCTATAAATACAATGTAAACCCTCCAAGGAGGGTGTTGGTTCTTGCATTAACAAAGTTCATACTCTTTTACACAAGTCCTTCCACTTTCTCTACTTACTTTCTCTCTCTAAGATATATGTTATGTGTGCTTAATATGGTGACCTAACAAATTTTATCATACCAAAAGCACTTTGACAAATTATAAGTGTACACGTAGCAAACAAATAGTGTGACAAAGTTACAAAAGAAGCAAGACGAAAAAAAAATCATGCAAACCGTGTTTAAATTGTAACATTTTGGAGCATGTATTATTTAGACCATCCTAAGCATAGATTTAACGAATGCCAATAAAAGATAAGAGCTTTCAAACATAGATACATCATATAAAAACATCATGTATCAAAATGACATATCATGAGTTAAAAAGTAACACGTTAATCATGCGAAACATCATATAAAGAAAGAATGAAAATATCATACAAAACATGTTAACATTTAGTAGCATGAAACATATAAGCATGCAGACAAAACCTTTTCCAAGGTTTACACATTTGACTATTAATCAAATAGTTATTATGATAACGTCAAGATACTTAATCATATCAAACAAAAACATGTAATCAACAAATTTATGTGTAATGCAAGTGATTTTAATAAACTTGTTAGGAATATAAATATTCATATGAATACTCGGTCACCCCGAGTATCTATTTAGCATTTATATAGCTCGTAGTATTATTAGTATTATTAGTATTATTATATTAGTTTAGTTATTATAGTATTCGTGGAGTGGGTCGAGTCTTTACCCTCTGTCAACTCACTCCACAGCCCACACAGGGCACCATATGTAATCCTATATAAAGCCCTTCCCACACAAGGGAAGGGTTGGACCTTTCACTTCTCCTAATCTAACATCTCATTGCTTCTCTCACTAGAAAGGCTCCCAACTCTTATATCTCTCTCTCTAGAAATCAAGCTAGGATTAATCTTGTGTTTGTGTTATGATTTATGCATATCTTACAATTGGTATCAAGAGCCATGGTTAGGTTCGATTGATTGTGTGTGCTTGGATTCGCGGTGTCTATTTTTTCTTGTTTTATTTTTTTTGGTTCGAATATCATTTCAAGATCTGGTCGGTGTCTATTTTCTTGTTTTATTTTTTATGGTTCGAATATCACTTTGGTGTACTAGTCTACTTGTGTTTTGGGATTTAACAGTTCAAAGATTTGGGTTACTAGCTTAATTTTTTTTGTTCAATTGTTCCACCTCAGACCAGTTGTGGTTAAAAGTTCAAGTTTTAAGGATTTGCTCAAAGTTATTTTTCTCAACCTATTGCAACTTGTTCTTTTTCTCAGCTTATTGCAACTTGTTCGAACTCTTGGGCATCTCAAAGTTCACGTTTTAAGGTTTTGGTTTACCAGTTTTGGGATTCGGTTTGCTTGTTCACATGCTTATGGCTTATCTCATGGTTATTCCATAATTGTTGTGGCTTATTTGTGGTTAAAAGTGCACTTTTAAAAGGTTGTTTTTTGGTTGAGTTTTTGGAAAGTTCTTGGCTGCGATTTGATGAAAGAGAAAACTCAGATCTGATTTTTCTTGGAAAGTGCGTTTTGACTGGTCAACTGCGATTTGACCAAGTTTGCGATTTGACAAAAGTGCTGCGGTTTGAGATATCACATCATATCAGTTAAATCAAAATTAGTGAACAAGAAGAAGAAAAGCAGTACTAAGAAAGAACAAATCCAAAATCAACATAACAAATTTATTTCTATTCTTCATTCACTACATACTCAGTACAACAACAAATCACTCGAAATTACAACAACAAGAAACGAAATCCAATCCAAAGCAAAACATTTCCAATATTACTAAAACAAATCCACAGTCCTATTCCTAATCTTCATTTGGTGTGACCTTAATTACATCAACAAATTTTCTTTTAAATCACATCAACAAAATTACATTCACTGTTAACAAATTTCAACCTTAACATCTAACCTAACTCACTCGACCTCATCTTCATTCTTCCTTTTAGTTGGTTAAAACATAAAACAAAACAAATCTAATCGAACCTACCTGAGACCCTCAAGGATCTTGAAGCTTAACCAAATGTAACATCTCCAAAAAGGGTATGTTCGATTTGTCTCTGGGTTTCCGATTGAAATAACGAATTAATGAAAAGGATAGATGGGGAGTTATGTGGAGTGTATGACTGCAAAAGATTGTTTAGGGTTTGAGTTAGCTTGGTGACTGCTTATTGTTGATTGTGTAGAGAGAAAAGAGGCGTGCTTAAAATTAGGGTTTGAAATTAAGAGTGTGCTTTATATTCAGGATATTAGGGTTATTAGACTTGAGATTGGGCTGGTACCGAATTTTCGTTGGGCCATGTGATCTTGGACTAATAGAGCACATTACTTTTTCCATTGGGCCTACTTTGGTTGAACGTTTAACACATGGACGATTGTTTAAGATTTTAGTTGGTTTGAATATTGTTGGGATATTTTTCACAAGGACGAATTTGTTGTTTGTGATAAATATTTGCGGTATAACTTTGGTCAACGATTTCGATCGTGCTTCAATTAACCCGAGTTTGAGAATTATTTTGGGTTGAGATATAGCTACGGGGTTTATACAGATTTCAAAACACGAACGTTGTCTGTAATTCACTGTGACTTGTCTAACAATCATTCATCACCCTCAACACGCAATCCAAATTTTTTCATAACACATTCAAGTATTCATTATCGATTCACGGTTTTTCTCCTGATTTTGTAAAATCCCGCGAAAGAATCTATTTCTCGGTTTAAATCATAGAATTGTAAAATCCCGTGCATGTTTACATCATGTCTACTACTTCAGATTCTTTCATATCTGAGGTACTCAAGTTGTACGACACGTATGATAAACAAAAGACTTCCAATTCTGTACAACAAATAAACGTGGGTGATTCTGATAATGCTAATATGGAATTGTCGTGCTCGAATTCTCAAGAGAAAGAGTTTCATCAGTCACTAATGTTGCCTAATGCAAAGGAAAGTTGCATTGAATGTTTTCGGTTACTTCACTCACATCTCAAGGTTCTCTTTGAAAAACCTGGACACTTGGGAGGATACGAAAGGGCTTTCGCAACATTCTTTGGTCAAGATGTTCAGGATTTCATAGTCAAAATGATTCTGTATTTAGATCAACTTGACAAAGGAGAATTTTCTGAAGGTAGATCCATGGCTGCCTTCTGTGTGATCAACAACCAACTCCAAGTGTTCATTGATTCACAATTCACTGAGGATTATGATTATGACAGTGAAATGACTAAAAAGTGTTTTGCTAATTACACTGGAACCGAGGTTGACGTGTTCAGAATTACATTACTCCAACTTATGAGTAATGTTAAGGGGTTCATTAATGAAAGAAAACAACGTATGGGAAACGGGACATAGTCAAATAAGCATGATGATAGCAACAGCTCAGGGACTGATATCACACATGGTGTGGATGCAGATCTTAGTCCAGTAAATCACCAAGTACCATCTGTTGAGGTACATCTGTCTGATCAACAAAATGTTCTTTCTAATGAACAACAACATACTGATCAAATTAAACCTACTTATGACACATATCTTTTGGAAAAGACTGATAGCAATATCACCTCTGATTCAACAAATATGAGTCATAAGGGGGGAGAAATTGATCAGGATGCTGAACATGATGATGCGTTAAGTTCTTCGCTTACGGCTGAGTTTTTCAAATCAAATGATATGGTTGAAAAAGAAGTTTATAATGAACTTTCAAACAGATTTTTACAACTTGAAAAACATTGAATTGATCCTGAAATCTCAATGCAACAAAAGGTAGAAAGTCTTCAAACTAACCAACCATGTGGGAATTCGGAATTTCCTGAATTTCGTGAATTTTTTATTATAAACGATTTGAAAGCTCAGCTACAAGCCAAAAACTTGACGATCAACAACCTGAAAAAATGTATTGCTGAGATGTGTGATATGTGTAATGAAGTTAAGGCTAAACATGACAATGAAGTTATTGCAAAAAAAATGCTGAATTAGAACATAAAGTGACTAAATTGCTTAATGAAAATGAGACTTTGAAAATTCATTGCAAAGAACTGTGTGATACAATCAAAGAAACGAAAACTAAGACTATAGAGCAAACAACCTCTTTGATTGCCAAAAATGATGAATTCAAAGCTCAACTTCAGGAAAAGGGTTTTGCAATTGCAGCGTTGAAAAACGAGTTAAGAAAATCGACAGGAAATGGTGTGAACACTAAGTTTGCAGAACCATCAATCTTGGGGAAACCACCACTTAGAAACCAATCAGTTGTTAGAAAACCGACTGCGTTTAGATCTGAACGACCAAAATCCTCAAAACCACGGTTTGCCTCCCAAGTTGATTCGAAACAAGTTTTGTCAAAACCAGTCACTTCACAGTCTAAACCTAAGGAAAAGGAATATACGCTTGCAAAACCTCATCATATGAGTGCCTCTTGTTCTTCTAGGATTAGTTCAAAGCATGTGTCATTTGTGACACCAAAGGAACATGTTAGACATAAAAATAGTGTTCAGAATCACAACCTAGAGGATGCTAAGAATACCACACATGAAAAGACTAGGAATTTCCTAGTTTCTAAGAGTAGTTGCATATCGACTAATGCGATTCCCATAGCAAATCACTCTAAGAATCCTAGATCTTTCTCTGACTCCAAACACTTTGTTTGCTCAACTTGTCAGAAATGTGTTTTTAAGGCAAATCATGATAATTGTGTTACAAAATTCCTGAAGGAAGTGAATGCTCGTGCTAAAGTTCAATCCTCTAAGACTAGAATCAACAACAAGCCCGTAGAACCAAAGAGTTATATTCAGAAACCTGGTAGGCAGATTGCTATAGGACAAAGGTTTTCTCCCAACAAGTCTTTCACTGTGCATGAGAAACCAAACACTCCTAGATCTTGTCTTAGGTGGATACCGACGGGAAGAATCTTTAAGATTGCTGGTCTTAGATGGATACCTATTAGAAAGACGTTCACTAAGTGCAAAACCAAGGTTGACAATGAAGCCCCAAATAGTCTAGATGCGGATATCACTAACCCATATAAATGCACACAAACTCTTAATGTCAGTGCAGGTAGTCTTTACTTACGTGCAGGTACATCGTTCACTCATATTAAGGAAAGACTCAGGGTATGGGTGCCGAAAAGACTGATATCTCATGAATCAGGGGTTCAAGCAATTCAATCTTGATTAACATAAACAATGATGTCTGTACACATCAGTTCAGGCCTCGTTCTTCATCGACAATGACGTCTGTTCACATCAGTTCAGGCCTCGATCTTTAATGACAATGACGTTTAAACACTGCAGTTCAAGCCTCGGGCTTCAATGTCAACATAATGGCGTCTGCAGATAACACTTCAGGCCCCGTTCCTCAAAGAAAAGAAAGGCGTACGCTTGAGTGCGCTTTATCTTCGGAAGAAGAGAAAATCTTCTTGTTTATGACCATTCTCATCAACAAGCTTCATGGTCTTCCCAAGCTCATTCAGTCATCAAGTGGATCAACGTACATTGGAGTATATTCTTATTCACCCGTTCCATCAAAATGGCAGTCATATGCAATTTTTGAGGGGGAGAAGGGTGAATAAACAAGATGTCAGTTATCAAGCGGATCTACTTACCGTCGATGGTATTCTTATTCACTCGTAGCAGATCTACTTACCGTCGATGGTATTCTTATTCACTCGTTCAATAAAAAATGACAGTCATATGCAATTTTATAGGGGGGAGAAGGGTGAATAAACTACATGTTGATTGATGTTTGAGAAATGGCCATACGACTCCTGAATACATCAGTTCAGGAGTCGTGCAAACCAAGTTTCTTCAACACTATACGTTCCACCGTCTATGAAGAAAGAAGATATACTGTTTCAACCATTGGTTTGAAGAATACTTTCAGCTCCATCAAGTGTTGTATCTCCTATGTTTCCCGCTAATGCTCAGATATCTGCTGATATAACCTGTACTCCTTCATGAACCACAATGGTTCAAGAAGTACCATCTGTTAGTACTTCTCCAACAACTCATGAAATTATATCTCTAGTCATTCATAAAGGTATTAAAGAACAAATTCATGGAATTCTACCTCCCGTGATTGATTATGAACCCCTCCTCCATAATCTTACTCCAGACCCGAGTTCTGGAAAATCATCTTCATCACGGATTGATGTTCCTTTCAATGTGCACTCTGTAAATCAACCACAAGAACATAAAGGAAAATGTCGGTTAAAACGTCCAAACGGATAAGATTTTGGAAATAGAATGTCAAGTGATCACGGAGTTTATTTGGCATCCCTTATTTGAGATTGAAGTTGACTTTCACAAAGGCGTGATCTTATTTTATCTTGAAGTCGGGGTTGGTTGGATGCATGACTTTCAATGATAACTTGCTCGTGCTTAAAATTTATGATTGGGACTTGGATTATCTAGTTATACCCGATGTAAGGAGTTACATTGTAGTTCTCACGGGTTATAGCTATCACTTCAAGGAGTTACATTGTAGTGCTCAGTGTCACACGCAGATGCAGATGTGGATAGTCTCAAGAGGTGTTGTACTTGCTTTGGCTCTTAGTTGAGTGTATAAGGGTACTTAGGGGTTTTCTTCTGCATCGTTCTTCAATCAACAACAGTGCAAGCTTAAGTAACAAATTTGGGGAATTCTTCGTCAGTTTCAAGTTTGGTATATCGGGTGTGCTCCATCAGTTTTCACTTCAAATAGCCTACTTAAGGGTTGGTAAAGATTGTCAGAGAGCGTTTCGGTAGCTGTTGATTCTCACAGGATACATTTGAGCCAATTTTGTTCTTCTCACAAGATTTCAAGTATATCTGAGCGTAAAATGTGTTGCTGATTCTGAGGTATCAAAACCAGCAAAGGGGAAGGAGACATACATCTGAACGCACAACGAGTACACGTGATGAACGTTATACTTCTTCTTAATTGAAGTTATCCTGGGAAGCCAAATGTCATAACCGCAGAGAAAATCAGTGTTTTAACTCGTGGCTTTTGGTGTACTATTCCAACTACGTGGGGTAAGAGATGTAAGAAACAGTTTCTAATGATAAAAGAGGTACACAATAGTATGATGATTCATCTAGTTAGTCTGTATCATTTCGACTACATAAGGGATAAATTGCCTACACTCGGGACTCAGTTGACTTTGGTGTAGCAATTCTCATCTGCTAATTCCTGAAGGGAGAAAAGTGCATTTCCGAGTCTTAATCGATCTTGATGTTACGTGTTCGACTTCATCAATGGGATTGAGTGTGTACTTCGGGTTTTTGGGCTTCATACAATGAGACTGATTACATCTCTTCAACTACTTGGGGGGAAGTGGTCTCTGGATACTTTTGGTAGGCATTACTTCAGACTTCAGCAGAAAGAAATATGAGAAGAAGTATTCAAGCGTGAGATGATACGTTGCTGATCTATTTGATTATCCCCCGAACGGAGAATCACGATGATTATTCTTAAAAGGAGCAGCAATATTCGATGTGGTTTGTTACGATTTCCGCTGTACACTTACCTCATGTAAGCTTGAGAGAGAGCTTTGAAACTGCTCAAAAAGAAGATTGTCGGTTTGGGGGGAAGCTATCAAAGCTTTACAATTGAGAAGGCTCAAGTTCAGAAGATTTTTCAGGAGCCTCGAAAGCTTTGGTGGTAAAAGTTTAAGTGATGTTGACCACTGACTTCTACAAAGTACAAGAACGATATCCTTATTTCGGTATTCATGTCAACATCGTCTTAAACTGAATAATATAGTTTGTACATATCTTAAACCAAACTGTTTATAGTAAATTATAAAACCAGAAAATTGTATATAGAAAAATATTAAAACCAAGAAAAACCATAAAAATCAGAAAAATAGAAAATACCAAAATAGTTCCTCTAGGCATGTCTTCTGTTTATCGATAACATTTACGGTCTTAGAAATGTCATTCAATAATGACACGGGACTTTAAATGAAGCTCGAGCAGAAGTTAAAATGAATTGTTAAAACATGTCATGATGGCTTGCTATTACTTTAGATAGCAACCCTGTAACACCCCCAAAATCGGGTCCAGCGGAAGCATACATGTCGCTGGGGTGCTACTAAATTGGTATCACAACACAAGTATAAAGAATGGTTTTACCTCAACCATTTAAAGTAGATTTCATAATCAAAAGTGATTTGTTTACAATCATTTCAAAAATGGTGCGGAATTATAAGCCCATAAAATATTTCAAATGGTCTCGAACATATCAGAGTCTTCTATGACCATGCCATGCCCTGCCAAGAGCCTCCAATAGCGTGCTATCGCTTTATACCTGAAAATACATGCTAAAAGTGTCAACACGAGGTTGGTGAGTTCATAGAGTTTAGTGTAAAATGTGAAGCATTAAATGAAGATTTTCCCGGCAAAGACATTGTAAATCCACTCAGTTCCAAGCCCCGCCCATACAAGACTTGCAACCTGTGTGTTTACAACCCACTGCCAATTAAGACCTGGTTTAAATGAACGTCAAATGATTTATGGACCACAAAAATAAAATGACCAATATATTCCAAATATATATAGTGTTATTGATAACTAAATTTCATGACACCGAAGCCTTAAGATTTTAGTTTGGGCATACTTTTGACATAACAGTCAAGTGGGGAAACCACAGTCCGTTTGACATATCAGTCAAGTGGGGAAACCACAATACGTTTGACATATCAGTCAAGTGGGGAAACCACAATACGTTTGACATATCAGTCAAGTGGGGAAACCACCCGGACACTCAAAGTTTCTGGTAGATGTCCACCTAGGACATCCAGGGTTCCTCAAATAATTATGCGTCCGTTTGACTTAATAGTCAGGTGGGGAACACCACCCGGACGGGGAGTTCAATCCCAATAGATCTATTCACAACATTCGCGCTTAACGGGTCATAACATAGGCAATTAATAGTTTCGTGCACTGGTGTCCATAAAAGAAAACAATCAGGTGTGTAACAAGTAACACATAATACTTTCGAGTACAAATCAAGGTTTTCAACCAAATAGTAATGCTTGAGAAAACAATTCATGTTTCAAGTAAAACGAGCATGGAGTTTAAATGTAATGAGCATGTATTCTCCCCCAAACAGTTGAAAAACAAGTAAAAGTAGGGGCTATGAAACTCACCTGATGAAATAGCAACAATGACAATAGTGAATATGCTGAAATGAGGCTCGGTCTCTAACCGCAACCTAATATGGTTAATATGATCTAATGTAAGTCATGAATTTACACAACACATGCAAATACGTATGTTACCGATACCACTCGGGAATTTTGGAAATAATGTTTATCGTCGAAAAATATATTTTTGACGTCTCGTTAAGTTAATAAACACTTTTCGTGTAAATATGTTGCAACGATAACCCACGATCTTCGTTTGATGATTTATTGATAAATATAGTGTTTTCATTGTAAAAATAATCATTTTTCACAACTTGAAAATACGACCAAATGGCCTCGCAAAACTGTCATAAATGTGTGCTCGTTAAGTGTTAGTGAATAGGCTCGGTGTTTTTGAAAACCTTGTAACAATGTCTTGAAGACGTATCATTTAACTTTTGATCATACGGGTCTCGATCAATGAGAAAAACGGCTCTCAATATAGTGTATTGCAAAAACTGTTTTTAACTTAGACATATTTTCCTTATTAGAAAGCTGAAAATATATATTGAATTCATCGGGTTTCAAATGCGTATATCTTTGTCGTTATGAGCTCGTTTTCTACGTTCTTTATATCCACGGCTTTGTATTAACATGAACTAACATATTTTCAGTAGGTCGGCTCTTCTAGATCACGTCTAACGCCTCGTTTTGTCCGTTGAATCTCGGCAAACAGCACGCAAAATTTTCAGAAATTAGTTTTTCGTCGTCAAACTTAGAATTAGCGTATCTTTCTCGTCGTAAGTCGGTTTTTTCTCATTCCGGCGGCCACGGTTTCGTTTTTGAAATTATTTTCTAAATATTTAGGCCAAAATAGTCCAAAGTTTACTGAGTTTTCCAGATTTTGTGAAAATGGACAGAACCTTTTCTATTGTTTGTAAAAATCACTTTTCTAGTTCAAGACTTGTTCAAAACACTTCCAATCAACACCACAACCAGTCTAATCCTACCATACACCTTCTTAGGATGTCATGGGTTCCTAAACATCACCAATAATGGTGGATTTCATGAGGTTATAACTAAAAATCCATAGATCTATGTTTAAAATGAAAATGAGTATCAAGTGGTATGTTTAACATGTATATATTTGCATGATTAGTTGCTAGAACAACAAAATATATCAAATGAAAGTATAAAAGATTAGAAAAGTTTACTTGCAACTTACTTGATGATTTGATGATTTTTGGAGGTAAATGTGTATGTATTCTTGGGATTTTTATTTCAAAATCCTAACTAGAACTACAAATAGGACTTTAACACTTGATCTTGAAAAATTGATGGATTCTTCCTCGTGTTCTTGGTATGGCCGAACCATATAGGAGAGAAAAGAGATGAGAGAGTGTAGAACCCGGTAAAAATCCATTGTAATTATATTCGTTAATAAATAATAAACCTCAGTTACTGTTACTGATCCCCATTATTACAGAAAAATTTGAAATTTTTCTTATTATATTATTTAGTCGTGTTTACGAACTAATATAATTCACCAAATGACGGAACAAGTTCTCGACGCGTTTGACGAAACATAAATGTTTCACTAATCCTAATTAAACTCTTAATTACACAACCGGGCCCTTAATTAATATTTCAGCCCAACTCTATTCGAAGTTACTATTCATTCAGCCCAAGTACAAATCCCAAAATCAATATTATGATTTTATGTATATAATCGACTAGAAGCGTGCTTCGAAATGCTTTTCGTTCTCTCGATTATTAAACGTAACGTGCCTATATTTTTATGTCATCTCGTTACTCACCTATTCAACTCTTAACGTGCCAAGTTTCATATTATATTGTCGCGTTTAACTTCGGTTTTGAAATCCAATTCATTCGACTAAATTCAACCCACTCGACATAAACAAATTATTCAAAACTTAACCGTTTTGACCCCGGTTTGTTTCTACGTGATCCTAATATTTATTCTATCATAGTTCCATGTTTAAAGTTGAGATTTATCATCAAGTATCATGTGATATAAGATATCTACAAATCGTGTACATATAAAATGATATGGTCGACGTCCATATTTGACTCAACCAACATGTACCTTGTTTCAAGCTCTCACAAACCCATATTATATTACTAAGATAGCAGTAGAAATTCTTCAATGACTGACAAGAGCTAGAATGCTAGTGTGGTGAATTGTTGAAATCTATACGTAACCTTTAATGTCTCTATATATACTCCTTACTTACCACCTTTCTTTCTACCTCAAAAACTCTCAGTATAACTCTTTTTCATCCATAAAATAACCTCTACAAACCCAGAAGCTTTTATTCGATCATTTGGAAGCTAACGAGAACAAACGAGTTCAATATATAATACGTATACTTGTTATAAGTTAACGTGTTCTTTACTCGTGTTTCAACTCATTCCTTTCGATCCTATACTTCATTAGAAGTGTTGTAAGTATTTTGAGAACCTCTCTAATTCACCTCGTTGTTATTTCATGTATCATGCATCGTTTTCTTATCATAATCGAACGTATATTATTTTTACTTATTTCTTTACGTATACATAATCATATAGAACACCAAACGTGACACGACTCCATCTTGGAAGTCATAGAAGTCACGTTACACACACCTTTCACTTTTATATTCAAGTATCATGCATCGTATAATTTATTTTTGATCATGTTCCAATCGAATAAAAACTGCCAACACTTAGAATTATTTCAACTCTTTCACTTATATACAAACGTCTCACGTCGCCTATAAAACAACTATATATCTCGAAATTTAACTTAACAAGCGTACTATATTTTTACACAACTTGTTAGACCACCTTGCAAGCTATCAGTCTCGACACACTAAATCTGCCAAAGCAAATCGTAGAAACTGAAAATCAAAACAACTCAAAACAGCGAGTTGGGCTTTTCAGCCCAATAAGCTAATTTTAAGCTCTATGCATAAGCTGGCTTTTCAAAGCTTTTTGATATGAATTTAGAACATGAAAAATGATATTTTTGATGAGCTCAACTCGTCTCACGACTTACGGATTTTAAAACGTTAACGGGCCACTAAATTGATCGTTAAAGCCCATTAGATAAAATAATAAGCTTAGACTTTATAAGCTGTTAAAATAAGCTTTTTATAACTAAATTAAGCTTCGGAAATTTTAACATAATTTTTCTCACTATTTTTGTTTAATAGGACTAAAAATGTAACGCAACAACACCTAGAGGGACTAAAACTGTTAACCGAGAAAGGACATGGACTGAAATTGTAAAAATAGTATCATTAGGTTATAAAATGACATATTATTAATTCCCAAGCTCAGAATTGTATATTGGACAAGTAGAGGACTATAATTGTAAATTATATATAATAAAGGACTAACGGTGTAACGCTAACGCCGTTAGTGTAAAAAGTGTAAAATTGGAAAAGGACAAGGACCAACATATTCTATTTGACATTCTTAGTTTATTTTCTATTTTGTCATTTCAATACACGTCGCATGCATATTTATTACATTTCATTTATATATTGTTTAACTTTCGTTAATAATATATTTAACGATATTTTAACCAGTTATCTTTACGTATCATTTCATCATAATTAAAAAGGAAAACTTTGAAAATAACATATCTAGTGATATTAATTATAATCTTAATAATTTCATTTGCATATCATCTTTTCATAACGATTAATATATTATTCATTAATCGTTATCCGTTATTCATTCATCATTATACGTTACTCGTTTCACAATCACCAAATAGTATTTGGTCAGATTCTCAGACAGATTTATTTATCAGGTCTTGTTTTGAAGCCGTTACCATAATCTCATCTGAAATTACTTATCATCATTCTCAGTATCATTTAAGGTGAGTTATAGCCTCACATTTTACTTATTTAAAGACTTTAAACTCAGTGAGGGAGATACATGTTATAAACAGATTCACAAGTATTTTTCTGTATGCTTACCTGACTTGATATATGTCTAAGTTACCTATTGCCACAAGACCCTTAATCATGAGCCATTAATCATTTTGTAAGTGAACGCGAATATAGTGAATAGATCTATTTAGGTTTGACAGCCTATCCCACTAATACTGGACGGAATGCCTTTTGGTTAGTCGTATTAGTCACGATACATTATATTTGAGTACAAATAGGAATTGGAAAATCTCCTATTACTCAAGGGCATAACTATCATCATTGACTTGATGATCAACAGCCGTTTTACGGTACTGTTAACGTTTTGCGTGTCATGAGACTTAGGGCAATATATATACTGTAATATCAACTTTTCAAACTGATTGTATCTTCTATACAATCTTACTTGTGTATCGAAATGATTATTAAATCTTAAACTCTATAACATCACTCAACATTTTTGTTGACTTTTAAGCATGTTTATCTCAGGAAACTAGCAAGAGAAGCAAGGGCATGGAGCGGGCAAATTTTCTATCTTTTAATAATGGTGTAAAATAAAATGTTTAATTCAGTTTAAAACATTAATCCTCCTAAGGATTTTATTACTCTGATATGTACTTTTGTAACTGAATTTCTATAATAATGGACCTATGTTTTCTAAACGTCTCTTTCGAGTCGTTTTCTATAATTATGACTAAGATCCTCACAGTAATACCCCGATTAGTCTTCCGCTGTTAACTTGTAATTTAGGGGGTGTTACAGATTGGTATCAGAGCCAGAATTATAGAGAACCAAATGTTTTCAAACATTGAACTATAATCATACTTTCAAAAGAACTAATTTTACACCATACTATTTTACGCCCTCCGTGCCAGCTTGCTACCGTGCTCAGTACGTTATTTATTAAGGTTATGTTATCCTAATCTTCGTATCTTAGAATTTTACATCCTTGATGTTAATAATTACTTATTGTTACTATATACGGGTTATGACAGTACTATGTCAGTACCTTCCCATGTGAGTATATCATCAGACTCAGATTCTGAGAAATCCGAGGCATCAGTTACGTCTCCTATATTTCGTCATGCCTTAGCACCTGACGCAGTTTCCGACGAGACAGAGCCCTTTGAGCAGGGAGAAGTTGCCGCTACGCCTGAAGATCTCTATGAGTCGACTTTACCAATACATATACCGTCACCTCATCATGAGTTTAATTCATATGCACCTATTTATATTCCACCAAATAATGATGCATTTATGGAGAGCCAGCAGTTTCTACCTACAGATGATGCATCTTCGAAACTCCATCATACTATCTATTTGATCTTTCTACCCATACCTATCCATATACATCTCACCCGAGGGAACCGATTCCTGAGGAAGATATACCCTCATCTAGCCGACGTCGTATTTCAGACTCTACTCATTCACTCTCACCATCATTACCTTATCCCCCTGGTTTTACTCCCCCCGGCTCATGTCAATGAGACTGGAGAGAATTCCAGGATGATATTTACCCTACTCTTACACCTCCTATCGTGGTGACGCATCTAGAACGTCACGGAGATGCAGAAGCTCAAAACCCAGATTTCAGAGTTTATGAGACATATGGATGGACTTAGTCATTAGACGTAGTTACCATTTGTATAGTTTTAAGGCATTTTAGCCTGCCGCATGTGGCAATTAATAAAGATTCTTGTATCGTTGTGTTATGTAACTCAACTGATCAAGTTATTAATGTTATGATGTTGGTTGAAATACTACTATATATAGATGTTAATTTATGTTTACGGTTGTCCATGTGTATTAAAATTTGTATTCAGACATGTCGTAATGATTGTAATTATGATAAGATTGCAAACACATAATGAATAGAAATTCAAAATAAACTTGATGAATGTAGAGAAAGTTGCTGAACTTCAAGCTTTTGTAGATGAATCAGTTTGTTCCTTAACAATCCCATATCAAATTGATCACTTATTTACGATAATATCCGAACATGTCGTAATACTTGTGACAAATCTTGTTAAAACTCATATATTCATTTCCCTACTTCTCAAATCGTTCTAACGAAATCATTGTGTAAATTCTAAATCTATATTTCTTGTGGTATTAATAGAAATATGGAACATGCAAGCAATGAGACTTCCAACACTGGAGCAATCATGACACCTGCAGATGTCCAAAAAATGATTAATGATGGCATAGCTGCAGCTCGTGAAGCTGATCGCTCAAGTAACAATATTGGAGCCAACCATGAAGGCGAGAAATCTACTCCTTGTAAGTGTACTTACAAGGACTTCATGGCTTGTAAGCCCACTAACTTCAAAGGAATAGAAGGAGTTACAGAGATGGCTCAATGGTTTGAGCATACCGAAACAGTCTTCAAGAGGAGCGACTGTCCTGAAGTTAGCAAAGTCATCTTTGCTACAGGAGCTCTTCAAGGAGAAGCGTTATCATGGTGGAATGCTACCGCAAAAGCCATGGGACAAGAAGAAGCTTTTCAACTCTCTTGGACTGAGTTGAAAAAGAAGATGCTTAAGAAGTATTGTCCCAGGACAGAGATCAGGAAACTAGAAGATGAGTTTAACCAACTAGTAGTAAAGTACAATGACCTGAGAACTTATGACCGAAAGTTTCAGGAATTGTCAACGTTATGCCCATCAATAGTGCCAGATATGGAGAAAACACTGGAGAAGTATGTGGAAGGATTACCTCAAAGTATCGAGTTTGATGTCACCGCATCAAACCCAAAGACTGTTGAGGAAGCAATGGGACTTGCACAACGATTGATGAACCGAATGATCAAGCGAGGTTCTACCTCCACGATCAACGGACATAAGAGAAGCTTTGATAACCAAGGGAACAACAACAGCAGCAACAGAAACAACAACAACAGTAACTACAACAGTACCAGGAGCTACAGCAGCAACAACCCAAGCAACAACCGCAACCGAGATCAGCAGCAGAACCGCAACAACCACCACCAGCAGCAGAACCGTCGTCAAGAAGCCGCCAGAGCTTATGCGGCTGTGCCCACAGAAAGAAAGGGTTATATCGGGAATCTACCCCAGTGTGACAAGTGTAGAATGCATCATACCGGACCTTGTACAGCTACTTGCGGCAAATGCCGAAGAGTTGGACATAGGACTAAGGACTGCCGAGCCACCGGGGCCAACACACAACCGATAGCAGTAAGGTGCCATGGTTGTGGTGAATTGGGACATTACAAGACTCACTGTACCAAGAACCCCAATAATGTTGCCCGTGGAAGAGCATATGTGCTCGGTGATGGAAACGCAAATTAGAATCCCGACGTTACTACGAGTACGTTCTTATTAAATCAACGCAATGCTAAGATATTGTTTGATTCTGGAGCAGATAAAAGCTTTGTGTCTACTTCGTTTGCATTACTGCTAAATATTGCTCCCATAGAACTAGATACCACTTATGAAGTAGAAATAGCAAACGGAAATCTCCTAAGTACCAATACTATGATCAGAAATTGCACCTTAACTCTCCAAAATAAATCTTTTCCCATCGACCTCATGCCTATCCAACTTGGAAGTTTTGACGTCATCATCGGCATGGATTGGTTATCCAAACACCGTGCCAGAATCATTTGTGACGAGAAAGTCGTCCAGATTCCTCTCGACGGTGAAACACTTACTGTTCAATGTGATCGCCATAGAACCCAACTCAATATTATCTCGTACATCAAAACGGTGAAGTACATAAACAAAGGATGCCAAGTATTCCTGATTCAAGTGACGGAAGGAGAAACAAAAGAAAAGAAGAAACAACTTGAAGAAGTGCCGATCGTAAAAGAATTTTCTGAAGTATTCCCTGAAGACTTGCCCGGGATTCCACCAACCCGACAAGTAGAATTTTGTATCGAATTAGTGCCTGGAGCAGCACCTGTTGCAAGAGCACCATATCGATTAGCACCCTACGAAATGAAGGAATTATCTGAGCAATTGAAAGAACTGTCGGATAAAGGATTCATCCAACCGAGCTCGTCACCTTGGGGAGCACCAATCCTATTCGTCAAAAAGAAAGATGGAACATTTCGAATGTGTATCGATTACAGGGAGTTGAACAAACTCACGGTGAAAAATCGATATCCATTACCAAGAATCGACGATCTATTTGACCAGTTACAAGGATCGAGTGTTTACTCAAAAATCGATCTGAGATCGGGATATCATCAATTAAGAGTCAGGGAAGAAGACATTCCCAAGACAGCTTTTCGAACACGGTACGGGCATTATGAATTCCAAGTAATGCCATTTGGTCTTACCAACGCACCAGCAGTGTTCATGGATTTGATGAACCGAGTATGCAAGCCATACTTGGACAAATTCGTAATTGTATTCATTGATGACATCTTAATCTACTCACGTAACGAGGAAGAGCATGCTGAACACTTGAGAACCATTTTGGAGTTACTCAAGAAAGAAAAGTTGTACGCCAAGTTTTCCAAATGTGATTTTTGGATTCCTACTGTTCAATTTCTAGGCCACATCATCAACAGCCGAGGTATCCACGTTGACCCTGCAAAGATCGAAGCAGTTAAAAGTTGGGCATCACCCACCACTTCAACTGAAATTCGTCAATTTCTAGGTCTCGCTGGTTACTATCGAAGGTTTATAGAAAACTTCTCAAAAAATCGCAAAACCTTTGACGGAACTCACCCAGAAAAACAAGAAGTACATCTGGGAAGAGAAGCAAGAGTCTGCATTCCAACTCTTAAAGCAAAAACTTTGTGAGGCACCAATATTAGCACTACCAGAAGGAAATGATGACTTTGTTGTGTATTGTGACGCATCTCATCATGGTTTAGGTGCGGTACTAATGCAAAGAAACAAAGTTATAGCTTATGCCTTACGACAGCTCAAGAAGAATGAAGAAAATTATACCACCCACAATCTAGAATTAGGAGCAGAGGTTTTCGCTCTTAAAATATGGAGACATTACCTATACGGTACAAAGTGTACGGTTTTCACCGATCACAAAAGTCTTCAACATATAATGGATCAGAAGGAGCTGGACATGAGACAACGCCGATGGTTGGAACTACTCAACGACTACGATTGTGAGATTCGTTACCACCCCGGTAAAGCGAATGTCGTAGCCGAAGCATTGAGCAGGAAAGAAAGAACCAAACCACTTAGAGTTCGATCTCTAGGAATGACAATTCACTCGCCACTTCCATCTCAAATCATCATAGCCCAAACAGAAGCTCTTAAAGAAGAAAACCGACCATATGTGAAGATTGACAGAAGGCCAAATAATGAAGAGAAGATTGACAGAAGGCCAAATAATGGATATAGAAGTGAAACAACTCAAACAGAGTCGTATCCCCATTGTTAAAGTTAGATGGGACTCCAAGCGAGGACCAGCTTACACATGGGAACGTGAAGATCAATTTCGTGATAAATATCCACATTTGTTTTCATAGATCACTCTTATAAGCCAGCTTGAATTTGAATTTCGGGACGAAATTCAGAGTGACTAGTGTGTACTGTAGAACCCGGTAAAAATCCATTGTAATTATATTCGTTAATAAATAATAAACCTCTGTTACTGTTACTGATCCCCATTATTACAGAAAAATTTGAAATTTTTCATATTATATTATTTAGTCGTGTTTACGAAATAATATAATTCATCAAATGACGGAACAAGTTCTCGACGCGTTTGACGAAACATAAATGTTTCACTAATCCTAATTAAACTCTTAATTACACAACCGGTCCCTTAATTAATATTTCAGCCCAACTCTATTCGAAGTTACTATTCATTCAGCCCAAGTACAAATCCCAAAATCAATATTATGATTTTATGTATATAATCGACTAGAAGCGTGCTTCGAAATGTTTTTCGTTCTCTCGATTATTAAACGTAACGTGCCTATATTTTTATGTCATCTCGTTACTCACCTATTCAACTCTTAACGTGCCAAGTTTCATATTATATTGTCGCGTTTAACTTCAGTTTTGAAATCCAATTCATTCGACTAAATTTAACCCACTCGACATAAACAAATTATTCAAAACTTAACTGTTTTGACCCCGGTTTGTTTCTACGTGATCCTAATATTTATTCTATCATAGTTCCATGTTTAAAGTTGAGATTTATCATCAAGTATCATGTGATATACGATTTCTACAAATCGTGTACATATAAAATGATATGGTCGACATCCATATTTGACTCAACCAACATGTACCTTGTTTCAAGCTCTCACAAACCCATATTATATTACTAAGATAGCAGTAGAAATTCTTCAATGACTGACAAGAGCTAGAATGCTAGTGTGGTGAATTGTTGAAATCTATACGTAACCTTTAACGTCTCTATATATACTCCTTACTTACCACCTTTCTTTCTACCTCAAAAACTCTCAATATAACTCTTTTTCATCCATAAAATAACCTCTACAAACCCAGAAGCTTTTATTCGATCATTTGGAAGCTAACGAGAACAAACGAGTTCAATATATAATACGTATACTTGTTATAAGTTAACGTGTTCTTTTACTCGTGTTTCAACTCATTCCTTTCGATCCTATACTTCATTAGAAGTGTTGTAAGTATTTTGAGAACCTCTCCAATTCACCTCGTTGTTATTTCATGTATCATGCATCGTTTTCTTATCATAATCGAACGTATATTATTTTTACTTATTTCTTTACGTATACATAATCATATAGAACACCAAACGTGACACGACTCCATCTTGGAAGTCATAGAAGTCACGTTACACACACCTTTCACTTTTATATTCAAGTTACATGCATCGTATAATTTATTTTTGATCATGTTCCAATCGAATAAAAACTGCCAACACTTAGAATTATTTCAACTCTTTCACTTATATACAAACGTCTCACGTCGCCTATAAAACAACTATATATCTCGAAATTTAACTTAACAATCATACTATATTTTTATACAACCTGTTAGACCACCTAGCAAGCTATCATTTTCGTTAATATAACAAGTAAAAATAACGAAGTCTCGACACACTAAATCTGCCAAAGCAAATCGTAGAAACTGAAAATCAAAACAACTCAAAACAGCGAGTTGGGCTTTTCAGCCCAATAAGCTAATTTTAAGCTCTACGCATAAGCTGGCTTATCAAAGCTTTTTGATATGAATTTAGAACTTGAAAAATGATATTTTTGATGAGCTCAACTCGTCTCACGATTTACGGATTTTAAAACGTTAACGGGCCACTAAATTGATCGTTAAAGCCCATTTGATAAAATAATAAGCTTAGACATTATAAGCTGTTAAAATAAGCTTTTTATAACTTAAATAAGCTACGGAAAATTTAATATAATTTTTCTCACTATTTTTGTGTAATTGGACTAAAAATGTAATGCGACAACACCTAGAGGGACTAAAACTGTTAACCGAGAAAGGGCATGGACTGAAAATGTAAAAACAGTATCATTAGGTTATAAAATGACATATTATTAATTCCCAAGCTCAGAATTGTATATTGGACAAGTAGAGGACTATAATTGTAAATTATATATAATAAAGGACTAACGGTGTAACGCTAACGCCGTTAGTATAAAAAGTGTAAAATTGGAAAAGGACAAGGACCAACATATTCTATTTGACATTCTTAGTTTATTTTCTATTTTGTCATTTCAATACACGTCACATGCATATTTATTACATTTCATTTATATATTGTTTAACTTTACGTTAATAATATATTTAACGATATTTTAACCAGTTATCTTTACGTATCATTTCATCATAATTAAAAAGGAAAACTTTGGAAATAACATATCATGTGATATTAATTATAATCTTAATAATTTCATTTGCATATCATCTTTTCATAACGATTAATATATTATTCATTAATCGTTATCCGTTATTCATTCATCGTTATACGTTACTCGTTTCACAATCACCAAATAGTATTTGGTCAGATTCTCAGACAGATTTATTTATCAGGTCTTGTTTTGAAGCCGTTACCATAATCTCATCTGAAATTACTTATCATCATTCTCAGTATCATATAAGGTGAGTTATAGCCTCACATTTTACTTATTTAAAGACTTTAAACTCAGTGAGGGAGATACATGTTATAAACAGATTCACAAGTATTTTTCTGTATGCTTACCTGACTTGATATATGTCTAAGTTACCTATTGCCACAAGACCCTTAATCATGAGCCATTAATCATTTTGTAAGTGAACGCGAATATAGTGAATAGATCTATTTAGGTTTGACAGCCTATCCCACTAATACTGGACGGAATGCCTTTTGGTTAGTCGTATTAGTCGCGATACATTATATTTGAGTACAAATAGGAATTGGCAAATCTCCTATTACTCAAGGGCATAACTATCATCATTGACTTGATGATCAACAGCCGTTTTACGGTACTGTTAACGTTTTGCGTGTCATGAGACTTAGGGCAATATATATACTGTAATATCAACTTTTCAAACTGATTGTATCTTCTATACAATCTTACTTGTGTGTAACCACTGTGAAAAATTCATCATTTAAATAAACTATTTCTCAGAATATTTATCCTTTTCTACGTGTAATTTTTTTTTTATTATTTTGATTGTGGCTATTATCTTATGTGACGGAGATCACATCCCGAATGACCGTGCTTGCAACTGAATTCGTATTCAAGTAAGTAAACATGTTAATCTAAAATATTATGAGATTCCACTTTACGTTATTTCGTTAATATATTTTAAACTAAACATTCATTAACTAATGATAATTTTATAAAACCCTAAACTACCATAATAACATTTATGAACAACAAAACCTTTGAAATACTAAAGTACAAATTATATAATTAATGTACAAGTGTCTAAAGCATAAAAACCCTAATTCCAAAATAATTTCCGATAAAACCCTAATTTCACCTAAGTGTTATTTTATGCATACATTTCATAAACCCTAATTTATTTATACAATATTTTTACAAAATAATATATTTACAAGTTATTTAAACTAGGGTACAAGTCATTTATGCACAAAACCATTTATTTACAAAAACCTTATAAAAATCCCTTTTATATTTATTTCCAAGTATAAAATACAAACCATTCATGCATAACTTTTACAAATTATATTTTCTAAACTCACTAAATATTTTTACAAGTCTTTAAACCTAAAGTACAAGTATCTAATGCATATAAACTAAAAATTCCATTCATTTACTTTTAACTTAACAAAACTTAATATATAATTTTTATAACTTAATAAATTATAAAAATTACATTTTTCTCATATTCTAAATTATTGTACAACTAAAATAAGTCAAGGTACAAGTCCTTTAAGCATGACATCTAAATAGTAATAAAAATCTTATAAACATTTAAATACTTATTTAAATAACATTCCATGTAACATTTTCACATCATAAATTATAAAAATAATTTATTTATTTATTTAACATATGTACAACTCCATAAACTTAAGGTACAACTCCCTAATGCATAAAATCATAAAAACACAATAATATATATATATAAACCTTAATAAAGACATAATATGTAATAATTTCACATACTAATTATTAAAATGAGTTTATCTATTTATAAAATAAGTGTACAAATTCTTAAACTCAATGTACAACCCTTTAATGCACAAGATCATAAAAACTCATTTAATTGTATTTAAACCTTAATAAAAATTACATAAAAATTATAGAAAAGTAAGAAATAATTAAAAATACATTTTTCTTATTTTTCTTATATTAGTACAAGTCTTTCAAACCTAAGTACAACTACCCAAAGCACAAAAATCATTTTTCTTTAAATATGTAGAAATCGATAGACATGAAAATGTAACAAATAATTTTAGAAACCTTTCCTAAGTAACCCTTAGAATTAGAAACCCTAGAGTAACCCTAAACCCTAGTTTACAAGCCCACAAAGCCCTAGGTACTACTCCCTATAGCACAATTCGAACTAAACTAGTTAGACCCACCTAGTTCGATCTCAACACTAAACCAACTAAATTTCAGAAATCTTAAACCCTAATCATCCATTTGTAAGAACCCTAGCAAGCCACACCACTCTTTTCTAGAAACAAGGACATTTGTGTGATTTAGAAGCCTTCCACATCACCTTCCCCCTCCTCCTCCACATGTGGCGCCAACCACAGCCACCCACCTCATCACCTTCTTCATTAATACAGATTTAGAAGCCTTTAGAAAACCCTAGTCTCCTCCCTATAAGTAGAGATCACTAGAAACCCTAAACATTCATCACCACCATTCGGCCTCATCACCACAGCCCTCAAACCTTTACACCACTAATCCCACTAGCCTAGATTAAGTCTAAATACATCCAAGAAGTCAGTAGGAAGAAGTTAGGATCAGTAGAGACCCAGTTCGAATCCCATTCCATCCAAATTAACCCTAGTCGACCAATCCGAGCAAAGTAAGTTCTAGTTCTTTTTCTTTGATATCTTATAGTTATTTTATGTCTAAATTAAGTATAAGATAGATCTTAATAGGTGTTGTAACCCAGAAATCATTAAAACACAATTTGCTTAAATTTTATTTCTATCGACTAATATATATACATGTATTTTTGAAATATTGTTCTAATGGATCTAGGATGTTAAAAGTGGTTTAAGAATACTCTAAATATGTTAAAATAACTAATCATAACATTAAAACATATGGTCTAAAAATCGGATTTCACAAAAACCAGATTTTTCTTTTCTTTTTGCTTCTGTCGAACAGCAGCAGACCTGCTGCTTTGAACCTCGATTTACCCTATCAAACGAATCTTAAAAATTCTAGTTTTTGACATTGTTAAAGTACTTTTAAAGGGCTAAAAGTAGGAAAAAGAATCAACGATTTTCGTTGAGAAACGAGGGAGAACGGGATGTTTAAAGTTGGGTAAACTTTCTGTGTCGAGATACAAGTATACTTGACTTTCTGTTTTAAATATTGAATTCGTGAGTTCGAATCTGACCTCGAGACTTTACAAAAATACTTTTAAAATAATTATAAACATTTTAGAAAAGGTTTTGCAAAAGATCTCGGCTTAAATCGTTAAGAATAAAATATTTTTGTGTATAAGGATGTCGGGTGGATCGACTAGTAAACACAAGGACCATTTCTGCCAAAACTCCACCAAGTTTTGTGATTTGGACTTGTCATGCGATCGGGAAATCCCTAAGGGGGTAAAAGTGTATATTTTGAAACTAAAATATATTAAGTGTAATTTATAAAAGGTCAAGGGTAAAAGTTGTCGTTTTTATATAGTTTAAGGGTAAAATTTGCCAAACTTAAGAACTTGAGGATCTAAAATGAAAATAAATTATAAACCCTAATTATTATTTAATATTATTATTATTATAATTAATAAATACTATTATTATTAATATTATTAAGTTTTGATTAAACTTAATATATGTTTTAAATCGTAACTAATTAACGAAGTGTCCTTTTAACGAACGGACGAAACCAAATCTTACAAATAAGAAAATATAATAAAATATTACTTTTGAAACTACATATTGGCTCACTTAAATATTTAATCAACAAACCAAATAACAAAACGAATAATAAAACTTATATATTAAGAAACAATTACTGAGAAACTTGATATAACCAATTCAGGTTGCAAGCCGGAGACGTTTATCAACTGTATTTCATTTGTTTTCCATCCAGATTGTTCAGGTGAGTTCATAGTCCCACTTTTCTTATATGTTTTCCAAACTTGTGGGGAGATACATGCTATTAAACCGAACACAAGTATTTTCCTGATTGTTATTGCAATAAGTTAACTGTTGCCTATTATTTTAAAAGACCCTGTTATCATGCACCATTAATCACCTGCGGGTGAGCGCGAATATAGTGAATAGATCTATTGGCAGTTGACGTCCCATTTGTGTTGCTGGTTAAGTAACCAAATGCATTATATTTGAGTTTAATAAAGAGTTTCAGGCAAACTCCTACCCGGGGCAAGGTTACCTACATTTAATTATGGGGTAATTATTAACCTGTTAATGCTTTGCGTGTCATGAGGCTTAGTGCAATATTCCGAACTATGATATAACTGATTTCTCTTATTTGGCTTGTGTTCAAACTGATTATAACTTTAAACGCTATGGATTCACTCAACCTTTGTGTTGACTTTTTAAGCATGTTTATCTCAGGTAACTGGTAGTACGATTTGGCACGGAGTGGCGGTGGACTTTCTTTTAAAAGAGTGTCCGTTTTGTTATCATTCAAATGAATAATGTATCATTTATAATGTATTTCGAAACATCCCTCTGGGACCTATCTTATGTACTCTGATATTAAATAAATGAATGATAACAATTTTTATTTAAAAACGTCTCTTTTCGAGTCGTTTTCTATTTCCATGACTGTGAACCATGAAGTAGCACCCCAAGCTTATATTCCGCTGCGTAATCCGAAAATGGGGGTGTTACAGATTGGTATCAGAGCTTGTGGTTATAGAGAACCAAATGTTTTCGAACATTGGACTATAACCGGTTTACACAAAAACTTAACCAGAGTCCTCCGTGCCACGCCATTACTGAAACGTTATTTGTATGTAAGTTATTGTTAATAGTTTAAACTGCGTAAATGAAATATTTATAACTATAAAGTGGTTACAGAATCCTGATTCCCCTATTCAATTTATCCCACTCATGTCTAGGTTAGGACATTAAGATGAAACCTTACTTAGAGCCTTATCCATTTAGGATCATTTATACTAAACTTCGTACTCTTGATATTTCACCTTTGGTTTCCTTCCCAAATGTTATTAGTAATAATTTCTTATAAATTATTATTTGCAAATTATTACAGTACCATGTCTCTCGAAACCCCTAAAGATAACCAAATCACCCCAAACCTCACTCTAGATAACAGTTCCTTCCCATAAACTCCAACCATAGACAAACACCCAACTGGTAACATAATAAGTGACGTAAACTAGGACCACTATTAAAAACAAGAAACCCAAGTATCCATATTAGAGACACAAAAATTCTTAACCTACCACGTGCTGTGTTAATAAAGAGACGTTGCATTAATTGTTTTGGTAAAGCAATTAATCAAGTTATTAATATCATGCTATAACCCAACATACCAAGACATACCTAGACTAGGCTATGACTGTAGAAATTCCCTCTAGGATAAATTTCGGAAGAGAACTTGATGAATGAAGAGAAAGTCGCTGAACCTTAGCTTTTATTAGTTTGTCCCTTACCAAGAGTAAATATACATCCCTATCAGCCTGATCATCAAACTGAAAAGTTAACTCAGAAGAGTTTCTGGTACCCACTAAATCAGATTTATACCTATCAGCTTCTGTACAATGTCTTGGCTACAAGATATGTTGCATAAAGATGATGCTTGTACTAATTTGTTATATATAACAAAATTAACAAGTTATTTATGACTATATGTGGTCTTGATTTTGTTATATTTTGCTGTATATGGTATCGGTTAACGTGAACCAGTGATGATCATCTTGCATACACGTATGATATTTGGACATGTTGTAATCTTACGATTATCATGAGTTGTACCCTGATAATCTAACATGGACAAAACATAAACGTGTGTTTTGTAATAAAAGCCTATGAAAAATGACCAAACCTACCATAAACCATACCCTAGGAATTAAGCAAAATAACCAGAAGCGAAAACTCAATGATAGAAAAACCATTATCTTAACTTAAGGATTTCCCGACTTAGAAATTAAACAAGGTATTACTCCTAAGAAAAGGACTTTAAAAGAAAATTTGATGATAAGAAAACCCCAAAACCAATAGAAAAACCAAGGCTAGTGTAAAAGAAAGCTAGAATTTATTGAGAAATCCCAACCATATCCTAGAATGACTTAGAATTTAAACCGAATCCCTGTAGGAGATAAATAAATTGAGGATTAGAACTCGCTAAGCTATATTTCCTTTTAACTCTCTATCCTAATTATCTTTCTACTTTCATCCTGTAACTTTTCCGCAATAATCTTAATCTGCGTTTAGCTTCATTATCTACTCTATCCCTCCTTACCCTATTCAAAAACGTTACCTACCCAGAACCTAGTATACCTTTAGGAAATTGTGAAAATATTATTTTGAGGAAACAATAGATTGTCCCTAGCTCATAGGAACTTTAGAAGAACCCTAAGATTTAAATTTGAAGATACTCCATTATTACCCTAGGAAAAACCTTAAACCCATTATTGTAGTATGGACTAAAATTTTCCCATTCTCTTGAAAAATAAATTATGATACTATTTCCTGAAAATATCACGTTGAACACCATCTAAAGCTTTTTGAAAAGAAATAAATATCGCACGGCTGAGTCAAAACATCACATCATTTGATCCTCGATTATACATAGCCTGATCAACTATGTATAATTAGGAAGAATCATGTAATGAATTGGACAGTTATTTTCTCAAAGACTTTCTATTAAATTTTATTTAAGCATGCAAAAATATCAAAAACAAAAATCTTTTCATAATCTATCACTTTTGACTTAATATAATAAAAGTCCACTACTACTACACATTCTCTCTAAAATAGGAAATTCAACAAAAATTGAGGATAGAAAAACCATAGGAATTCACAAACCCAAATTTTATTAGGAATCTTGGAAGATAGTACATAGAAACATAGTTAGCAACGGAAGTGCTAATATTACAAGGATTACATAAGATTTATTTCACTAAGGATTACATAGGAAAGACAACAAGGACCATACTAATAATCCTAGCGCAAGACTTATTTTCCCCATGACTGATCCACGATGAAGGATGCAATGGTAAGCGGTATGACAAACCATAGGAGCAAGCACAAGCCTTCATGATTTTCTTCCGGATTGCACACCATGTAGGTAATAATCGCAACGACTGAAACAATTGCTATAAGTGTAACGAAATGCGGCATCTTGAGGTTTTTAGAAGAGAATTTGATAGTGAAAGAATGAGGATTAGAAATGAGGTATTTATAGTGGGGATGTGATCGTTCATTTTGAACGTTGGAGTTACTATTCACCCACTTTAAAAACTTGACCGTTGCATAGTGGTAATTTAGGTGGCAAAACATTCAAATTTAATGCATCCAGTAGGAAAAAGACTGACCAAACTACGTTCCCTTAGGTATCAAATAGAAATTCCTAGACAACTCTATTAGACCAAAACTATAATTAAGGATTTAGCAGTAAAATGATATTTTGAGGGACATAGGACGTAAGAATAAAATAATATCATATTATTTTATTTTTAACTTGAGGCATTTTAAGCATATCAAACTCTCATCCTAAACTAAATCGTTGTACGATTTTCTATTTTCTTATTCCCTATCTAGATTAGAAATCTAGGCCTAACTATTCCTATACTTCACTTTCCCCAATTTCCCCAACCAACGTAAACTGAATCTCGGGACGAGATTCCTTTGACGGTGGGTGACTGTAACCACTGTGAAAAATTCATCATTTAAATAAACTATTTCTCAGAATATTTATCCTTTTCTACGTGTAATTTTTTTTTTTATTATTTTGATTGTGGCTATTATCTTATGTGACGGAGATCACATCCCGAATGACCGTGCTTGCAACTGAATTCGTATTCAAGTAAGTAAACATGTTAATCTAAAATATTATGAGATTCCACTTTACGTTATTTCGTTAATATATTTTAAACTAAACATTCATTAACTAATGATAATTTTATAAAACCCTAAACTACCATAATAACATTTATGAACAACAAAACCTTTGAAATACTAAAGTACAAATTATATAATTAATGTACAAGTGTCTAAAGCATAAAAACCCTAATTCCAAAATAATTTCCGATAAAACCCTAATTTCACCTAAGTGTTATTTTATGCATACATTTCATAAACCCTAATTTATTTATACAATATTTTTACAAAATAATATATTTACAAGTTATTTAAACTAGGGTACAAGTCATTTATGCACAAAACCATTTATTTACAAAAACCTTATAAAAACCCCTTTTATATTTATTTTCAAGTATAAAATACAAACCATTCATGCATAACTTTTACAAATTATATTTTCTAAACTCACTAAATATTTTTACAAGTCTTTAAACCTAAAGTACAAGTATCTAATGCATATAAACTAAAAATTCCATTCATTTACTTTTAACTTAACAAAACTTAATATATAATTTTTATAACTTAATAAATTATAAAAATTACATTTTTCTCATATTCTAAATTATTGTACAACTAAAATAAGTCAAGGTACAAGTCCTTTAAGCATGACATCTAAATAGTAATAAAAATCTTATAAACATTTAAATACTTATTTAAATAACATTCCATGTAACATTTTCACATCATAAATTATAAAAATAATTTATTTATTTATTTAACATATGTACAACTCCATAAACTTAAGGTACAACTCCCTAATGCATAAAATCATAAAAACACAATAATATATATATATAAACCTTAATAAAGACATAATATGTAATAATTTCACATACTAATTATTAAAATGAGTTTATCTATTTATAAAATAAGTGTACAAATTCTTAAACTCAATGTACAACCCTTTAATGCACAAGATCATAAAAACTCATTTAATTGTATTTAAACCTTAATAAAAATTACATAAAAATTATAGAAAAGTAAGAAATAATTAAAAATACATTTTTCTTATTTTTCTTATATTAGTACAAGTCTTTCAAACCTAAGTACAACTACCCAAAGCACAAAAATCATTTTTCTTTAAATATGTAGAAATCGATAGACATGAAAATGTAACAAATAATTTTAGAAACCTTTCCTAAGTAACCCTTAGAATTAGAAACCCTAGAGTAACCCTAAACCCTAGTTTACAAGCCCACAAAGCCCTAGGTACTACTCCCTATAGCACAATTCGAACTAAACTAGTTAGACCCACCTAGTTCGATCTCAACACTAAACCAACTAAATTTCAGAAATCTTAAACCCTAATCATCCATTTGTAAGAACCCTAGCAAGCCACACCACTCTTTTCTAGAAACAAGGACATTTGTGTGATTTAGAAGCCTTCCACATCACCTTCCCCCTCCTCCTCCACATGTGGCGCCAACCACAGCCACCCACCTCATCACCTTCTTCATTAATACAGATTTAGAAGCCTTTAGAAAACCCTAGTCTCCTCCCTATAAGTAGAGATCACTAGAAACCCTAAACATTCATCACCACCATTCGGCCTCATCACCACAGCCCTCAAACCTTTACACCACTAATCCCACTAGCCTAGATTAAGTCTAAATACATCCAAGAAGTCAGTAGGAAGAAGTTAGGATCAGTAGAGACCCAGTTCGAATCCCATTCCATCCAAATTAACCCTAGTCGACCAATCCGAGCAAAGTAAGTTCTAGTTCTTTTTCTTTGATATCTTATAGTTATTTTATGTCTAAATGAAGTATAAGATAGATCTTAATAGGTGTTGTAACCCAGAAATCATTAAAACACAATTTGCTTAAATTTTATTTCTATCGACTAATATATATACATGTATTTTTGAAATATTGTTCTAATGGATCTAGGATGTTAAAAGTGGTTTAAGAATACTCTAAATATGTTAAAATAACTAATCATAACATTAAAACATATGGTCTAAAAATCGGATTTCACAAAAACCAGATTTTTCTTTTCTTTTTGCTTCTGTCGAACAGCAGCAGACCTGCTGCTTTGAACCTCGATTTACCCTATCAAACGAATCTTAAAAATTCTAGTTTTCGACATGGTTAAAGTACTTTTAAAGGGCTAAAAGTAGGAAAAAGAATCAACGATTTTCGTTGAGAAACGAGGGAGAACGGGATGTTTAAAGTTGGGTAAACTTTCTGTGTCGAGATACAAGTATACTTGACTTTCTGTTTTAAATATTGAATTCGTGAGTTCGAATCTGACCTCGAGACTTTACAAAAATACTTTTAAAATAATTATAAACATTTTAGAAAAGGTTTTGCAAAAGATCTCGGCTTAAATCGTTAAGAATAAAATATTTTTGTGTATAAGGATGTCGGGTGGATCGACTAGTAAACACAAGGACCATTTCTGCCAAAACTCCACCAAGTTTTGTGATTTGGACTTGTCATGCGATCGGGAAATCCCTAAGGGGGTAAAAGTGTATATTTTGAAACTAAAATATATTAAGTGTAATTTATAAAAGGTCAAGGGTAAAAGTTGTCGTTTTTATATAGTTTAAGGGTAAAATTTGCCAAACTTAAGAACTTGAGGATCTAAAATGAAAATAAATTATAAACCCTAATTATTATTTAATATTATTATTATTATAATTAATAAATACTATTATTATTAATATTATTAAGTTTTGATTAAACTTAATATATGTTTTAAATCGTAACTAATTAACGAAGTGTCCTTTTAACGAACGGACGAAACCAAATCTTACAAATAAGAAAATATAATAAAATATTACTTTTGAAACTACATATTGGCTCACTTAAATATTTAATCAACAAACCAAATAACAAAACGAATAATAAAACTTATATATTAAGAAACAATTACTGAGAAACTTGATATAACCAATTCAGGTTGCAAGCCGGAGACGTTTATCAACTGTATTTCATTTGTTTTCCATCCAGATTGTTCAGGTGAGTTCATAGTCCCACTTTTCTTATATGTTTTCCAAACATGTGGGGAGATACATGCTATTAAACCGAACACAAGTATTTTCCTGATTGTTATTGCAATAAGTTAACTGTTGCCTATTATTTTAAAAGACCCTGTTATCATGCACCATTAATCACCTGCGGGTGAGCGCGAATATAGTGAATAGATCTATTGGCAGTTGACGTCCCATTTGTGTTGCTGGTTAAGTAACCAAATGCATTATATTTGAGTTTAATAAAGAGTTTCAGGCAAACTCCTACCCGGGGCAAGGTTACCTACATTTAATTATGAGGTAATTGTTAACCTGTTAATGCTTTGCGTGTCATGAGGCTTAGTGCAATATTCCGAACTATGATATAACTGATTTCTCTTATTTGGCTTGTGTTCAAACTGATTATAACTTTAAACGCTATGGATTCACTCAACCTTTGTGTTGACTTTTTAAGCATGTTTATCTCAGGTAACTGGTAGTACGATTTGGCACGGAGTGGCGGTGGACTTTCTTTTAAAAGAGTGTCCGTTTTGTTATCATTCAAATGAATAATGTATCATTTATAATGTATTTCGAAACATCCCTCTGGGACCTATCTTATGTACTCTGATATTAAATAAATGAATGATAACAATTTTTATTTAAAAACGTCTCTTTTCGAGTCGTTTTCTATTTCCATGACTGTGAATCATGAAGTAGCACCCCAAGCTTATATTCCGCTGCGTAATCCGAAAATGGGGGTGTTACATTGTGTATCGAAATGATTATTAAATCTTAAACTCTATAACATCACTCAACATTTTTGTTGACTTTTAAGCATGTTTATCTCAGGAAACTAGCAGGAGAAGCAAGGGCATGGAGCGGACAAATTTCCTATCTTTTAATAATAGTGTAAAATAAAATGTTTAATTCAGTTTAAAACATTAATCCTCCTAAGGATTTTATTACTCTGATATGTACTTTTGTAACTGAATTTCTATAATAATGGACCTATGTTTTCAAAATGTCTCTTTCGAGTCGTTTTCTATAATTATGACTAAGATCCTCACAGTAATACCCCGATTAGTCTTCCGCTGTTAACTTGTAATTTAGGGGGTGTTACAGAGAGTTTGGTATTTGCTAGCTATTTTGATCTTGTATGTGTTATTGTAAATATATCCTAGACTAGTATTCTTGAAGTATTAATTATAGTCAAGCTAATCAAGTGATATGGAAAGGTTTGGAGGCTGGGGGATAGAAGAGAAATCTGGCTAATTAATGATCTTGTCCCCCCAAATAAGCATGTGTTAGTTTGTTTTAAGTATACATTAGGTGTTACCGGGTACCGAGTTAACTAGAAATAAATCTTGATGAATTAAAATAAAATATGACGAAGTTGTAAAAATTGTAAAATCATATTCCTTGCAAGAATCGGGTGTTAGAATAATTATCGGGTTGAAATTTCGCAAACCGACGGTGTTATAAGCCTTTAACGAAAAATATAGCAAACGATTTAAAAACACCGGGTAAATAAATAATGAAACTTCTATATCATTATAATGAGTTTGAAAATGTATTATGATCACTGTCAGGAGTGTCGGGTGTTTTATTCGTAGTAATGACTGAGTGGTAACGGTTATTCAATAATTAAACATATGTTAATGAAAATCACACAAACCCGTGCATGACTTAATATGATGGTGATGCTACTGATGATGTGTAGACTACTCTAGTCTATATGATTGCCCTTAATGATGATGCATGAATACGCAGCTAAACCTTACTGGTTACGCGCATTTGAATACCCGTAAACCTAGTTTACGTAATGATGAATGATAACCATGAATAGTGATTTCCCTCCGAGAATGAATAGTGTTTCGTGAATAGTAATTTTTTTAAAAACTTCTCAAAGTCTCAAACTGACTTCAAAAATGATGAATAGTAAAACTATGAATAGTGAATAATGAATAGTAACCCATGAATAGTAATTTCCGAGATGAATAGTAAAATTTTGAAGCTTGAAAAGGACCTGAAATTACGAGTTGTCACAAACCCGCGTCTCAAAATGGAGAAAGCACATCGCCAAAAAGATGGTTGTTCCTCCCACTAGGTGAAGTTCACCCGGGCATGGATTACTTTATATCCATGTGTTTCTTGATTTGATGTACGTTTCAGTGCATCATTTCTCGTATAAGAAGAGAAATCTTCTTCGTATACAGATAATTTTCCTTCTATGATTCTTCTGAAAATTATTTGTGAGACTCAAGGTGGTAACGCGTTGTTTGAAATTCTTTCAGACTTGGATTGTGCATAAAATTTGTCACTTAATCAATGACTACATCTCTTTAACTAGAATACGGGTCATTGATTGAGGGGGAGAGTGGTTTAAAATTTTATATCATTAAATGGGTTTCTTGGTTATCTCATAATTGTTAGAAAAGGTTTTGTAGTTAATGGGGTATTAGTTGAAGAGGATCTTACTAAGCTTTATCTCAAATGACCAAATGTGTTAGTTGTTAGAAAGATTAGGGCATTATGTGCAATTTGCTTATAGTATCCTAGCTTTATGTAACTATAAGGTCCATTTGTGTCACTCTGGAATCCTCGTTTAATCCCCTAAATACTTTAAAAACCAAAATCTAAAAGGAGTTAGAAAACCCATTGTGTTTGATATTCTTTAATCCTCCACTGGCATTTGTATGATCTGAATGAATGAGTTTCAAATGTTGATTGACTTTTGTTAGTCGATTGCTGCTTAATTGTTGTTGATTTAGTGCATGTGCACTCAGGATATGCTTAGGTATATAGCTATCATGTTAGAATCTTGTCCCTAAGATCCTGAGTTGAATGTTGAAATATGAGTGAATTGCCATGTTCATGATTGCTGATTGCTCTTCATGCTAGATAGCGGTTTGATGTATTTCCTGACTGTGGTTTAATTATGAGATGAATATGGTATTATGAGTTGGCAAGCTTCTATGTGGTAGCTATTAATGAAAAGTGAATCTGTATGTATGTATGTCTGTGTTGATATTCTTATGCAGATTCCATGGCCAATATGAATGTGCCAGTTCCCGCTCTAACCGTTTAATCAGATGTTCAAACTCTTTTGAATGGCTCTGAATTCACCACAACAACAACATCGGCAACAACAACAACAACACTATCTTCACCTCCACCACCTTCATTTCAACAAAGCTTTACTTATTCTGGTCTCGCCAAGTGGGGATCTACAATATTTGGGAAATTTTTGTTGGTGGATGGATAATTGATGTTGACTACTGACTCCCTCAGAGAAGCGGATGATCACATCATCTGCGCAAAAAGGTCAATATCATTTGTGTCATAACGATTATCTTTGTACATTATAAGCAGTGAATAAATTGTGGTTGTTATGTGTCAGTGTATGATATTTTTTTTTAAATTCAAAGTCTTCCAAACTTATCATACCTAATACTAACATTCTCCCTCATAAATTGAGGGGGAGCATTTGCATGTTCCATTATCAGCACATATTAAAACTGACCATATTTTCTCCCATGTTTTCTAAACTTATTTAAATCAATTGGGATCACAAATCTCAAAAGGTTTGAAATTTTTGATCGGGGGAGAGAATGTGATTTAAATATGAAAACTGATAAAATGTGATCTTTTGGACTCAAGTGTAGGCTCTCTCATATGTGTTAAACTCTTTTGTATATCGATGCACATATTGAGGGGGAGCAAATGGTGTGTGATGGCAATTGTGGAAGAATAACAAAGACCGACCAATCTTATTTTAATGCACTGGAGTTATAAGGATGGTGAGGTTAGGTATTAGTTCCCATGATCCAGCCAAAACTGGAGGGATCTTCCCAGGGACAATCCTCTAGTTAGAATAGAAGTCCTTAGGAATGATTAAAAAGGAGAAAATTGAATAAGGGAAGAGTGCCGACTGGGATGGAGCTAGTACTGGAACAAACCCAACAAGGTGCTAGTGATGAAGTCTCGGTAAGCGCTGAAGGGGTTGAAGAATGAAAAAGAAATGTAAAGATAAAGGGTGAAAAGAAAGAAGCCCTCCTTACACTTTAGGCAGAAACCGGGTCAATACATATGCTGTCAGAATCACTTAGTTGATTGCTGACATTGAAGACAAAGTATCATGGACCCAGTGATACGCTGCACAACCCTCCCTAGCCACTCAAGGTCCCTCAAAGGACTCTTGTTTCATTTGTCACGGAGATCAATACATTTCTATCGTCTCTCTCACTCCGAGTTAGACGATATTGAAAAGGTGGCAGTCCTCTCCAGCCTCCGATCACTAAATCAAAACGCACTATTGAGTCTAGAGCCAAGAGATCATCCATAAATCTCATTAGGACACATTTCCAATACGCATTATCCTTGTGGTATTGCCAGAACATCTGAGTGATACGTAAAATATTCACAATGAAGATGGAAATCCTTCTAGAGCCAACATCAAACAAGCTCTTGGTAGGTGACATGTGAGATCCTCATGGATCAAACTTGTGACAACTGGAAAGAAATGATGGGGCGATTCACATTTGAATCAAACTTGTTCCAGGAAATGGATTGACGGATGCTTTTGGAAAACCTTTCAATGTGCTCACCAACTGAGTTTCGAGCACATTGATTGTGAAAATTTTCAAACAAAAGTGTTTATGACAGAAATGTGATTCAATGTATAAAACCCTCGTCGTGTTGCATAAAAAGTTTATCCAGTGACACGCGAGTGATTTTTCTAATCAATTTCTCATCAACCAGTGGGTATTCAATTCACTGATTCACTCTACCGTGTTGTCTGCTTTGAGACGTTCCGGTATGAGAACATGCTTGTATGACGATTCCAATGATTAATTCGTTGAATGAGTCTTTACAACAAGCTGGAAATTCCTGTCAAGGAGAATCTTCTTTAAAGGAGATTCTACCTGATCACAGGTCGGTCCTCACGGAACCGAAGGTTAATCCAACCACACCGAGCGAATGACAAAGCCATATTCGTTCTCCAACTTTATTGCTAATAGTTTTATTTCAGATTCATATAAAGATGGTAATGGTGGTTCCTGATTCCAGCAGAGACGTGTCAATCCACACTCCATGCTCACACTTCCAATTCATTATCAAAGATATCATGATTGCTGAAAGACCTACAACACAGCTTCCGCAACTCTGATGATAGCTATCATGATCCAGAAAAGTGTGAGCATGCAGTCCAAAGGTCACGACAAATCACATGGAGGCAATAGCACTACAAACGGATAAGCTTGGAGATTTACGGTGGCTGATGATCTCAAAGAATGCTCAAAGATCACAACATCACATGGAAACAATACTGCAACAAGATGGCTTGAAGACGTATGTTGGATGATATTCTCAAGAGTCCTCAAAGATCATCCAAGACAAAAGATCAGTCATCAAAAGTTCACTGCTGAATGCATAAAGATCAATGACATTGAAGAATCAAAGACTACGAGCTATGAAGTCAAATTCATATGATAGAATGCTAGAATTCAAAATGTAATTTCCGGGGTGACCTCCCTTAGGGGGAGATTGTTAGGAATATAAATATTCATATGAAGACTCGGTCACCCCGAGTATCTATTTAGCATTTATATAGCTCGTAGTATTATTAGTATTAGTTTAGTTATTATAGTATTCGTGGAGTGGGTCGGGTCTTTACTCTCTGTCAGCTCACTCCACAGCCCACACAGGGCACCATATGTAATCCTATATAAAGCCCATCCCACACAAGGGAAGGGTTGGACCTTTCACTTCTCCTAATCTAACATCTCATTGTTTCTCTCACTAGAAAGGCTCCCAACTCTTATCTCTCTCTCTCTAGAAATCAAGCTAGGATTAATCTTGTGTTTGTGTTATGATTTATGCATATCTTACAAAACTCAAGAAAGAAAAGTCATATCTACTACTTGTTTGATTAATATTCCTAAGGCAAGGCAAAATATCTTATTTTAACACTTACTTTGGGCAAGTATAGGAATAAAAAAATTTCAAGTTGGAGAATGAATATGAGACTATTACTAGCGGTGCTCAATTAAGGCTAAACACGACCATTTTTTCGAGTGATACCCAACTTCTCTCCTGGAAGCAATTTAACCGTTAGGTTAAATTGAGTTTCTAGTGCAATAGGTTCTCCAGTAGTCATTCTCATGTTAGAAAGATTGGAATTCCTATTTTTGCCTATTGAAGTATATAAAAGATGATAGTTCACCAATACTTGGCTTAATGAGACTCAACTATATTCATTATAACTAAGGTGATGAAGATGTCATGTTATACACGAGAATTTAACAAAAATGTGTCAACATTTAGAAAGCAATATATTTCAATCTTGTGTTTGGAATCTAAGGTTGTTCGAATTACATAGCTTATTGCATGATCTAATGGATGACATCTTTTATGTTGAGTTGAAGTATGTGTTATAAATGTGATTTGATCATCTAAGACCAAGAAATGTGTTTGTGTGTGATAATGGAATATGTTAAATTAAGAACGTTCTCAAGAAAGCTCTTTGGAATTTTATTCAACAAGAATCTAAGTAAGGTTACCAACTTCAATAGATCTTGTGTATGCTCTAGAGATGTGTAGTTTTAACCTTGGATGTGCACAAGGTTTAAACTAGATTATGAGCAAGGTTAGGTTATGATGTACGCTTGAAAGGAAATAGATACAAATAGTATCTTTCAACAAATAAGATTATGAAAACAAGTATGACAAGATGAAGGAGATACGCTAGTTCATAGAACTTGTAGATGTTTGTTCAAGATTATTTAGCCAATGAGGTGTAATGAAATCTCTTGTAACACAACCGTTCATGTCGCAAGGAGAGAATGATGCATAGGATATACATTATCCTTTATCGCATGATTTCTTAGGCATAATGTTTTCCAAAACATCATGTTTTCCTAAATGAAGATATGAAGCCAAAGTGTTTGAATCGGATAGTCCTATCCTAAATATACTTGGTCTCAAGATTATATTCACTAGATGATGACAAGAGGAATTCACTCGAGTTTCTTATGTATACTCCTCAAGAGTCATTGTCACTCAGGGTGCATGAGGCTGGCTTTGAGATTGCATTTTAACATATGTTGTTAAAATTTTTTATTTGAGGTTTAACGAAACTTATGCAAAATTTTAACGACAAAGTATTACTTTGATTTATAATACTTTGATAACTTGTGAAAGTAGTACTACTTATTCCTAGTGAAAAATTGATGAAAATGACCAGGAGCATCATGCTCATTTGATAGTGGATGTTCTAAGTCCTCATAGGTGGGAAAGTATGGTTGAGTTTGTTCAACGTGCATTTGATTTGGTACGAGTGTTGGATAAAGGACTTTTTGAGCAATGCAGTCAATGAATTCAAATGACGGTAAGGATGGTGGAGTGGTTGATTTAGGTGGTAGGTCTTCTAGTGTGTCTAAATAATGATGTGGTGATGTAGAGGTTTTTTGTGCTATGGGAGTACTTAGGTTTGATTATTTATTCATAGATGTTGAAAATAACAAGGATGAATACTAATTCTTGTGGTCCATTGGTTGGTACAATTAGTGGGTGAAGTGCTTGAAGTTTTGGTCATGTTCGTGAAGCTTAGTGGCTGAGATATATCACAGAGGTGAATGTGATGGGATGATGGTGAAAGAACAAGTGAACTTAAGTGGTAAATGTTCAAGGATGAAGACCTATTGACATTTGCTTATTCCTCTTGATTTGGAGAGTGTTAGGATAAGTGACACAGTAGGTGTCAAAGTGGGATAAGTGCCACTGTAGGTGGTTGTCTTGGATAAGTGTTCTAACATATGCTGTTAAAATACTTGGGTGTTAATTTTTTTTTCGGATATGACTTTTAATGACTATAATCGTAGGTCAAATATACTTGAATATTTTGGACGAAATACTTGAGTTGTCAATCCTACTTTGTTGAGATTATAAAGCTTAGATCGCACTCAAGGATAGAAAGACTTGATAATAAATCTTTAGTGTGAGTTATGACTCGATGTAAATTCTTATCGTCTTGAAGAATGACACATTATTTTCATGTTAAGCAAGTGAGGCAACATTTGTGGATACAAGACAATATCTACAGTCATAAGTAAGACTTGTGATTTTGATATTGTATGTTATCTTTGCAAATAATGAGTCCGGATTTGTTAGTAAGTTTTCAAGTCACAAAACAAGTCAAGCTAATGGGTGAATGATGAGTAAAAGATGGAAGAGTGCAGTAAATGTGGGTAATGTTAACAAAAGATTTGTGTACAGTGGTCCACGGATTGCAAGGAACCAATTTTAGGGTTCCTTCCTTTATAGAGAAAGGTACCTTGGGTGGTTTTTGTGAATTTTCAAATTTTGATGAGAAATTCTTATCCTATTGGTGCAAATGAAGTTAAGTGATCCTAATATGTTCAAATATAAGTGAAAAGAATATAAATGATAAGACATGGGTAATTTAGAGTGCGGGTTTTGAGCGGGAAATGTGTGTTTAACATAACAGACTGGCGGAACCAAAATTTTTAAGGGGCGGACCCAAAAATTTGGTTCTGTCTAATCTGTGGCTTACTGAGGTTTTTACCAAGGAGAGATATAGCCTATCTTGACCTATTCTAATCCTGTGGAATGAACTATAAGGAGTGAAATAATTGTTTGTGAGTGAGAATTAGGCTCTATAACATATATTCACAAACGCATAGATAATCTAAAGGAAAACTATAGAAATTTCAACAAAACGTGAAAAATGAAAATTGATAACATAACGATGTTATCTACCTGTAAAATAAACCGTTAGTTCACATGATAGATTAGTAGCAAAATTATGATCCCAGAAAGCAAATAATAGTTCATACCTCATTGTTAGTTATTGTACCAAACACCTTTTTAAAAGATACTAAATGTTTTAAACTATCATTGAAAGTAGTGACACATTTTAACATTTAAACTTATATGCGGGAGATTTTGCAAAACAACATTTTTTGAAGTACTTGACTAGTTTACTTAGTAATCATTCCTAAGTGAGTTATGCAAGATTTTAATATAACATATGCGAAGAGAGTGATCTAAGCCTATAAGCAATGCATAAACAATTTCCTCAACTTAGTACACAAAATCTAGAAAATGTCTTATTGTGCATAAACAAGAAATCGACAAACAAGCGAATAAATAACATGGCAAGATTGATATTTATGTTACACAAACAAAAAAGTGTAAACAACAATTTGCAATAAGTAAGCAACATATATGCAACCAACATAAACCAAAACAAGTAGTCATTTAGCATACCATAAAAAGAAAGATACTTTTCGTCACTTTGCGTTTAAATATGACGATGTATACCAAGCTTGATTAGTTTCCTTTATAAATATCACCAAATTCTTTAGTTTCAAAAGAAATTATATCAATGTTTAAGGAATACCAACTTAAATTGCCTAACTCAAAAGTTTGAGTTTCTATACTTAATATATTAGATACACTGTAGTATTTGGTTTATTCTACTCACTTCAAATTAGATTTAGGCCATAAGAGTGTTTTTAAAAGAAAGTAGACTCAATTCCCTTTAAAATGATAGGTGACACGACTCCTACGGACTAACGGTTAATTAGTTATGAATTTTTGAAGTTGGCAAAAAACTGCATATTATACAGACGGATTTCAAGGAACCAATTTTAGGGTTCCGCCCTTTGTAAAAAAGGGTTCCGCCGATCTCTGTAACAAATTCACTAAAACTCGTATTTTGACATAAAGAAAACGTGTAGGACTTACTATATTTAGATAGTTAACATATACACATATTTAACAACATTTCTACTTATGTGACTTATCTAAACATTTAAGGAGGTGATTTTTCAACTAAATTTATAGTTATCCCAAACGCTCATTTCAAAACCGTATTTTTCATTAATTTGCTCTGAGCACATAATTTGATACTTCACAAATTCTTTTAAGAAACCATTTCTTTTATTTTTCAAGGAAATCTTCAAGCTTGTATACAAAGTAACATTTAACAACAAAATTTCTAAGTATAATTAGCGAAACATTTTTCATATTATATTCTGCTTCAATGGTAATTTGATACATGGATCGTACTCCATTTTAAAAACCATTTGTTTTGAAAATAAGAGCCACGAGGCTCTGATACCAATTGTGAAAACGTAATCAAATATCCAATCAAGCTTGTTGTAATATGAAAAATGCCTATTATAGTTTATGACTAATATAAGCATATAGTAAAACAAGTTGTCACACAAGCATAATCATCAAGTCACAACGCAAGCAATAATATAGTGCAAGTATAAAAGTAAAGCAGTAAGTAAAAGAAAGTGCAAACCGAACACGATGATTTATAGTGGTTCGGTCACGGAGCTCCTCTCCGCCCTACTCCACTCCCCGAGTACCCAACTCGAGAGTTACTTCACTAGATCAACAAGCTCCCTTCTCGGCGGAGAAAACCTTACAAACGTCGCTTACACTTTTTCCGGTACAAAGCTAAATACCGGGTTCTATTTCGAGGTAGAACCAACCTGACGTCGCCTATACAATATTTTCGACACTAAGCTAGATGTCGAGTTCTTTCTCGGGTACAACCACTCCCGTTATGTTTTAAAGCCCAACATAACAAACCTTGTGTTTTATAGCACAAACACATAAACCATCTAATCTGGTTGTGAAATGGAATGAGTGTTACAAATGTACAGTGATAATCCAAGACATAAATGTCTAATGGATGTAAATGCCTAATATAAATGATCTTCTTAAATAAGAAGTCTTCAATCAATAAAGATGACTAGTGCTCTTTGTTAATACAAATAAACCGTAAAAACGTTTATTAATATTTTGCGATCTCTTTAAGTTTTGTTGATAACAAACATAACATTATGTAAAAGTATAAATCTAAACATTAGATGTTATTTCATTTACAACTTACCATTTACATGTTATAATTAAAGTATACTTCTTGTAATAAATAAAATGCATGAAATAAGTTGGATAATCCATAACCCATAACCCATGGAGCTTGACCCATAACCCATAACCCACTAGCATGACATCATGCATGACTTCATAATGGGTAAAACCCATGACCCGTGACCCAAAGTCCATAACCCATAACCCAAAGTCCATGACCCATGACCCAATATGTCTTTGACATCATTCATGACATCACTTGACCCATGGACCTTAACCCATAACCCAAAACCCGGAATTTTAACCCAAAATCTGAACTGGTACTACCAGATACCTGGATCTCTTGGATTACACTGGCCGGATCCCTTTGGGAAGGGATCCGTCGTATCCCCGTGAACAGTGCTCAATTTTGCCTATAAATAGTGAGTCATTTCTCTCTTGTTTCTCACCCCTCTTCTCTCTACATTCTAACCTCTCTAACCTCAGATCTAAAGATCATTCTTGTAGCTCTCTTTCTCTTGTGTTCTCTAGGTTCTTATTACAAGACGAGATCATGCTTTCTTACATACAAGCCATCCTTCTTCTCAAGTAGCTCGGACTTCTTATCACCTCAAGACCACTGAGTTGTTTCTTGTTGTTGATACTTCTTCTTGTATTCTCAAAGCTGTTGTGTTATTTGTATTGTTGTGTTGGTTTGGTCCGCCCTGCTAAGGACTCGGTATTTAGCTTTGTACCGAAAAAAGTGTAAGCGACGTTGTGAAGGTTTCTCCGCCGGTTGAAGGAGCTTGTTGACATAGTGTTTACGAACTCTCGAGTAGGTGACTCGGGGAGTGGAGTAGGCAAGGAAGGTGTCCTTGTAGCCGAACCACTATAAACAATTGTGTCACACTTCTATCCTTTATCTCTTTACTTTCACGTATTTATTTCTTTACTAGTATCTTGCATTATCCTTATCTCAACATCCAAAGGTTTCACATACTATCAATCTAAATTTTTTTGTAAACTAAATTTAAATCGGTAAAAACTATTTAACCCCATTCTAGTTTTCTACAATTGGTATCAGAGCAGGTTTTATAAAAAGTTTTTAAGTAAATTGTATTTTAAAACTTTTTCGATCAAATGGATTTTGAAAACTACAAGGAAGGGCAATCTATGCAAAGACCACCACTCTTTGAAGCTAATGGTTTCATATATTGGAAAAATAGATTTGAAACATATGTGAAGTCTAAAGATATTGATCTTTGGAATATTATTGTTGATGGAGATTATGTGCCGGTATTTGAGAATATCTCTACTGACAAAAATGAGGATGGGTCCTCGGTTTTAAAAGATGAACAAAAGAAAATGCTTTCTAAAAATAATGAGACAAAAATGGTTTTATACAACTCCTTACCCAAAAAGGAATATGAAAGAATTTTTATGGATAAAACCGCTAAAGACATTTGGGATTGTTTATTAATTACTCATCAGGAAACAAACAAGTGCAAAATAATAAAATTGATTTATTTGTTCAACAATATGAGCAATACTCAATATCGGATGATGAGAGTATTGATAATGCTTTTAGTAGGTTTAATACTATTATTACTTCACTAATAGCACTTGACGAATCTTTTTCCATGCGTAATCATGTCAGGAAATTCTTAAGGGCACTTCCAGATAAATGGAGACTGAAGGTAACGGCAATCGAAGAATCAAAGGACTTAACAATCATTTCTCTTGACGTGCTAATTGGGAACCTCAAAGTGTATGAGGTACTATTGGCTAAAGACTCCGAGGCCTCAAAGGAAAAGAAGGAGAAGTACAAGTCACTAGCTCTAAAAGCTAAAAAGGAGTCTAGTGATGAAGACACTTCTTCCCCAGATAGCGATGATGAAGAATATGCCATGGCCGTAAGGGACTTTAAGAAGTTCTTTAGAAGAAGAGGAAGATTCGTAAAACAACCTTACGATGACAAGAAAGGCTTCCGAAAATTCAAGGAAGAAAAGAAAGTTAAAGATGACCGAAAGTGTTTTAGATGCGGTGATCCAAATCATTTTATAAGTGATTGTCCTAAACAATCTAATGGTGAGCAAAAGGCATTTGTTAGCGGCTCTTGGTATCCTAGTGAAGAGGAGAAAGATGAGATTTGTCTCATGGCCAAAGAATCTAAAGAGGACTGTCTAAACGTTGATCTAGAACCAAACGAATGGATTAAAGACAGCGGATGCACAAGGCACATGACGGGTAATAAAAGCCTATTCTCATCTTACAAGGCTTGCGATGGAGGTAACGTAGTTTTTCGTAATGGGAAAAGTAAGATCATCGGCAAAGGTACGATCTCACATAACTCTATAACCATCAATAATGTGTGTCACGTAGATAACCTAGGTTTATCTTATTAAGTATTAGTCAAATAGTTGATAAAAAGTGTGATGTCCTATTTAGTGAGTCCGGTAGCAAAATATTAAAAGACGGAATAACCATAGGAACAGGGGTTCGGAAAAACGGTCTTTTTGTAATGAAAATCGAAAACTCTAAAGATAAACTTTGTCTAACTTCAATAGATGATACTTCGACTCTTTGGCATCGAAGATTGGGTCATGCCAACATGCGACTTATTCAATCGCTATCATCTAGAGAACTTGTTAGAAACTTAACAAAACTTAAATATGAACATCATTTTGTGATGCTTGTAATGTAGGAAAACATGTCCATGCTAGTCATAAAGCTAAAAATATGGTTTCTAAAACTAAGTGTCTAGAACTCTTACACATGGATCTATTTGGTCCATCGGCTATTCAAAGTTACGGAGGAAACTTCTATACTTTAGTAATAGTCGATGACTACTCTAGGTATACATGGACTAGATTTTTGAAAAATAAAACCGAAGCCTTTGATCACTTTGAAATCCTTAGTAAGAAAATTCAAAAACAACTAGGTTGTCCAATAATATCTATTCGGACGGACCATGGTCGGGAGTTTGACAACGAAGTACAATTCGGAGCCTTTTGTGATGCTAATGGTATTACTCATAATTTCTCAGCTCCACGTACTCCGCTATCAAACGGGGTAGTTGAACGTAAGAATAGAACCCTACAGGAAATGAGTCGAACCATGTTTAATGAACAATCAATACCTCAAAATTTTTGGTGCAACGCCGTCGACACATCAACATATATCTTAAATAGAATTCTCATTAGACCATTTTTAGGATTAACTCCTTATGAGTTATTAAAAGGTAAAAAGCCTTCGTTATATTATTTTAAAGTATTTGGAAGCAAATGCTTCATTTTAAACACAATGGTTTATCTAACCAAATTTGATCCTAAATCCACCGAAGGTATTTTCTTAGGATATTCACCTAATAGTAAAGCATATGTAGTTCTAAATAAAGAAACTATGAAAGTAGAAGAATCTTCAAATGTCAAGTTTGATGAAAGTCCTCCTCTTAAATCTCAACCTTGTTGGGTTTTAGAGATGCTGCTGCTTGTTTGGATTAAGGCTGCTGATACAAATCGCTCTAAGACATTGTTGCTGCTAGTACAAATTGTTACAATTGCTTGTATATCTTACTACTGCTAAGTGTTGCTGAAGGTATTCAAGAAAATATACAAGTGGTTACTACTGCTAGACAACATGTTACTACTGCTAGTTCAACATTACAACTGCTTTCATTACTGATGAACTAGAAGAAAAACACTCTAAGTGTTTAGTACTGCTAGAAGAAAAGTTAGTACTGCTAGTACGAACTTACAACTGCTGAAGAGTTTATACTGCTAGAGTTAGAGTTAAGACTGCTAGAATGTATAGTTAGTACTGCTTATGAGATAAACATGTATAGTCGGTTAGATAATTATATAAAATATTCTTTTACGATTTATCTTGTATAGCAAGCAATTGTAAGCCGACTAGGACTCCTTAGTCTATAAAAGGAGGACCTAGGGCATAGAGATAGATATGATTCTTTAGAAAACTTCAAGGTTGTAAACCCTAATACTTTAGAGTATTCGTATTATTAATAATATTGAAGTGATTTGTTTGAGATTGTTTGTTTAGTTATTCTTAAGATTAAAGTTTAGATTCCGCATAAACTTTAATACAAATCCAAGACAGTTTCTACATAAGTTATATTGGATCTATTCAATATTAACTTAACCTTTACAAGCTAAAGGAAATCGATCAAGTCCTCAACTGGGATCAACAAGTGGTATCAGAGCTTGTGATCTAGAGACTGTGAATCAAGAAGAACCTGTTTAATCTCATCTCACTGAAGAAGGAAGACATGGACTCTGAATCTACTCACATGATTACTGCATCAAAGGTGCCCATGCTCAAGTCTGGAGAGTATGAGCTATGGAGAATGAGGATAGAGCAGTAGATTCAGATGGTTGATTACTCTATGTGGGAGGTCATAGAGAATGGCAATCAACTACCTAAGACTGAAACTTCTGCTGAGGGTGTTACCATTACTTTGCCTATCAAGACTGATGAAGACAAGACACAAAGAAGGCTGGAAGTAAAGGCTAGAAGAACTCTTATGATGGGGATTCCTAATGACCATCAGTTGACCTTTAATTACATCAAGGATGCTAAATTGTTGCTACAAGCAATTGAGAAAAGGTTTGGAGGGAATGCTGTAACAAAGAAGACCAGAAAGAACCTCTTGAAGCAACAATATGAGAATTTTGCTGCTACAAGTTCTGAGAATCTTGATTAGAATTATGACAGACTTCAGAAACTCATCAGTCAGCTAGCACTTGTGGAAATCTCTATTCCTCAAGAAGATGTCAATCAAAAGTTTCTGAGAAGCTTGTCACTAGAGTGGAATACACACACTGTGGTATGGAGAAACAAGGATGATCTTGATACCATGAGTTTAGATGATTTGTACAACAATCTTAACGTCTATGAACCTGAAGTCAAAGGATCATCAAGCTCATCTACAAGCACACAAAACTTAGCTTTTGTGTCCTCCTCCAATAACAGTTCTAGCAGTACTAATGAAGCAGTTAATACTGCTCATGGAGTTAGTACTGCTGGCAAACAAGTTAATGTTGCTAGGTCTTCAACCCTTGATAACTTGAGTGATGCTGTTATCTATGCTTTCTTGGCTGGTCAATCTACTAGTCCTCAGATTATGCATGAAGATTTGGAACAAATCCATCCAGATGATCTTGAAAAGATGGACTTGAAATGGCAGATGGCAATGTTGACCATGAGAGCAAGAAGATTTTTGAAGAAGAATGGAAGGAACCTCAAGGTCAATGGGCAGGATAGCTTGGGCTTTGACAAATCCAAGATTGAATGCTACAACTGTCACAGAAAATGTCACTTTGCAAGAGAATGCAGGGCTTCAAGAAGCCAAGATCACAAGACTGGAGAGAGCTCTAGGAAAGCTGGGGAAACAAAAAATTCTACAGCTTTGGTGTCTCAATGTGATGGTCTTGCAGGATATGATTGGAGTGGTCAAGCAGCTGAAGGACCTAACTTTGCACTTATGGCCTACTCTTCTTCATCAAGTTCTGATTCTGAGGTATCTAATGAGTCTAGTTGTTCATTTAAATCATGTTTAGATACTATTGAAGAACTTAAGGCTAGGAATGAAAAGCTAATGGAAAAGGTAAAAATGTTAAAGTTAGACAATTTAGGCTATAAAGTAGGTCTAAAATATGTTGAGGAAAGACTTGACTTTTTCAAACAAAATGAGTTAGAATATGTAGAAAAAGTGAATGTTCTTGAAGGTAGGCTTTTTGTCAAAGAACATGAAGTTATGGGGCTTACTAAAAAGTTAGAAAATGCTGAAAAAGAGAAAGATGCAGCTTATCAGAAATTAGAAAAACATCAGGTTAAGGTTAATACGCTTGAGTTTGCATCTGAAAGTGTTAATAAGACAATTAAGTGACAGTTAATGAGGAGGGGTAGTGGAATAGGTTATAATGAAGTTCCTCCCACAATAACAGGAAAGTATGTACCCCCTATTCCTAAATTGTCTTGTTTAGGTGAGTCTAATAAGCCTCTAGGAGAAAGTAGTGAGTCTAATAAGGAAAAACCTAAGGCTGAAAAGAAGTATTCTGATGCACCTATTATTGAGGATTGGGTGTCAGATGATGATGAGGATCAGGTAAAGAATGAACCTAAGGTTGATAGTGTAACAGTTAAAGCTAGTGTTGAAAAGATTAAATTTGTCAAACTTAGTTTTGGTAAAAAGGTGTCTAGGAAAATTGTTAAATACACTGAGCAACCTAAGGAGATCACAAACAGGCCTAGAGGTAATCAGAGGAGTTGGAATGGAATGATATCTCAAAGGTTAGGAAGTGACTTTGAGATGATCAATAAGGCTTGTTATCATTGTGGTAGTTTTGAACATTTACAAGATAATTGTTTTTACTATCAAAAACCTGTGTGGAACTATGCAAGAAAGGTGAATCATAAAAGTTTTTCTAAAAATACTCACCCACATGCTAAAAGAAACATGGTTCCATCAGCAGTACAAACAAAATCTGGTTTAGTATCAGTTACAACTGCTAAGCAAAATGTTTCTAAACCAGCAGTAGTAACTAATACTGCCAGATCAGTTAGTACTGCTAACACCAAAAGAACAGTGAATGGTGCAAATAAATTGTCAAAGTTTTCAAAGAAAGCAAATTCCACTGTAAAGAAGCCCATTCAAAAGACAACAGCAATTAGTGCTGCTAAGGCAAAAGCAGTAGTTTCTACTGCTAAGCCAAAAGCAATAACTGATACTGTTTTGAGAAATCATTTTTATGTTGTTTCCAGAAACAGCAGTGCATCTATAGTTTTAAAGAAATTTGATTATGTAGATGCACAAGGCAGATCCAAGTCAGTATTGGCTTGGGTCCCCAAAATGAACTGATTTTCTTACTTTATGTGCAGGGCAATCCACAGGTGGAATTGGAAGATAAAGGAGTATTTGACAGTGGATGCTCAAGGCACATGACTGGAAACATGTCCTATCTTGAAGATTTTGAAGCTATTGATGGAGGATATGTTGCTTTTGGGAGTAATCCCAAAGGAGGGAAAATCACTGGTAAAGGTACTATAAAAATTGGTAAATTGGATTTTGATAATGTGTATTTTGTCAAAGAGCTTAAGTTTAACCTCTTTAGTGTCTCACAAATGTGTGACAAAAAGAATAGTGTTCTTTTTACTGACACTGAATGTTTTGTCTTGTCTCCTGACTTTAAGTTGACTGATGAAAGTCATGTTCTACTTAAAGTTCCTAGAACAGACAACATATACAGTGTTGATTTAAAGAATATGGTTCCCAAAGGAGGTTTGACTTGTCTCTTTGCAAAAGCCATATCAGATGAATCCAAGCTTTGGCATAGAAGACTTGGACATTTAAATTTCAAAACTATGAATAAATTGGTTAAGGGAAACCTTGTAAGAGGTTTACCTTCAAAAGTTTTTGAAAATTCTGAAATCTGTGTTGCTTGTCAGAAGGGAAAACAACATAGAGCTTCTTGTAAGACCAAAGTAGTGAACTTTATAAGTCAGCCATTACATATGTTGCACATGGATTTATTTGGACCAACATTTGTAAAGAGTTTAATGAAAAAGATGTATTACCTAGTTGTCACAGATGACCTTAGTAAGTTTACTTGGGTATTCTTTTTAGCAACTAAGGATGAAACCAATAGCATTCTTAAGGCTTTTATAACCAAGGTAGAAAACCTAGATAACCATAAGGTTAAAGTGATACGATGTGACAATGGAACTGAGTACAAGAATAGGGAGATGAACCAGTTTTGTGAGATGAAAGATATTGAGAGACAGTATAGTGTAGCTAGAACTTCTCAACAAAATGGAGTTGCTGAGAGGAGGAATAGGACACTTATTGAGGCTGCTAGAACAATGTTAGCAGATTCTAAATTACCTACTACTTTTTGGGCTGAAGCAGTTAATACTGCTTGCTATGTGCAGAATAGGAGTAAGGTAGTTAAGCCTCATAACAAGACCCCGTATGAACTTTTACATGGTAGAAAACCATTTCTTGATTTCTTAAGACCATTTGGGTGTCCTGTTACTATCTTAATTACCATAGATCACTTAGGCAAGTTTGATGGTAAGGCTGATGAGGGATTCTTTGTTGGATACTCAATGACTAGCAAAGCCTTTAGAGTATTCAATAGCAGGACCAGGAAAGTGGAAGAGAACTTGCATGTTATGTTTAGTGAGAGTACACCTAATGTTGCAGGGAGTGGACCAAACTGGCTTTTTGATATTGATTCACTAACCAAAACTATGAATTATGAGCCAGTTGTTGCAGGTACAGAGTCTAACAATTTTGCAGGTACAAAAGCAAGTAATGATGCAGGTCAAGCTGATAAAGAGTCAAGACCTGAAAAAGATTATATTTTGCTGCCTATTTGGACTGCTGATCCACCTTTCTCAACACAAGAATCAAAGAGTTCACAAGAAGATGATTTTGCAAAAGATGATGGTGCAAAATCTTCTTATGATGATAAAGAGGTTAATGAAGAAAAACAAAATGATGAAAAGGATGATGTATCAAATGATATTAACACTAGCAGTACTACATCAGTTAATACTGCTAAGCCAAGTGTTAATGCTGCCAATGAAGAAATTAACACTAGCAGTACAAATTTTGTTAATACTGCTGAGCCAAGTGTTAATGTTGCTGACAAGGAAGGCATATCTTTTGATGATGATGACTATCCAGATGACCCAGACATGCCTGAATTGGAAGAAATCTATCCTGATACTGATGAAGATGTGCTTGGTGTTGACTTAACCAATATGGAAGATGAGGTACCTGTCAGTCCTATTCCAACTACAAGAGTTCACAAGAATCATCCTAAGGAACAAATCATTGGAGAGCCAAAATCTGCTGTTCAAACAAGAAAGATGATAAAAGATTTGAAGGAACAAGGTTTCTTTGCTAGATCCCTTCATCAAAAAAACAGTCACAAAGACCTTCAAAACTATTTGTTTGCATGTTTTCTATTACAAATAGAACCCAAGAATGCTTATAAAGCATTACAAGATCCAAGCTGGGTGGAAGCTATGCAAGAAGAGCTTCTACAATTCAAGCTTCAAGAAGTTTGGACATTGGTAGATTTGCCTGATGGGAAGAGGGAAATTGGTACTAAATGGGTTTTTAGATGCAAAAAGGATGAAAGAGGCATTGTGATTAGAAACAAGGAAAGGTTAGTAGCTCAAGGATACACACAAGAAGAAGGTATTGATTATGATGAAGTATTTGCTCCAGTTGCAAGAATTAAGGCCATCAGATTATTCTTGGCTTATACTTCATACAAAGACTTTGTAGTGTATCAAATGGATGTCAAAAGTGATTTTCTGTATGGGACTATTGAAGAGGAAGTTTATGTCTCACAACCACCTGGTTTTGAAGATCCTAATTTTCCTGACAAGGTTTACAAGGTGGAGAAGGCACTGTATGGTCTACATCAAGCTCCCAGAGCTTGGTATGACACATTATCACCATACTTGTTGAACAATGGTTTTAGTAGAGGGAAGATTGATAAAACTTTGTTTATCAAAAGGGACAAAGATGATATCTTGTTAGTTCAAGTTTATGTTGATGATATCATCTTTGGATCAACAAACAAGGCTTTATGTGTAGAATTTGAAAAACTTATGCATGAAAGATTTCAGATGAGTTCAATGGGTGAACTTACATTCTTCTTAGGGCTACAAGTTAAACAAAAGGAGGATGGCATATTTATCAGTCAAGATAAGTATGTGGATGAAATTTTGAAGAAGTTTGGATTTACTGATGTGAAGCCTGCAAAGACAACTATGGAAACATCCAAGTCCTTGATCAAAGATGAAGATGGTGAAGAAGTTGATGTGCATCTATAAAGATCAATGATTGGCTCATTGATGGATCTTACTGCTTCAAGACCTGACATAATGTTTACAATGTGTGGCTGTGCAAGATATCAAGTCACACCAAAAGTCTCACATCTTAATGCTGTGAAGAGAATTTTCAGATACTTGAAAGGTCAACCTAAATTAGGCATTTGGTATCCAAAAGATTCACCTTTTGACTTGGTTGCATGCACTGATAGTGACTATGCTGGAGCTAGCGTGGATAGAAAATCAACAACGGGAGGTTGTCAGTTTATGGGGTGCAGGTTGATTTCATGGTAGTGCAAGAAACAAACTGTGGTTGTAAATTCCACAACTGAAGCTGAGTATGTGGCTGCTTCAAGTTGTTGTGGACAAGTGCTCTGAATTCAGAATCAATTGTTGGATTATGGGTACAACTTTATGCATACTAAAATATATATTGATAATAGCAGTACTATGTGCGTTATAAAAAATCCTGTTTATCACTCAAAAACAAAACATATTGAGATAAGACATCATTTTATAAGGGATTGTTATGAAAAGAAGTTGATTCAAATTGTTAAAAATCATACTGATAATAATGTTGCAGATTTGCTCACAAAAGCCTTTGATGTGGGTAGATTTCAATTTTTGGCTGTCAGTATTGGAATGATAAATCTTTGAAAAACTCTTATCTCTTTGTGTTTTTGTCAAAGTTTTGAAAGGATTAGTACTGTTATTAGGTCAATAAATTGTTTCTGCTGCTAAGTATACTTAGTGTTGCTGGTGTACTTACAACTGCTGTGTTATTGCTGCTAATTATACTTAGAACTGCCAAGTTTAACTTTAGAACTGCTAGTTAATGCTGCTAGTTTTTCTGAACAACTGCTAAGTATAATTAGATGATGTAAAATGTTATTGCTTGTGTTTTTCTTGGTTTTGGACTAACATTTGCAGGTTAAGCAAGCAATATCATTGGAATTCATGGTGTGTGAGAAGCAATGTGGTAGTTTGTTTGCTGTGGTGCTTCTGATTAGTGATAGAATAGATTTAGGAATTTCTTGACAAAGGATTATCCCTGAGTTAGGCACTTCTTTAAAGTCTTTTCTTGAAATCAATCTATATTGAACATGAATTGATGGCATAGTTAGTTAGATAGTAACTGCACTAACTCACTCTTTACCATTTTATACTTTCATTAGTATAATGAGTTAGTCTAAGGACATCTGGTATTGAGAACAGCGAGCAAAAGTGAATCTAATGCATTTGTGTTAGAGGCAACACCCGCCACGAGCTGGAAACCCTGTCAAGAAAGCTCTTTTAATGAGTTTATCTGATCACAGACAGTATTTATATTGATATTAATGGTTCTCACACAACCAGAGGTTAAATGCAACCTAAAAAGATTAAGTGTCTTCCTTTACACTTAATCCCTTCAAAATAATTGAGAGCAGTATTGTTTTTAAAAGATATTGAGAAAGTACTGCTGGGAAAATTTTCATTTGGTTAAAAGTTAGTATTGATAAGCATAAACTTAGTGTTGCTGAGTCTACACTTAGTGCTGCTAGGTTTCTGCTACTAGGGTTGGAACTGCAGGGTATGTTTGTGTAACTTTTTACTTAAAGGGTATAAATCCCCAATTGTGTAACACAATCAGTTTTACGCGCACACAATTGACTCTCATCCAAACCCTAATCAAGTTTTAATCGTCAAATCGAAAAACCCCCAAATCAAATCATAATGTCGAACCTAACTTTTACCGAACCACACAACAATGTTGCCTTTTTAGAAAAATCCAATGAGTCTGTAGATTTTACTGAGATCATTGATTTCCTTAATGCGAGCTATATTAATTTTGCATTAACAGTAAAACCTACTATATACACTTCTAACATTATCCAGTTTTGGTCGTCTACTAAGGTCAAAACTAATAATGGGGAAGTACAAATCCATGCCCTTGTAGATGGGCAGAGGATTCTCATTACAGAGGCATCTATTAGAAGAGACCTTCTTCTAGGAGATGCTAATGGAGTTGAGAATCTTCCAAATGCTACAATTTTTGAAAAACTTTCACTGATGGGATATGAGAGAAAATCAAATGCTTTAAAATTTTACAAAGGTAACTTCTCTCATCAGTGAAAATTCTTAATCCATACTGTCTGGGTGTGTCTAAGTCCAAAGACCACTGGGTGGAATGAATTTAGCAGTAATTTAGCTTCTGCTATAATTTGTTTGGCTGAAAATACTTAAAGATTTAATTTTTCAAAATTAATTTTTGATAATATGGTTAAGAACTTGGATAGTTCTACAAGTAAATATTTTCTATATCCAAGGTTTTTGCAACTCTTTTTGGACAACCAATTTGAAAATAAGAAAAGTCATAAAAGAGTTTATCTCACTCCTTGCCTTACCACAAAGTTTTTTACTAATATGAGGAGGGATGGAAAAGATTTTTCAGAGAAAGTGACACCTTTGTTTCCAACAATGGTGGCACTAGCCCAAACCCAAATGGGTGAAGGTTCAGCAATCCCAACTGGTACCCATCACACACCCACACTTTTGGCTACATCATCTCACCAACAAACTAAAAAGACCGATAAACGTAGGACTCACACCAAGAACAGTGAGCTACCTCAGGCTAGTGGTTCTACACCAACTGTTGCAGATGAGGCTGTCACTGGTGTGGAGAGTGACATGTTGGCAAGGGCTGCCACTACTGTGTCTAGCTTAGAAGCAACACATAAAAGTGGTAACTTCAATAAGACCCATGCCAAGACAACTTCTAATGAGTCAGGTCCTCATGGAGTTGATTCAGGCGAAGGACCCAGTCACCTGGATACAATGGGGGGTTCAGATGTTCATCCTAGGGATGAGACTGAGCTTAAATTTTCTAATGATCCACCTCTCGGGCTAGGTAACACAAGCCGAAGTGGTGAGAATAGCATGCAACTTTTGAATGAATTGATGGATACATGTACCAAACTTGCTGCACAAATTCTTGATCTGTAAACACTAGCTTCTTCTCAAGGTGGCATCATCAAAGCTCAAGGAGGGGAAATAAAGGCTTTGAAGAGAAGGTTTAGATATTCGAAAGGAATCAAAGGATCAAGAACTCCCAAACTTAAGGTTAAATCTTTTGAGGCTTCAAAGGATGCTCTCAAACAGGGGGGAATGAAGGCAAAGCTTCAGGGGAGGCTAAGGAGGGTGAAAGTATTGGTGCAGAAAGTGAGCCTATGGATTTTGTAGTTGCTGATAACCAAGGGAATCAAGTAGTGATTGATAGCTATGTGGCTAAGGTTACTACTACTGATAGTGCTGCTGATCAGGGTGTTAGTGCTGCTAGTGGTCCAGAAGTTATTGCTAGTGAGCCAGTTACAGCTGCTAGTACAAAAGTTAGTGCTGCTACACCAGAGGTTACAACTGCTGCTAGTGTACTTGCTGAACTGAAGACATCCAAGCCAGTAACTAAAGGTGTTGTAATACAAGAGCCATCTTCAAAGCCAAAAGCTACACAATCAACTCCACAGGTGCAAGGCAAAGGTAAATGAATTCTTATTAAAGAGCCTGTGGAGAAACCACTATCAAAAGAGAAGCAATTGCTATTAGATGCTGAAGTTGCAGAAAAACTCCAACAAGAGTTTGAGGAAGGAAATAAAAAGATTTTGGAACAAAAGAGAATAGCTGCAGAGAAAGATGCCAAGAATGCAGAGTTAATTGCTGCATGGGATGAGGAAAGGGCTCAAGTTGATGCTGATAGGGAGCTTGCTCAGAAACTCCAACAAGAAGAGCAAGATCAGTACTCAATTGATGAAAAAGCCAAGATGTTGAAAGAACTAATTGATGAAAGAAAGAAGTTCTATGCAGCACAAAGATGTGCAACTAAGAAGAATAAGCCACCTACTCAAGCACAAAAAAGAGCTTTAATGTGTGCCTATTTGAAGAATATGGACAATTGGAAACTAAAGGATTTGAAACAGTTGAATGATAAAAGAATTGGAGAATTATATACAATTGCCAAAAGAAAGATTGAAAGCTTTTTGATTGCTGAAGTGGTGAAGGGTGATGAGGAAAAGAAAGGATAGAAAACAAGTTCAAATAGAACATATTAGGAATATAAATATTCATATGAAGACTCGGTCACCCCGAGTATCTATTTAGCATTTATGTAGCTCGTAGGCTTATTAGTATTATTCGTATTAGTTTAGTTATATTAGTATTTGTGGAGTTGGGTCGGGTCTTTACCCACTGTCAGCTCACTCCACAGCCCACTAGGGGAAACTTAGCTAGTAGTATAAATACCCCTTCCCAAGTATGGGAAGGGTTGGAGCTTTTCATTCACCTAATCTAACCTTCACATTTTTCTCTTCACTTTCTTTCTCTAGAAAAGTTCCCAACTTCTCTCTCTCTCTAGAATTCACCTAACATCAAATCCAAGTGTGTGTTATGATAATTAATATGTTACAATTGGTATCAAGAGCCATGGTTAGGTTCGATTGATTGTGTGTGCTTGGATTTGTGGTTTCTATTCTTCTCGTTTTTTTGTTTTGGTTCGAACAGTATTTCAAGAAATACTTTATTGAAAACCAAGGTTGTCATTTGCTAGCTTTGAAATGCATTGGGCTTTAACAGTTCGAATATCATTTTCTCATGTTTATTGAAAACCAAGGTTTAATATTTGCTAGATTGCTAATTGCTTTTTATTTTCTTGGTTCGAACACCATTTCAAGAAAGCTTGTTATTAAGGCTTTAACAGTTTAAGGAATTGGGTTGTTTGCTTACTTTTGTGCTCAATATTGGTCTACCTGCTTACCTTTGAATATCCTGTGTTGAAAGTTGAAAGTGCCTTTTAAAAGGTTTTTTTTTTTTGTTCTTGGTTGCGGTTTGACAAATTGCTTGACTGAGTTTTATGTTTTGAAGAAAAGGAAAGTGACTTGTGACTGCGTCTTGTGGTCCTTAATTTGTTGGCTAGTGGTTGAGATTTGATACTCTTTTGGTCATTGTTTACGGTTTGCACTTAAAAAGGAAAACAAAGCTGTTGCGTTTTACATTGTTTTGAACCTACGATTTGGTTTATTGCTGAAACGGGAAAAAGACAACTGAAAAGTGAAAGTGACATTTGTACTTTCTCGAAAGTGACCTGCGGTTTGGCAGGTGCGTTTTGGTGTTGCGGTTTGTAGTGTTGCGTTTTGACCATTGCAATTTGGTCCTTGCGGTTTGTCTCAGTCAATTGCATTTTGCCAAGCTTGAGACTTGGCTATTGTGTTTTGATCAAGATTGCAGTTTGTGATAATTTTTGTTTGGTCCACACTAATCAAAAACTGCTTACAACATTACAACAACAACAAAGAAAACTGCAATCTCATATAATCAAAGAAAAATCCATTCGACAACAAATCCACAGCAACAACAGATTCAAAACGAAATTACAACAACAACAAAATCGTTTTTTTTTTAAGATTCCACAAAACCAAATCCAATTACATTCACTGTTAACAAACATCAACCCTATCATCTAACCTACATCATCTCCGTGTCTCAACAACAACAATCACTCTCCTAACAATCACTCGACCTCATCTTCATTCCATCACTGATCAACAAAGAAAAGGAAAGAATCTCAGTTATTTTCAATATCCGAAAAAAATTGAGAAAGTACAAAAACAATAGTGTTTCATCATTTCTTCTTTTCGGTTTGACATAAACTGAAAACAACAAGAACCTTACCCGAGACCCTTCCAAGGATCTTGAAGACTTTAAACGTACTCTTGATTCGGATTAAGCTGGAAAAGCATATATAAGATTAGATATCGTTAGATCAAGACGAGATTTGATTGTTTAGAGTGGAGAAGTGAGGGTAGGTATGAGGTAAGATTAATGGGGGCGGATGGTTTAGTGTGATTAGGGTTTGGATTGCTGCGACAGAGATAAGAGGGGGGCGGATTTATCTCTACGGTGGATTAGGGTTAGAGACAAAGTGTGACTGCGTTCTGGGTAGAGGAAAGTATTAGGGTCAAGTAAGAGTGATTAGCGTGTCCATTATACACGGAAGAATTAGGGTTAATTGGATTTGGATTGGGCCGGGTTAAATTGGATTGTTTTGGGCCGAGTTAAATTTGTCATTGGGCCTATATTTTTTTTTGGAACAGAAAACACAAGGACGATTTTTGTTGCTGGCCTTTATCACAAGGATGGATTTTCTTTGATTATATTTGTGGTATAACTTTGGTCAACCATTTCGATTTTGCTTCAATTAACCTGAGTTTGAGAATTATTTTGGGTTGAGATATAGCTACGGGGTTTTTCAGATTTCAAAACGCGAGCGTTGTCTGAAATTCACTGTGACTTGTCTACTTCATCACTTAAACTCATTTCAACCAAACCAAATCATAATCAAACAACAGTTCACAAAGTCTAACAATCATTCATCACCCTCAACACACAATCACATTCTTATCATAACACATTCAAGTAATCATTATCATTTCACGGTTCATTCTTGATTTTTGTAAAATCCCGTGAAAGAATCTATTTCTCGGTTTAAATCATAGAATTGTAAAATCCCGTGCACGTTTACATCATGTCTACTACTTCAGATTCTTTCATATCTGAGATACTCAAGTTGTACGACACGAATGATAAACACAAGACTTCCAATCTTGTACAACAAATAAACGTGTGTGATTCTGATAATGCTAATATGGAATTGTTGTGCTCGAATTCTCAAGAGAAAGAGTGTCATCAGTCACTAACGTTGCCTAATGCAAAGGAAAGTTGCATTGAATGTTTTCGATTACTTCATTCACATCTCAAGGTTCTCTTTGAAAAACCTGGATACTTGGGAGGATACACACGGGCTATCGCAACACTCTTTGGTCAAGATGTTCAGGACTTCACGGTCAAAATGGTTCTGTACTTAGATCAACTTGAACAACAACTTGACAAAGGAGAATTTTCTGAAGTTAGATCCATGGCTGCCTTTTGTGTGATCAGCAACCAACTCCAAGTATTCATTTATTCGCAATTCACTGAGGATTATGATTATGACAGTGAAATGACGAAAAAGTGTTTTGCTAATTACACTAGAACCGAGGTTGATATGTTCAGAATTACGTTACTCCAACTTATGAGTAATGTTAAGGGGTTCATTAATGAAAGAACACAACATATGGGAAACGGGACAGAGTCAGATAAGCATGATGATTGCAATAGCTCAGGGACTGATATCACACTTAGTGTGGATAAAGATCTCAAACAAGCAAATCACCTAGTACCATCTGCTGAGGTACTTCTGTCTGTTCAACATAATGTTCTCTCTAATGAACAACAACATACTGATCAAATTAAACCTACTTATGACACATATCTGATGGAAAAGACTGATAGCAATATCACCTCTGATTCAACAAATATGAGTCATAAAGGGGGAGAAATTGATCAGGATGCTGAACATGATGATGCGTCAAGTTCTTTGCTTACGGCTGAGTTTTTCAAATCAAATGATATGGTTGAAAAAGAAGTTTATAATGAACTTTCAAACAGATTTTTACAACTTGAAAAACATTGTATTTCACTTGAAATCTCAATGCAACAAAAGGAAGAAAGTCTTCAAACTAACCAACCATGTAGGAATCCGGAATTTCCTGAATTCCGTGAATTTTTTATGATAAACGATTTGAAAGCTCAGCTAGAAGCCAAAAACTTAACAATCAACAACCTGAAAAAACGTATTGCTGAGATGTGTGATATGTGTAATGAACTTAAAGCTAAACATGATGTAATTGCGACAAAAAATGCTGAATTAGAACATAAAGTGGCTGAATTAATTAGTGAAAATGAGACTTTGAAAATTCATTGCAAAGAACTGTGTGACTCAATCAAAGAAGTGAAAACTAAGACTGTAGAGCAGACAACCTCTTTGATTGCCAAAAATGATGAATTCAAAGCTCAACTTCAGGAAAAGGGTTTTACAATCGCAGCATTGAAAAACGAGTTAAGAAAATTGACAGGAAATGGTGTGAACACTAAGTTTGCAAAACCATCAATCTTGGGAAAACCAGTTTTACAACCACTTAGAAACCAATCAGTTGCTAGACAACCGACTGCGTTTAGATCTGAACGACCAAAATCTTCAAAACCACGGTTTGCCTCCCAAGTTGATTCGAAACAAATTTTGTCAAAACCAGTCACTTCACAGTCTAGACCTAATGAAAAGGAATATGCTATTGCAAAACCTCATCATATGAGTGCCTCTAGTTCTTCTAGGATTAGTTCAAAGCGTGTGTCATTTGTGACACCAAAGGAACATGTTAGACATAAAAACAATGTTCAGAATCACAACCTAGAGGATGCTAAGAAAACCACACATGAAAAGACTAGGAATTTTCCTGTTTCTAAGAGTAGTTGCGTATCGATTAATGCGATTCCCATAGCAGATCACTCTAAGAATCCTAGATCTTTCTCTGACTCCAAACACTTTGTTTGCTCAACTTGTCAGAAATGTGTTTTTAAGGCAGATCATGATAATTGCGTAACAAAATTCCTGAAGGAAATAAATACTCGTGCTAAGGTTCTATCCTCTAAGACTAGAAACAACAACAAGCCCGTAGAACCAAAGAGGTATATTCAGAAACCTGGTAGGCAGATTGCTATAGGACAAAGGTTTTCTCCCAACATGTCTGTCACTGTGCATGAGAAACCAAACACTCCTAGATCTTGTTTTAGGTGGATACCGACGGGTAGAATTTTTAAGATTGTTGGTCTTAGATGGATACCTATTAGAAAGATGTTCACTGAGTGAAAAACCAAGGTTGACAGTGAAACCCCAAATGGTTTAGATGCTGATATCACTAACCCATATAAATGAAAACAAACTCTTAATGTCAGTGCAGGTAGTCTTTACTTAAGTGCAGGTACATCGTTCGCTCATATTAAGGAAAGACTCAGGGTTTGGGTGCCGAAAAGATTGATATCTCATGAAGCAGGGGTTCAAGCAATTCAAGCTTGATGAACATCAATGAAAATGACGTCTGTTCACATCAGTTCAGGCCTCGTTCTTCATCGACTATGACGTTTGAACACATCAGTTCAAGCCTCGTTCTTCAACGACAATGACGTTTGAACACATCAGTTCAAGCCTCGTTCTTCATCGAAAATGACGTTTGAACACTGCAGTTCAAGCCTCGGGCCTCAATGTCAACATAATGGCGCCTGCTGACAACTCTTCAGGCCCCGTTCATCAAAGAAAAGAGAAGTGTACGCTTAAGTGCGCTTTATCTTCGGAAGAAGAGAAATCTTCTTGTTTCTGACTATTCTCATCAACAAGCTTCATACTTGTTCCATGCTCGTTCAGTCATCAAGTGGATCTACTTTCATTAAGATTGTATTTTTATTCACTCGATCAAAAATGGCAACCTCAAATGCAATTTTTGAGGGGGAGAAGTGTGAACAGTGGATCAACCTCATATGCACTTGTTCAATCAAAAATGGCAACCTCATATGCAATTTTTGAGGGGGAGAAGTGTGAACAGTGGATGACTTGATTAGGTATCACTTATTTGAGATTGAAGTTAACTTTCACAAAGGCGTGATCTTATTTTATCTTGAAGTCGGGGTTGGTTGGATGCATGACTTTCAATGATAACTTGCTCGTGCTTAAGATTTAAGTTGAAGACTTAGTTTATCTGGTTACCAGCAGTCGGGGTAAATGTTTGAAGACCTGGTTAACTATCACTTAAAGGAGTTATGTTGTAGTACTCAGTGTCACACGCCGATGACGTTGTGGATAATCGCAAGAGGTGTTAATGTCTCATACTTTGGTTGGGTATTGAGTACTTAGAGATTTGCTTGGAGCATAAATTCTCTACACCGTTCTTCCAACATTAGTGCAAGCTTAAGTCACGAGAACGGGGAATTCTACTCCAGTTTCAAGTTTGGTATATCGGGTTTGCTCCATCAGTTATCACTTCAAATAGCCTACTTAAGGGTTGGTAATGATAGTCAGAAAGAGTTTCGGTAGCGGTTGATTCTCACTTGATACATTTGAGCTAATTTTGTTATTCTCACAAGATTTCAAGTATATGTGCGTAAAATGTGTTGCTGATTCTGAGGTATCAAAACCAGCAAGGGGGAAAGAGACATACATCTAAACACACAACAAGTACACATGATGAAATTTATACTTCTTCTTAGTTGAAGTTATTCCGGGAAGACAAATGTCATGACCACAGAGAAAATCAGTGTCTTAACTCGTGGCTTTTGGTGTATTATTTCAACTACGTGGGGGAAGAGATGTAAGAAACAGCTTCTGATGATTAAAGAGGTACACAAGTGTATGATGACTCCTCTAGATAGTCGGTATCCTATAGAAGGAAATGTGTTATCATTTCATCTACATACGGGATAAATTGCTTACACTAGGGACTTAGTTGACCTTGGTGTAACAATTCTCATCTGCAATTTCCTGAAGGGAGAAAAGTGCATTTCCGAGTCTTAATTGACTTTGATGCTACGTTTTCGACTTCATCAATGGGATTGAGTGTTTATTTCGGGTTTTTGGACTTCATACAATGAGACTGATTGCATCAATTCAACTACTTGGGGGAAGTGGCTTGATGAGGCGAAAAGTGTACCGCTTTTAAGGGGTCATTTAAGCCCGAAATCGTATTTATTTGATCAAATATTGCCCTAAATCGTTCCTTTTGTCATTTTAGGTACTTTTGAGGAGAAATCTGGAAAAGGAGGCATTTTGGACGTTTTTGGAGCATTAAAGTGAAGAAAACGGCAAAGTCTCAAGAATCGGCTAAAAGTTACTCTTGACGGCGTCACAATTAACATGGGACGGCGTCATGCCTTGGCAAGAAAAGTTGGATGTGAAATTTACTCATGACGGGCCAGTGAGTTTGCATGAGAATTCTGACGGCGTCACGCTTTAGCTAAATCAAGGGCGTCACGGCTTAAATCATAAGGGGACGGCGTCACGTTCATGATCCGACGGCGTCAAGCCTTGATAAGCCAGAATGGATTTTTGAAGAGCTAAAGAGGGACGGCGTCAAGATGGTCATCCGGGAACCCTAAAAGCGGCGAGGTGACGGCGTCACAATGCATAAGGTGACGCCGTCAGATGTCAAAGTCTATATATAGTTTTCTAATTTTTTGTCATTAGGGGAGAGCTTAGTGTGTGGAATTTTGGGATAAAACCCTAAGACGATTTTAGCTACTTTTTCAGGGCTTTTTGCCTTGAGATCTTCCATGTTTCATTGAAAGATAAGTTATCAATTAATCATTCAATATGTCTATGTGTTGTTTGATTCTATCTTATGCTTGTCTTTTGTTTAACATGTTAGGCTAATTTTATCTTGTGTTTGCTTAGATCTAATGAAACCTAGCTATTGATTATTGGTTGTTAGTGTGTTATTAGTTGTATTGGATGATTGTTTATCTATGTTAGGCTTAAGAAAACTGGCTAACTTCCTATTCGGTAACTTGCTTGAACGTCTTAAGAAACATGAACCAAACGCGTACTAAAGGTTTTTATGGTTGTATTTAATGCACAAGCGAATTCTAGTGATCCCATGTTAGGAGCTTCCTAGCCGGCTCGACATAGGAGTGAAGTAGGAGCTTGTAGAGTTTGGGGAAGTAAGTACGCCACCCCACGAATGGTATTAAGGAATACACCCGTCATCCACGCGACTAATACACACTAATTAACCGGTAAAAGATAGTTAGGGAGTAAGGAAATCTAAGTAAACACATTTCTCTACACATAAGTTTCTCACCACTTTTCATTTTTGTTATTTTATTTTATTTGCATTTGTAGTAATTTGGGTTAGTTGACTAGCAACTAATTCCGCCCACTCCTTCAAAACCCGAGATTTTACTTGCTTTTATAAAATATAAAAAACATAAAAAGAATCTTCCTCAACCCTTAGACCTAATTAGAGTAGCCTTTCACACCTAACGAACACTATTCTCTGTGGAGAACGATCAATCCCCCGTACTTACCACTACACTATACTACATCGGTCAGGTACACTGCCTGGTGGGGTTGTAAGCCTCTTGAGATCCCTCGAGAGGTAAAACCTGTTGTAAGGTTGCAAAACCCACGCATCAAGTTTTTGGCGCCGCTGCCGGGGAATAGTTATTGTTTAGGTTGAATTTTTATTTCTATTAGGTCTACTCACTAGATTCCTTTCTAGTGAGATTTTTATTTTATTTTTCTAGGTTTACTTTAGTCTATCTTTTTCTTTGTGCCCTTTGTTTGTAAAACCATTTTCATTTGTCACTATGGCGGATGAAATTCCATTTAGATCATTGACAATAGATGAACAATTATACTTCACCAAGAGATTTGTTTCCTATCATTCCTATGAATTGTTTCGTGATCTTTGTGATATCCAAATAAAGTTGGGGGTAAGGTTAGATGGGTTTAATGAATTCTATGCATGTGATACTTCTCTTAGACAATCATTATCTGGATCAATTCCTTTTAGTAAGACCCTTTGGATGAATTTTGAGGAAAGCTTCCTTACGATGACCCATAAGTGGAACGAATTGATGGATTCGTATGAGCAAAAAGACCTAGTTTCCAAGGACATGGACTTAGAGTCAAACCAAGATTCTGAGATGGTTAGAGTTGAGCCACCTAGCTGCATGTCATGGTTAGGCACTACCATAATACAGGGTGAACACTTAGGTGATCTTGATGTGATGGAGGATCTAGCCGAGCATGATCACATTGATCAAAAAGACCTAGGTTTTATGATCGATGACGATGAATCTCAAGAAACACATGATGAATCTTTTGGGCAATTTGAATATAGCAGTCATAATATTGAGGATGATCCTTATGATTCGGATATAGAAGTTAAGATGCCTAGAGAAGCACTTGAGATACTTGGGAAAATGTTAGGGTTAGATCCTACTAAAACGCATGATGAGGATATAGGTGAGCTTGACATAAGGAATGATGAGGTAAGTAACATAAGCCCACCAAGTGCCCCACAAGTCCTACCATCATTTGAGGCACACACACCGCCCGTGACTTACCCGGAAGAAGTAGAAGGGACTATAGGAACCCCAATTGAAGTAGAACCTTTGGAAGAAACAAAACTAGAAGAAATAGGTTTGAATACTTGTAGTCATAACCTTTCTTTTAGTTCTATGGAAGTTCCTAGTTTTGATGAACCAGAGCCTCAACCAAAACCGTTACCTAATCTTCCATCTTTAGATGTGAATTTAGGAAATGAGAAAGGTCCCGATCCACCCATCAAACCATATAGTCCGGGTAGTTTTACGTTGAAGGTAGTAGACTCTAAGCCTTGTAGAGAGGAAGCTAACATAGGAGTGAACCATGACCTTACATACTTACATCACCCATTTATGATTGATCACAAGAAACACTATGGGTTTAAACCGGGTTTATTAGGTCAAGATGGATTCCCAACAAGGAGTCTCTCGAAGTTGATAGAAGATGATCCCTTTTTAGGAGGAAACTCAAAATCACCCATTGACCAAAGTGAACTAGGCAAGGTTATGATGAAAGGAGCACACCCCTTTGAGCATATAATTCATCCACCACTCTTTCCTCACGTGGCATACTCCTACCGAGCTGGTGTGTATCGCTACTATCACCCGCACTTAATCCTAAGTGTAGGGAAAACCTCTCCTTTATCCATTAAATAAGGGTAGAGTCAGGCTCGTGACTCGAACAAAAACAAGCGCTCTTGGGAGGCAGCCCATGGTTTATTTGCTTTGTGTGTTTATTTATTTGTTTGTTTGATTTTATTTGTTTCCGTGTGTGTGTTTAATTTTTATTATTATTGATTCATGTTCAAAAGTAAATTGTGAAAATGCTTTATGTTGTTTTTAACTTCGTCTTAACTACATATAAAGGTATTTTGCAAAAGATAAGTGTAAGGGAAATCTAAATCGGTTTATTAGAACACAAATTAACATGAATCATAATAATAATAAGTTAGCATACATATTAGTATTTGTTTGAGTCAAATGCTTGTATCGAGTCATAATGATGTTTTGCAGAATTTCCAGGAAGTAAGGTAAAGGTTTTTCCAGAAATTTTCCGGAAACTTAAAATGAAAATTTTGTCAGGTCATTTCTGACGGCGTCAGGGGTTATAACCTGACGGCGTCAGATTTAATTTCCAGAAATTTTTGAAAATTTTGTTTTCATAAAAAGTTTTTATTAAAATCTCCAACTTATAATCTCCAGGAATCTGCAAAGTTACCATTCCACAAGCATTATATCCTTATATATAGATTTTATCCCGCCGATGTTATGCAGGTTTTCGTGTTTGTTTTCTCAGGTTCAACAGGTTATTTTAGACAAGGAAATGTTTTGAATCAAGCTTATGGCGATGCATTAGTCATGGAGCTTCAACATTCTCTTTGGAGGAAGATTTAACCGTGTAATTTCATTATCCAACGAGCGAATCAGGGGAGTATTTGATTTCATTCTTTTACTTTATGCTTTTACATTTGTCATTTGAACATTGGGGACAATGTTCATCTTAAGTGTAAGGGGAGGGTAAAAGTACGATTTTTGAGAATACAATTGCGCTTGATTTTTGTTTGTTTGATGGTAGATGTGTAATAAAACTGAGAGAAATACTTGTTAAGGTAATTTTAGTGCCAAATTTAAAATTTTTTACAACATATAGGAGTGAAACTTTGATCTTAATGAGCGTCTCATGGATAGGAGTTATATGACTAGCACAAAAAACCGTACCACTAAAAAATTTTCCACCCCCAAATATGTGAGGTTCGCCCCTAGAATTGGTAGGAAAAGCATTTATGCTATGATGTGTGTACCGGTAGCACTTAGATTCTAGAACTTGCGTTAGGACCATTCCGAGGCCACAAGTGAGACTACATTCGTGTAGTTAGATTTACTACATGATAAGAGGCATTAGGATTAACCCATTGTTTTACACCTGTGTTTTTGTTATAATTACATTGGCTACATTGGTCAAGTAATTCTCCCACACCCTTTGCGTTGTACTCATTTTTAGTACACGATACCCCTAGTACACCCCTCAGAGCCTATCTTTTCGTTTCGACCTTTAAGCATTTTACTTAAAGGAAGAATTTGTTACACCCCACTAAAATGTACACCCAAATCGCCTTAGCCTACCTTGTATGCACTCATCTTTAGTGCATTATTGTTACAACATTTGTTTAAACCCAAGTTAATTATCTAGTTGATTACATGGTTGCTAAGTCGAGTCATATCCTTGTACATATTGTTTTGGGACGATTGGGACTCATGGGTAAAGTACTAGTGTAATGGAGTAATGGGGAAGAACATCATTTATTACCCCCATATGTGCTAAATGTTTTAAAAGTACTCCAAGTTTTTCAATTATCTTAATTCGAGTCATTAGATTAGTATTTGTAAAGTTATGTAAAAGTTCAAGTGTAAGGGGGATGCAATGCCCCTATGATGTATTATTTTGGATGGTAGGGTAAAAGTGTATGCAAAAAAAAAAAAAAAAAAAAAAAAAAAAAAAAAAAAAAAAAAAATCAAGAAAAATACAAAAAAAAAAAAAATGAGAAAAAGAAAAGTAGAAAAAACATACGGACTACCATCCCGTTTCATTTTATGTTTATTTTATGTTTATGTTTTGTTATTTTCTTTCATTAGCTTAAGATCGAGTCTAGTCTTGGCTTAGCAACATTGTATAGTACATGTAATTGATCAAGATCTTTAACTCGCCACCAGTAAAATATCCTTTATCCAACAAAACCGTGTTTTCCTTTTCCCTACACCTAACGTTATAACCCATTTAAAAGCCCTCTTTGATAGTTTATCTTAGGTGCTTACGCCTAGTGGAGGAGGTTTTCGATCCTTTCCCAAGCCTATGGTAATCTATTTGCTATGACAGGTAGTGAGAGATATTTTCCGTTTTCATTTATGAGATTTATTTTGATGACACTTGAGAGATGTGAGTATCTAAACACTACTTGTGAGGTGCTAGTATGTAATCTCCGTGCTTATTATGATTGAAGTGGAACGATTATTTGTTGTAATTACTTTTATGTTTGCATTAAATGACCCCTAACTTGTATTTTGATTAGAATAAAAGCGCATTTGCTTGAGGACAAGCAAATCTCAAGTGTAAGGGTATTTGATGAGGCGAAAAGTGTACCGCTTTTAAGGGGTCATTTAAGCCCGAAATCGTATTTATTTGATCAAATATTGCCCTAAATCGTTCCTTTTGTCATTTTAGGTACTTTTGAGGAGAAATCTGGAAAAGGAGGCATTTTGGACGTTTTTGGAGCATTAAAGTGAAGAAAACGGCAAAGTCTCAAGAATCGGCTAAAAGTTACTCTTGACGGCGTCACAATTAACATGGGACGGCGTCATGCCTTGGCAAGAAAAGTTGGATGTGAAATTTACTCATGACGGGCCAGTGAGTTTGCATGAGAATTCTGACGGCGTCACGCTTTAACTAAATCAAGGGCGTCACGGCTTAAATCATAAGGGGACGGCGTCACGTTCATGATCCGACGGCGTCAAGCCTTGATAAGCCAGAATGGATTTTTGAAGAGCTAAAGAGGGACGGCGTCAAGATGGTCATCCGGGAACCCTAAAAGCGGCGAGGTGACGGCGTCACAATGCATAAGGTGACGCCGTCAGATGTCAAAGTCTATATATAGTTTTCTAATTTTTTGTCATTAGGGGAGAGCTTAGTGTGTGGAATTTTGGGATAAAACCCTAAGACGATTTTAGCTACTTTTTCAGGGCTTTTTGCCTTGAGATCTTCCATGTTTCATTGAAAGATAAGTTATCAATTAATCATTCAATATGTCTATGTGTTGTTTGATTCTATCTTATGCTTGTCTTTTGTTTAACATGTTAGGCTAATTTTATCTTGTGTTTGCTTAGATCTAATGAAACCTAGCTATTGATTATTGGTTGTTAGTGTGTTATTAGTTGTATTGGATGATTGTTTATCTATGTTAGGCTTAAGAAAACTGGCTAACTTCCTATTCGGTAACTTGCTTGAACGTCTTAAGAAACATGAACCAAACGCGTACTAAAGGTTTTTATGGTTGTATTTAATGCACAAGCGAATTCTAGTGATCCCATGTTAGGAGCTTCCTAGCCGGCTCGACATAGGAGTGAAGTAGGAGCTTGTAGAGTTTGGGGAAGTAAGTACGCCACCCCACGAATGGTATTAAGGAATACACCCGTCATCCACGCGACTAATACACACTAATTAACCGGTAAAAGATAGTTAGGGAGTAAGGAAATCTAAGTAAACACATTTCTCTACACATAAGTTTCTCACCACTTTTCATTTTTGTTATTTTATTTTATTTGCATTTGTAGTAATTTGGGTTAGTTGACTAGCAACTAATTCCGCCCACTCCTTCAAAACCCGAGATTTTACTTGCTTTTATAAAATATAAAAAAACATAAAAAGAATCTTCCTCAACCCTTAGACCTAATTAGAGTAGCCTTTCACACCTAACGAACACTATTCCCTGTGGAGAACGATCAATCCCCCGTACTTACCACTACACTATACTACATCGGTCAGGTACACTGCCTGGTGGGGTTGTAAGCCTCTTGAGATCCCTCGAGAGGTAAAACCTGTTGTAAGGTTGCAAAACCCACGCATCATGGTTTCTGGATACTTTTGGTATGCATTACTCCAGTCTTCAGCGGGAAGAAATGTGAGAAGAATTATTCAAGTGTGAGATGATACACTGCTAATCTATTTGATGATCCCCCGAACGGAGAATCACGATGATTATTCTTAAAAGGAGCAGCAATATTTGATGTGGTTTGCTACGATTTCCGCTGTACACTTACCTTATGTAAGCTTGAAAGAGAGCTTTGAAACTGCTCAAAAAGAAGATCGTCGGTTGGGGGGGAAGCTATCAAAGCTTCACAATTGAGAAGGCTCAAGTTCAGACGATTTTTCAGGAGCCTCAAAAGCTTTGGTGGTGAAAGTTTAAGTAATGTTGACTACTGACTTCTACAAAGTACAAGAACGATATCCTTATTTCGGTATTTATGTCAACATATTCTTAAACTGAATAATATATTTTGTACATACCTTAAACCAAATTGTAAATACAAAATTATAAAACCAGAAAAATGTAAATAGAAAATTATTAAAACCAAGAAAAACCATAAAAATCAGAAAAATAGAAAATACCAAAAATAGTTGTTCTAGGCATATCTTCTGTTTATCGATAACATTTACGGACCTAGAAATGTCATTCAATAATGACACGGGTCTTTAAATGAAGCTCGAGCAGAAGTTTAAAAGGTTTATCAAAACATGTCATTATGGCTTGCTATTACTTCATATAGCAACCCGCGTTTCAAAATGGGGAAGGCACGTCGCCAAAAAGACGGCTGTTCCTTCTACTGGGTGATGTTCACCCGGGCATGGATTACTTTATATCCATGTTTCTTTGATTTAGTATACGATTCAGTGCATTATTTCCTGATTAAGAAGAGAAGTCTTCTTGGTATACAAATAATTTTCCTTCTATGATTCTTCTGAAAATTATTTGTGAGACACATGGTGGTAACGTGTTGGTTGAAATTCTTTCAGACTTGGATTGTGCATAAAATTTGTCACTCAATCAATGACTACAACTCTTTAACTAGAATATGGGTCATTGATTGAGGGGGAGAGTGATTTAAAATTTTATATCATCAAACGGGTTTCTCGGTTATCTCATAATTGTTAGAAAATGTTTTGTAGTTAATGGGGTATTAGTTGAAGAGGAACTTACTAAGCTTTATCTCAAATGGCCAAATGTGTTAGTTGTTAGAAAGATTAGGGCATTATGTGCAATTTGATTATAGTATCCTAGCTTTATGTAACTATAAGGTTCATTTGTGTCACTCTGGAATCCTCTTTTAATCCCCTAAATACTTTAAAAACCAAAATCTAAAAGGAGTTAGAAAACCCATTGTGTTTGATGTTCTTTAATACTCCACTAGCATTTGTATGATCTGAATGAATGAGTTTCAAATGTTGATTGACTTTTGTTAGTCGATAGTTGCTTAATTGTTGTTGATTTAGTGCATGTGCACTCAGGATATGCCTAGGTATGTAGCTATCATGTTAGAATCTTGTCCCTAAGATCCTGAGTTGAATGTTGAAATATGAGTGAATTGCCATGTTCATGATTGCTGATTGCTCTTCATGCTAGATAGCGGTTTGATGTATTTCCTGACTGTGGTTTGATTATGAGATGAATATGGTATTATGAATAGGCAAGCTGCTACGTGGTAGTTGTTAATGAAGAGTGAATATGTATGTATGTATATCTGTGTTGGTATTCTTATGCAGATTCCATGGCCGATATGAATGTGCCTGCTCCCGCTCTAACCATTTGATCAGATGTTCAAACTCTATTGACTAGCTCTGAATTCACCACAACAACAACATCAGCAACAACAACAACAACACTGTCTTCACCAAGTGGGGATCTACAATACTTGGGAAGTTTTGTTGGTGGATGGATAACTGATGTTGACTACTGACTCCCTCAGAGAAGCAAATGATCACATCATCCGTGCGTAAAGGTCAACATCATTTGTGTCATAACAGTTATCTTGTACATAATAAGTAGTGAATCTCCCTCATAAATTGAGGGGGAGCATTTGCATGTTCCATTATCAGCACATATTAAAACTGACCACATTTTCTCCCATAATTTCTAACTTATTTAAATCAATTGGGATCACAAATCTCAAATGGTTTGAAATTTTTGATCGGGGGAGAGAATGTGATTTAAATATGAAATCTGATAAAAAAATGTGATCTTTTGGACTCAAGTGTAGGCTCTCCCATATGTGCTAAACTCTTTCGTATATCGATGCACATATTGAGGGGGAGCGAATGATTTATGATGGCAATTGTAGAAGAACACCAAAGACCAACCATTCTATTTAATGTACTGGAGTTATAAGGATGGTAAGGTTAGGTATAAGTTCCCACGATCCCGCCAAAACCGGAGGGATCTTCCCAGGTACAATCCTCTAGATAGAATAGAAGTCCTTAGGAATGATTAAAAAGGAGAAAAGTGAATAAGGAAAGAGTGCTGACTGAGATGGAGCTAGTACTGGAACAAACCCAACAAGGTACTAGTGGTGAAGTCTCGGTAAGCACTGAAGGGGTTGAAGAATGAAAAAGAAATGTAAAGATAAAGGGTGAAAAGAAAGAAGCCCTCCTTATACATTAGGCAGAAACCGGGTCAATACATATGCTGTCAGAATCACTTAGTTGATTGCTGACATTGAAGACAAGTATCATGGACCCAGTGATACGCTGCACAACCCTCCCTAGCCACTCAAGGTCCCTTAAAGGATTCTTGTTTCATTGTCACGGAGTTCAATACGTTTCTATCGTCTATCTCACTCCGAGTTAGACGATATTGAAAAGGTGGCAATCTGCTCCAGCCTCCGATCACTAAATCAAAATGCACTTATCGAGTCTAGAGCCAAGAGATCATCCATAAATCTCATTAGGACACATTTCCAATATGCTTGCTGTTTCATACACCGTGAAAAGCAAGAAAATATATATGAAGAGTCCTACGCATTATCCTCGTGGTATTGCCAGAACATCCGAGTGATACGTAAGTAGAGCCAACATCAAACAAGCTCTTGGTAGGTGACATGTGAGATCCTTCATGGATCAAACTAGTGACAACTGGAAAACAACGATGGGGCGATTCAACATTTGAATCAAACTTGTTCCAGGAAATGGATTGACGGATGCTTTTAGAAAAACCTTTCAATGTGCACACCAACTGAATTTCGAGCACATTGATTGTGTACATTTTCAAACAAAAGTGTTTATGACAGAAATGTGATTCAATTGATAAAACCCTCGTCGTGTTGCATAAAATGTTTATCCAGTGACACGAGAGTGATTTTTCTAATCAATTTCTCATCAATCAGTGGGTATTTAATTCACTGATTCACTCTACCGTGCTGTCTGCTTTGAGACGTTCCGGTATGAGAACATGCTTGGTATGACGATTCCAATGTTAATTCGTTGGATAAGTCTATACAACAAGCTGGAAATTCCTGTCAAGGAGAATTCTCTTTAAAGGGAATTCTACCTGATCACAGGTCGGTCCTCACGGAACCGAAGGTTAATCCAACCACACCGAGCGAATGACAAAGCCATATTCGTTCTCCAACTTTATTGCTAACTGTTTTATTTCAGATTCATATAAAGATGGTGATGGTGGTTCCTGATTCCAGTTGAGACGTGTCAATCCACACTCCATGCTCACACTTACAAATCATTATTAAAGACATCATGATAGTTGAAAGACCTACAACACAGCTTCCGCAACTCTGATGATAATTATCATGATCCAGAAAAGTGTGAGCATGCAGTCCAAAGGTCACAACAAATCACATGGAGGCAATATTACTACAACGGATGAGCTTGGAGATTTACGATGGCTGATGATCTCAAGGAATGCTCAAAGATCACAACAACACATGGAAACAATACTGCAACAAGATGACTTGAAAACATATGTTGGATGATAACCTCAAAGAATTCCCAAAGATCATCCAAGACAAAAGATCAGTCATCAAAAGTTCACTGTTGAATGTACAAAGATTAATGACTTTGAAGAATCAAAGACTAAGAGCTAGGAAGTCAAATTCATGTAATAGAATGCTAGAATTCAAAATGTAATTTCCGGGGTGACCTCCCTTAGGGGGAGATTGTTAGGAATATAAATATTCATATGAAGACTCGGTCACCCCGAGTACCTATTTAGCTTTTATGTAGCTCGTAGGCTTATTAGTATTATTCGTATTAGTTTAGTTATATTAGTATTCGTGGAGTTGGGTCGGGTCTTTACCCACTGTCAGCTCACTCCATAGCCCACTAGGGGCAACTTAGCTAGTAGTATAAATACCCCTTCCCAAGTGTGGGAAGGGTTGGGGCTTTTCATTCACCTAATCTAACATTCACATTTTTCTCTTCACTTTCTCTCTCTAGAAAAGTTCCCAACTTCTCTCTCTCTCTCTAGAATTCACCTAACATCAAATCCAAGTGTGTGTTATGATAATTAATATGTTATAGAACAGGTGAACAGTTGGAAAGAAAAAGCTGTAAAAAGAAGAAGTCTGAGCATAGAGTAGAACAAGAGCAGGCCAGAGAACAAGAGCAATCTAAGAAAGCTGATGAAGATGTAGAACAAATGCAAGCTCACACTGAACTTGCAGTTGTATCTGTAGAAGAACCTGAAGGAGAAGCCATGGATGCAGAGCCTTTAAGTGTTAAACAACCAATAGTTGATTTCAAGTCTGGATTTCATGGGAAAACAACTTATTGAGATATCAAGAGGGCTGTTGGTTCATCTTTGAGGTTTGTAAGCTTTCTACAAATGGTTCATCACTTTGACAGAGAAGATTTGGTGGCTTTATGGAGGCTATACAAACAAAGATTTGGTAATGACAAGTGATGAACTCAAATAAGTACATTTTATTACTATCATTTATCCTATTAATTTGACTTGTTTTATTATATTATGTATGAGGATTGATACTTAATCGTTTACTTTTGTAATTCTTAGTTGAAAACAAGCATTTGGTGAAACTTGGCGATTTTGGACTAATTATGGAGCAAAACATGCAAGAAGTTTAGAGTCTACTGAAATGGACAAGATCAAGACGAATCTGCTCCAGATGCGCCGCATCTCACTCATTACATACGGCGCATCACTATCAATATTTCACCAGATACGATCCAAGATACAAGAGGACATGCGCCGCATCTATAAATGGAGTTACACCGCATCTTCTGGCGGTGTACGAATATTCCTGAATATTATAATCTTGGACCCCACGCGAAGTTAAGTCAATGCGCCGCATCTACTTACTAGATGCGCCGCATCTTACCCTCAGACAGAAACTATAAATACCCCAAGACCAGACGAATTCCGAAGCTTTTAGTCAACACACAGAAGGCCGAAGTACAGAAACCTAGGGCGAATTCAGACGAATAGGCAGCACAAGACACACCCAAACGAAGATACAAGAGCTGTAAGAAGGTGCTGCATGTGTTTAATTCATTAAGTAGTTTTGTTTTATTGTGTTAGTAAACTTTAATTCATCAAGATTGGTGGCTTGTGTAATGTGACAACGGAAAGATTGCACTCCCTTAAAACTGCTTTCTCATTAATTAAAGTTTATATGTTGATGTCATTGGTGACTTTTATTAGTGCATTGATAACCTCTGTGTCTAGCTGAGCGTTGATCGGGTCGCCATGCCTCTGCCCTCGCCTATTTATTAGATCGCCTATGCATTCTATGGTCTGTAGAAAAGTAGGAAGAAAGATAAATAGGATAGTCATAAGTAATCATTAAGGGTTTACTCGCCGATAAGATTAGAACCAACGAGAAAGGACTTAATCTCGGTGCGTTGCATCGAACTATACACTTCATATAAAACTAGCAATAAAACAAGTGACAAACTACTTATCTATCAGGACAGCCTTCTTATTGTCTCAAGTATTTATCTGTGTACGTGTGTGCTATTCGCTGATTCGTGCCTATTGGTTTAGTTTATTATTTAATTGCAACCAAATCGTGCCAGTCTCTCAGGCTGAACCCCCTTGCGTTAGAATAGGTTGTATAGCTAACTTAATTTATTAAAATACTAATTAGAATAACTAGATAATACGTTCCACTCTTAGTGATCGACACTCTACTTACCATTATATTCATACTGACCGGGTACACTGCTCGTTAAGTGTGTGTGTTATTGATAAGTCGGCTAAATATAAATTTAAAACTTGAGTAGGCATTAATACTGCTAAACCGCAACGACATACACGCGCATCAAGTTTTTGGCGCCGCTGCCGGGGAGTGAATTGTTATTATCTGTTAATTTGATTAGTATTTTAATTAGGTTTTTAATTTTTTTTATCTAACCGCTAATTTTGTTGTGTATTAGATTAATTTGCATTCATTGTACTATTTTGCATATTTTCTGTTTTTGTGTGTTATTTGTTTGCTTTTATTTGTGTTTAATTTGTGTTTATTTTCGTTTGTGTTTTATTTGTTTTTATTTATTTTTCGTATTTTCTGCATACTGCTATCGTTGTACTGAGCTAAATCAAACGATACGGCGCATCTGATTTCTCAGATACGGCGTATTGCGTTTAATTTTTTATAAAATACAACGCGTTTAATTAATTCGATACGACGCATCTTTTCCCCAAGATACGGCGTATCTGTTTTTGATAAAAAAAAAATTTCTAAACGTTAACGCCATACGACGCATCTGCTTTAGCAGATACGGCGTATCTATTATTTTAATTAAAAACAGATTTCGAATTATTAAACAGATACGGCGTATCGATTTTTATCGATACGGCGCATCTTCTGAATCAAAAATCTCATATTTTGAAACGTAACGAAAATACGGCGCATTAACTTTTGTTAATACGACGCATTTAATTTTAATAAGTATATCGATTTTTGATAATTAAAACAGATACGGCGCATTCTAATTCCTAAGCGGCGTATCTATTTTCTGAATAAAGTCTGATTAAATTTTAACGATTATAAGATACGGCGTATCCTACTTTTTGGATACGGCGCATCGTCTGCAGATATCAGTGACTTTAATTTTTCGTATTCCGTTTTCGTTGTTAATTTTCTGATATATTACTTTCTTGAGCACACCCTACTGATATTTTTGTGTTGATTTCAGGAAGTGCATGACCTGGAGTTCTGCGAAGAACTTGATTCAACCTTTCGAAGATCCTGAACGAGTCTTTCATTCGCTTAAAAGACTTTTCAACACAAAAATCTTTGATACTTCAAGTTCATTCGAGCTTGATTATTTTTCTGAAGAGAAAGAGGAAGAAGAAACAGAAACAATGGGCGAAAACACTACTATGGAGGAATACATGAACAAAACCCGTGCTGATTACACTTCAGGAGTTGCTAGACCAAAGTTTGATGATAAGTCAAAGTTTGAATTGAAGGGTCAGTTTCTCAAGGAGCTAAGAGAGAATGCTTTCAGTGGATCGGAACATGAGGATGCTAATGAGCATGTTGAAAAGGTCCTCGAGATTGCGGATTTGTTTACTTCAGAAGGAGTCATTGACGATCAACTCATGCTAAGAATCTTTCCACTCTCGCTAAAAGGAGCTGCTAACAAGTGGCTAAGGAATGAACCTGCTAGTTCAATCACTACATGGGAAGATTTGAAGAGCAAATTCCTGAAGAGATATTGTCCACCTGCTAGGACTGCTAAAAAGATGGAGGCTATCAACAGTTTCAAGCAAGAGCCTGATGAAACTCTTTATCAAGCTTGGGAAAGATTTAAAGATTTACTGGTAAAATGTCCTCAACACTATCTAACCCCTATACAGGAGATAATATTGTTTTATCAAGGATTGGACGTGCCTACTAGACAAATCTTGGACGCTAAGGGAGCTGTGCCCCAAATGAGTGCAACCAATGCTAGGAAAGCGATCCAAGAAGCTGCTGATCATTCTCAAAAATGGCACGATGGGACCTCTACTAGATCTAAGAGCAGCACTAATTTTGACGGGATTGCTGCTATTCAAGCTCAATTGGATAAAATTAGTAGAGAGATGAAGAAGCGTGATGAAAGAGCGTATGCTGCCCAAGTTGGATGTGAAAAGTGCGAAGGACCTCAATACACTAAAGATTGCCCGAATAAGAATGAAAGTGAGACGTTTGAAGAAGCATATTACACCCAATTTGGACAACCATTCCGACCTTCAGGAAGATTTAGGGAAGCTACTCCGGGATTCTATCAAAAGAACAACTTCAATCCCGCTTATCAAGAAAGGAGGCAGATTTTAGACGACACTCTAAAGCAAATTATGGCCGATGCTGCAAAAAGACATGAAGAGAATACTGCTATGATCAAAGAAATCCGAGCTTCAACGGACACTACTACGAGAAATCAAGGAGCTTCGATCAAAGCATTGGAACAACAAATTGGTCAAATGAGCAAAGTTCTTCAAGAAAGGGGATATGGAAGTTTACCTAGCTCAACTGAGACCAACCCAAGGGATCATGTCAAGGCCATAAGCACCACTGAAGAAGTCACTCCTTACATACCTAGAAGATCGATGAATGGTAATGATGGTGCAAGACCCGAATTTTTCTTTAATTCTTCAATCAGCTTAAGGAGACTACTAAAAGAGAAGACAAAGATTGAAGAGGAGATCAAGGCAACAATGAAAGAGGAGAGCCCTGCAACCGACTTACATGCCTTGCCTCATAAAGAAAAAGACCCAGGAAGTTTTACTCTACCTTGTTCAATTAATAATATATCTTTCAATAATGTGTTAGCTGACTTAGGAGCTTGTGTTAGTGTTATGCCTCTTAAGACATTCACTACCCTAGGACTAGGTAAATTAGCACCAACTAAGTTACTTATTGAATTGGCTGATAAAACAGTAAAACGACCTGAAGGGATTGCTAATAATGTGCTAGTTAAGATTGAGAAGTTTATTTTCCCTGTAGACTTTGTTATTTTAGATATGCCCGAGGATGTTAAGATTCCTTTAATCCTTGGAAGACCTTTCTTGTCTACTGCCCATGCAAAAATTGATGTGTTTAAAAGAAAAATCTCGTTAAGGGTAGGGAATAATAAACTGGTCTATAAGTGCCAAGATCCTGTTAAAAGCATAATTAGAGGAGTCTATGTGCTAGGATTAAGAGAGCGTATGGACCTCGATCTTGAAGCTAGGCTTATGGGGGAAGCATTGATTCAAAACAACTCAACTAATCCTAATCATGTGAACTTTGAGGAATTTATTGACCTTAATGTACCTACCGAACTTAGACGCGATGTTGTCAATGATTCTGATGATGAGTGGTATGATTGTGTAGTAATTAACAAACGTAGGAGAATAGTTGAGAAAACAAATTTGAATAATGATGTGTTTATTGAACTACCACCCCACCTTGCTTATTTATGCTTATATGATAATAAGAATTTCCCGTCCATCATTTTGTCATCTCTGCCCGAAAGGGACAGAACTTTATTCATACAGATAATAAAGAAGAACGGCGTGGAAATTAAAGAAGCGCAAGGAATGTTCAATATTACTGAATTGGCGATGAGGGAGCGCGATGTTTCCGACTCCTTCAATGATCGATATTAATGAGCTGAACGTGAGTCTAACTTGAAGACTCTGGAATAAAGACAAGTGCTTACCGGGAGACAACCCAGATTTATCTTTTAATTTTCTGTTCTGAGTCGAGTCAGTCAGGCCGCATAGGATACGGCGCATCTCAACTCTGAGATGCGACGCATCTCCTGCAATGGTCATATCTTATTTTATTTTTCTGCATTTTTAATTTTCGAATTTAAAACTTTTTATCAGTTTATTTTAATGCGGCGCATCCCTGGTTAAGGATGCGGCGCATCTTCTATTCTGATCCGTATTTATTCCAGGCTCGATACGGCGTATCTTCTTCCATAAGATACGGCGCATCGACTGACCTGATGATTTTCATTTTTTATTTTTATGTTTTATTTTTCCTAACTACTAATGTATTATGCAAGTTTGAACCTTTTTTACCTTAGGTGTGTTTTTAAGCCTTGGTGGTATTATAGATTCCTGCATTTCCTGTGGATACATCAATTATGAAGCTTAAACGTTCTAATCCACAAGAAAGATGATTTTTGCTCTTATACAACTGGAGGATCATACCGAGCAAATCTCATGGGAGTTTTTCTGTTCTAATTCTTTTATTTTCCAGTTTTTAACCTTTTATACAAACAACGAGGACGTTGTTTAACTTAAGTGGGGGGATTGGAGAATTAGAACACTTAACACTTACTTGTCCTAAACTTTTCAAAATATGCTTAAAATGTGCTTAATATATAAAATTTTAAAATTTTTTAGCATGTTTTTGTTTAAAGTCTAAGTTGCATTGCTGCACACATGACGTTATTTTCAAAAATTGTGATTTTTCAAAATCCACAAATCTATGAGTGTGCCGGTGACTTGTAAACTTTAGAACTTGGCTTGTATACTATTCGAGACCACCATAATAAGTATTATTTATATAATTGGAATGACTTGTCCAAATTGGTAAATTTCTAGGATTACACCCAAATAGCCCTTATATGTTATGTGTTATTAGCTAACTACACTGGTTAGTTAACCCCCGTATAAACCCTTTGTTACTCTCATTTTTAGAGTAAGATACCCCTAGAAAAACACTCAGAGCCATTCCTTTCGTTTCTTACACCTTTGTTAAAATGTTTCGTTACACCCTTACACCTTAGCCTACCCTGTAGATTAAAATCCGTGGTTGGTTAATTGCTATAGGCAAAGTGTGTTTCCTTACATTACCTGTGTTCGCGTGCGTAATTCATTATCTATGGTTAGGTCGGGAAATTGCACAATGCAATTGGAGTGAAAGTAAATATTGTATATCTTTGAGTTTATTTTTCGTGTGTTTACTACTTTCACTATTACCGTTATTTCTGAAGTTATGAAAAGTATGGAAAAATTATCCAGAATTATCATTATAGTGATGTGGTGAAATTTTACACATCTATGTTTATGTTTCAAAAAAAAAAAAAAAAAAAAAAAAATCGAAAAAATGAGAAAAGAAAAAGAAAAAAAGGAAGAGTTGGATGTTTGTTTTAACCAACTTATGTAAAGTTTTGTATTAAGTGGTCGATATCACCACTAGTTGTTATATATTATACCTATGGATTGAATGGGAGTTGGCAGTTATGGGAGCGCCGACTAAGGTTTATTCTTTGATTAAGATCTTGTTGAGTATAATTCGTGTCTACCTAAAGCGTGTGTTTCAAGTGTTAAAGCGTGAGTTATTCTATGATATGAGTCTTATTCATGGGATGGTTGGGATAGTGATTAACCACACTTAGGATTTTAATTTATTTGTTTTGTTTATTTTTCATTTTACACCAATTTATATCCCAAATATTATCTATACCCTTTATTATTCTTTATCTAACCAAACCTTTGATTTATTGAGATTAGGGATTTGAGCAATCTTAAGTATCGTAGTCGTGGATTCGGCTATGTATTTATGATTTTGTCGCCCTTTTTGATATATTATTATGGGTGAAGTTTGGACCTATCTTTAGCCTATTCGAGTTAAGGATTTGAGCAATTGCAAGTATCGTGTTCGTGGATTCGATCATGTATTTGTGATTCTGTCGCCTTTTCTGGAATTTGAGATCGATAGAGATTAAGAATAATTAACCCTTAAGCCTAAAAACCCTTTTTAACCGCTTTAGACTTGTTATTCCTTGGCTTTAGTGGGGGAGATGTGTATACTTGCCAAGCTTATGATAGAATATTCGTCACGACTGGACAGTTAAACGATTAGATTTGCTTTTATCAGAATATTTTATTTTACTTCTAATTCGTTAAGTGTTTAGTTGTGTGATTATGACAAAAATGAATACATGCTTAAATGTAAAAATAAATCCTAATATCTTTTAGGATACATTTTCATAAGATTAATTCTAAGGTTTACTTGGGGACAAGTAAAGTTCAAGTGGGGGGATATTTGATGAACTCAAATAAGTACATTTTATTACTATCATTTATCCTATTAATTTGACTTGTTTTATTATATTATGTATGAGGATTGATACTTAATCGTTTACTTTTGTAATTCTCAGTTGAAAACAAGCATTTGGTGAAACTTGGCGATTTTGGACTAATTATGGAGCAAAACATGCAAGAAGTTTAGAGTCTACTGAAATGGACAAGATCAAGACGAATCTGCTCCAGATGCGCCGCATCTCACTCATTACATATGGCGCATCACTATCAATATTTCACCAGATACGATCCAAGATACAAGAGGACATGCGCCGCATCTATAAATGGAGTTACGCCGCATCTTCTGGCGGTGTACGAATATTTCTGAATATTATAATCTTGGACCCCACGCGCAAGTTAAGTCAATGTGCCACATCTACTTACTAGATGCGCCGCATCTTACCCTCAGACAGAAACTATAAATACCCCAAGACCAGACGAGTTCCGAAGCTTTTAGTCAACACACAGAAGGCCGAAGTACAGAAACCTAGGGCGAATTCAGACGAATAGGCAGCACAAGACACACCCAAACGAAGATACAAGAGCTGTAAGAAGGTGCTGCATGTGTTTAATTCATTAAGTAGTTTTGTTTTATTGTGTTAGTAAACTTTAATTCATCAAGATTGGTGGCTTGTGTAATGTGACAACGGAAAGATTGCACTCCCTTAAAACTGCTTTCTCATTAATTAAAGTTTATATGTTGATGTCATTGGTGACTTTTATTAGTGCATTGATAACCTCTGTGTCTAGCTGAGCGTTGATCGGGTCGCCATGCCTCTGCCCTCGCCTATTTATTAGATCGCCTATGCATTCTATGGTCTGTAGAAAAGTAGGAAGAAAGATAAATAGGATAGTCATAAGTAATCATTAAGGGTTTACTCGCCGATAAGATTAGAACCAACGAGAAAGGACTTAATCTCGGTGCGTTGCATCGAACTATACACTTCATATAAAACTAGCAATAAAACAAGTGACAAACTACTTATCTATCAGGACAGCCTTCTTATTGTCTCAAGTATTTATCTGTGTACGTGTGTGCTATTCGCTGATTCGTGCCTATTGGTTTAGTTTATTATTTAATTGCAACCAAATCGTGCCAGTCTCTCAGGCTGAACCCCTTTGCGTTAGAATAGGTTGTATAGCTAACTTAATTTATTAAAATACTAATTAGAATAACTAGATAATACGTTCCACTCTTAGTGATCGACACTCTACTTACCATTATATTCATACTGACCGGGTACACTGCTCGTTAAGTGTGTGTGTTATTGATAAGTCGGCTAAATAAAAATTTAAAACTTGAGTAGGCATTAATACTGCTAAACCGCAACGACATACACGCGCATCAACAAGCCAGAGCAAATCTATGATCTAGTCGTCTGGGATTACTTGAAAGTGATGTTTGAACCACATCATGAGGATGAAGCATGGAGAAAGTTAAGACACAACACAGTGATAGAATGGAAGCTTTATCAGAGTTGTGGAGTACATGTTTTGACTGCACCTGGGCTAATGATCTACACGCTTGTAGAGAAGGGTTATCCTTTAAAGTTTCACAAAGATATTTTGCATCAGATGTTGTTTGGGAAGAAAAGACTTCAGCTTCAGTATCCTTATGATGAGATGGCTTATCAGTTGCTCAAGAAGATGGGAAAGGATCTAGGACCCAAGAACATGCCACAGAATTAATCATTTGGGATCATCCTCTCAGTGATTGTTCAAGCTTAAAGAGAAACTCGATGATTTTGGAAGAAAATATCAAGTTTAGGGGAGGATTGTTGGGTTTTAGAGATGCTGCTGCTTGTTTGGATTAAGACTGCTAATACAAATCGCTCTAAGACATTGTTGCTGCTAGTACAAATTGTTACAACTGCTTGTATATCTTACTACTGCTAAGTGTTGCTGAAGGTATTCAAGAAAATATACAAGTGATTATTACTGCTAGACAACATGTTACAACTGCTAGTTCAACATTACAACTACTTTCATTACTGATGAACTTGAAGAAAAACAGTATAAGTGTTTAGTACTGCTAGAAGAAAAGTTAGTACTGATAGTACGAACTTACAACTGCTGAAGAGTTTATACTGCTAAAGTTAGAGTTAAGACTGCTAGAGTGTATATTTATTACTACTTATGAGATAAACATGTATAGTCGGTTAGATAATTATAGAAAAGATTCTTTTAAGATTTATCTTGTATAGCAAGCAATTGTAAGCCGACTAGGACTCCTTAGTCTTTAAAAGGAAGACCTAGGGCATAGAGATAGATACGATTCTTTAGAAAACTTCAAGGTTGTAAACCCTAATACTTTAAAGTATTCTTATTATTAATAATATTGAAGTGATTTGTTTGAGATTGTTTGTTTAATTCTTCTTAAGATTAAAGTTTAGATTCCGCATAAACTTTAATACAAATCAGAGACAGTTTCTACATAAGTTATATTGGATCTATTCAATATTAACTTAACCTTTACAAGCTAAGCGAAATCGATCAAGTGCTCAACTGGGATCAACAAATCTCTCGTAGATGATAAAATAATAGAAAGTCAAATTCATGAAAATCAAAGTAGTGAGATAAAAGACAAAGAAGATGACCTATTAGATAAAGAAATTGTTAACGTCAAAGAGTCAAAAGATCACCCACTAGAAATAGTTATAGGAAAATTAAATGAAAGAACATTACGGTCTCAAGCTCAAAATCAAAGTAATTTATTTTGTTTTGTTTCCTCAATAGAACCCAAAAACGTAAAAGAAGCTATTAAAGACGAAAGTTGGGTAATAGCTATGCAAGAAGAACTAAATCAATTTGTCTAAAATGATGTTTGGAAACTAGTTCCACCACCTATAAATCAAACCATAATCGGTACAAAATGGGTTTTCAAAAATAAACTAGATGAAAATGGGATTGTATCCCGCAACAAAGCTAGACTTGTTGCACAAGGTTATAATCAACAAGAAGGAATAGATTTTGATGAGACCTATGCTCCCGTAGCTAGATTAGAATCTATAAGAATCCTTCTAGCTTATGCTTGTGCTAAAGATATCAAGCTTTATCAAATGGATGTAAAAAGTGCTTTTCTAAACGGGTTCATAAATGAAGAAGTATACGTAGCTCAACCTCCGGGTTTCGTAGACTTTGAAAAACCAGAATAAATATACAATGGGTCTAGTAGATAATACATTGTTTACAAAGAAAAACCAATCACATATTATCATTGTTCAAATTTACGTAGACGATATTATATTCGGATCTACTTGTCAAGAAATGTGTGACGATTTTTCTAAAATCATGCACGACGAGTTTGAAATGAGTATGATGGGAGAATTAAATTTCTTTCTTGGTCTACAAATAAAACAATTAGAAGATGGTATCTTCTTTAATCAATCTAAATATATTAAAGAAATGTTAAAGAAATTTGGATTAGAAGATGCAAAACCAATGAAAACACCAATGTCATCCGACACTAAACTTACCAAAGACGAGGACGGTGAATCCGTTGATGATACCAAGTACCGTGGTATGATAGGTAGTCTACTATATCTTACGGCTAGTTGGCCGGATATTATGTTTAGTGTATGTATGTGTGCTCGCTTTCAAGAAGATCCTAAATCTTCACATCTCGAAGCGGTTAAAAGAATTTTCAGGTATATAAAGAGTACAACTCAATTGAGGTTATGGTATCCAAAAGGTACAGGGTCAAAACTATTGTATATGCAGATTCTGGCCATGCAGGTGATTATGTTGATCGCAAAAGCACAAGTGGTGTTTGTACATTCATGGGATGTTGTTTAACATCATGGTTTTCAAAGAAACAAACCACACTTACTATTTCTACCACCGAAGCAGAATATGCGTCAGTAGGGAAAGCATGCCAACAAGCACTATGGATGAAACAAGCTCTTGTCGACTACCATGTTCATCTAAGCGACATTGCCATCCTCTGCGACAACAAAGGCGCCATCGACCTTAGCAAGAATCCCGTCTTGCATTCCCGCACCAAACACATTGAAATACGCCATCATTTTCTTAGAGATAATGTCCAAAAAGGAAACATCGCCATTGAAAAAGTCTCTTCCGAAGACAACATTGCCGACATTCTCACCAAACCATTGAAACGTGAACCCTTCAACTTACTTCGATTAGGCCTTGGCCTTATGGAACAAACATCTTGATCTTCCTTCTAACTTCTCTTTCTACAAGGTATGTATTTCTAATCCTCCCTTCTGAGTCTAGGATCTCTACAAAACAAGTTCCTCAAACAACACCTCATTCGACTTTCAAATTAAAAACTTCTCACGTCTAGGACATTCACATTTTTTTACATAGTTAATACAATGTAAAAAAACCTTTTATCATGCATCATATCATATATCTCTTGAATGCTAAAGGGAATACATAACCAATATGTATTTTCGGGTACATTCAAACGTAGATACATTGAACTAAGGAGCCTTTGGGTTATCTTACATATATATATATATATATATATATATATATATATATATATAACCAATATGTATTTTCGGGTACATTCAAACGTAGATACATTGAACTAAGGAGCCTTTGGGTTATCTTATATATATATATATATACATATATATATATATATATATATATATATATATATATATATATATATATATATATATATCTTCTTCTCTCCTCTAGAGTCGAGATAACCGCAACTCCACATCGTTTACATATAGGCACACACTAGTCCAAATATGTTTCCTACGCAAAAACTGCAGTTTATGTACATCAGATACCCGGATCACTGCATTTACGCAGGCCGGACCCTTTTGGGAAGGATCCGTGGGATCCGGTTGCACAGAAGGCAGTTTAGCCAATCATTTGACAAAATCTACTTCAATTCTCTTCTCCTTTCTATTTTTTACTCTATGTTTACTGAGTTTAAGTCTTAGTAGTTAAGGTCTCATGATTACTTGCATTCAATTCATATCTAATTATTAGATTTTGGATTCTTTTGTGGTTTTAGCATTCATTACAATACATGATATCTATCTATAAATAAGGTCCTAAGATGCTTGCTTCTCCATCATCCCTTTCATCTCTCAATCTCAGAAACCATGGCCTCCAAAAGACCACAATCCTCTCAAAACCATGACGATCTAGTCAAAGAAATCAACACCCTACAAAACATCACCAACACCTTTGAACATCACATACAACAAACCAAGTTCTCTCTACCAACTTCCAACATCCCTCCACCACCAAAAACAAGAAAAACCACACGTATAAGTGTGAAACCATGTTGCTTTGTCAAACCTTCATCCAACAATTCATCACCTCCTAGCAACTCCTCACCTCCAGCCGACTATCAAAAAGCACCACCCTCTTCACCAAGCTCTCCAAAAGAAAACAACCTTCCTTTCTTCACCTCATTAGAAGACCTCCTTAAGACACCTACACCAACTCCACCACCAACTTCCACTCCGCCACCCGCTCCAAGTCAACCATCTAAATCCACACCTCCTATCTTACACAACATCAACCCCAAAGAGCTAGTTTTCTCCACACCTCCCACCTGACTAAATGCTCTTTTCAATGACCTTGAAGAGTTACCTCCTATACCATCCATCATTTCCCTAGAACACTTAGCAAATCAACCTCCACCTATCCCCGACATCATGGATGTTGATCTCACTATACCAAACTTTCCACCATCTTTTCCACCATCAAACCAACCAACTTGGATGGATGAATCCTTACCCGATCTCCCACACTATCTATTTTGTGAACATTGCCAAAACTCTAGGAAAGTAGCCATAGAAATTAGGGACAAAATGCGTTTCATTCTAAACCACATCCTCGAACGCATAGATATTATGACCCACCGAAATCACTAAGCCCATATGCAAGCATCAAATGGCCAATAATATATTTTCTTATTTTTCTTTTCTTCATTATTTTCTTTCTTATAAGAACACTTCCTTGTTCTTATTTTTACAAATGTATGTGGCTTATATACCACTACATTTTGGTCATTTTATTACAAGGATTAGTTCTACATACCTTGTCTCTTCTTCCCCATACTTCTCGTCTATCGACATACATCTATCTACTTATTGATCTTGTCACTAACATTCTATCTTGTAGGTTTTCAACTCCATTTTCTCACTTGACGTCCTCATCAAGGGGGAGCAACCGTCAAGGGGGAGTTTGTGCATTTTGGGATTCAATCCCGCCATACTTTCTCTTCGACACTCTTTTTGTTTCAACAAAAAGGGGGAGAAGAGAGTAAAAACTTGAAAATCTTTTCTAAACCTTTTTCAAAAACTTGAAACATCTAATCTTTAAATTTTTACTCATCATAATATTATGTTTTGTCATCAACAAAAAGGGGGAGATTGTTAATACAAATAAACCGTAAAAACGTTTATTAATATTTAGCGATCTCTTTAAGTTTTGTCGATAACAAACATAACATTATGTAAAAGTATAAATCTAAACATTACATGTTATTTCATTTACAACTTACCATTTACATGCTATAATTAAAGTATACTTCTTGTAATAAATAAAATGCATGAAATAAGTTGGATAATCCATAACTCATAACCCATAACCCATAACCCACTAGCATGACATCATACATGACTTCATAATGGGTAAAACCCATGACCCATGACCCAAATTCCATAACCCATAACCCAAAGTCCATGACCCATGACCCAAGATGTCTTTGACATCATTCATGACATCACTTGACCCATGGACCTTAACCCATAACCCAAAACCCGGAATTGTAACCCAAAATCCGAACTGGTACTACCAGATACCTGGATCCCTTGGATTACACTGGCCGGATCCCTTTGGGAAGGGATCCACCGGATCCGGGTGAACAGTGCTCAGTTTTGCCTATAAATAGTGAACCATTTCTCTCTTGTTTCTCACCCCTCTTGAATATATCTTCTCTCTACATTCTAACCTCTCTAACCTCAGATCTAAAGATCATTCTTGTAGCTCTCTTTCTCTTGTGTTCTCTAGGTTCTTATCACAAGACGAGATCACGCTTTCTTACATAAGAGCCATCCTTCTTCTCAAGTAGCTCGGACTTCTTATCACCTCAAGACCACTGAGTTGTTTCTTGTTGTTGATACTTCTTCTTGTATTCTCAAAGTTGTTGTGTTAGTTGTATTGTTGTGTTGGTTTGGTCCGCCGTGCTAAGGACTCGGTATTTAGCTTTGTACCGGAAAAAGTGTAAGCGACGTTGTGAAGGTTTCTCCACCAATTGAAGGAGCTTGTTGACATAGTGTTTACGAACTCTCGAGTAGGTGACTCGGGGAGTGGAGTAGGGCAAGGAAGGTGTTCTTGTAGCCGAACCACTGTAAACAATTGTGTCACACTTCTATCCTTTATCTCTTTACTTTCATGTATTTATTTCTTTACTAGTATCTTGCATTATCCTTATCTCAACATCCAAAGGTTTCAGATACTATCAATCTTGTTGATGCAAATAATGTTCTAAAAACGTTATTTATATCTTTCGATAACTTCACGTTTTGAGGATGACAAAATGTGAAAACATGTTACGTTAAAATTAACGTAAACAAGTTTTTAGTCAAAAGATCCCATTTCTACACAAATAACTCTAGGTATGAACAAACAAATTTACAACTTGACAAATGATCAAAGAAGTGTATTTGTGTTTATAACTTCACATTTTTAATGTGACAAAAAAATTTTACAAAAATATACTTTACAAGTTATTTTTGTATAATTAAGAAATGTTTTAATGGAAAAATAAGTTCAAATAACATAACAGCTATTTTCCCCCCAAAATCAGCTCCAAACTTCCCCAAATAAGTTTT
>CP139509.1:121042346-121077714 GCA_021014915.2 Artemisia tridentata subsp. tridentata
AATAGCTACCCTTCAGCAGCTTGCCACATTATAATACCAAGTTCATCTTATAATCAAACCCCAATCAGGAACTACGTCAAACCACTATCTAGCATGAAGAGCAATTAGCAATCATGAACATGGCAATTCACACAGACTTCAATATTTAATTCAGGATCTTAGGAACATGATTCTAACATAATAGCAATCTACCTAAGCGAATCCTGAGAACATATGCACAATATCAACAACCATTAAGCAGCAGAGACAAACAACATTTGAAACTCATTCACTTAGTTCATACAAATGTCAGTGGAGCATTCAAGAACATCAAACACATTGGGTTTTCTAACTTCTTTCAGATTTTGAGTTTTAATGTATCTAGGGGATTAAACGAGGATTCCAAAGAGATACAAATGAACCTTCTAGTTATATGAAGCTAGGATACTACAAGCAAATTGCACATAATGTCCTAAACTTTCTAGCAACTAACACACTTGGTCATTTGATATATTTAAGCAATATCCTCTTCAACTAATACCCCATTAACTGCAAAACCTTTTCTAAGAGTCATGAATTAATCAAGAAACCCGTTTGATGATATAAAATTTGAATTCACTCTCCCCCTCAATCAATGACCCGTATTCTAGTTGAGCCTCAACTAAAATCAAGCTTAACCCCACAACTCATCAAACAAGAACTGTCATGAGGTTTTGTAGTCATTGATTGAGTGACAAATTTTATGCATAATCCAAGTATAAACAAATTTCATACAACACATATTCACCAAGTGTCTCACAAATAATTTTCAAAAGAATCATAGAATGAAAACTATTTGTTATACTAAGAAGATTTCTCTTCTTTTACAAGAAATGATGCACTGAAACGTACATCAAATCAGGAAACATGGATATGAAGTAATCCATGCCCAGGTGAACATCACCCAGTTGGAGGAACAGCCGTCTTTTTGGCAACGTGCTTTCCCCAATATGAGGCGCGGGTTGCTATCTAAAGTAATAGCAAGCCATTTAGACATGTTTTAAGAATCCATTTTAACTTCTGCTCGAGCTTCATTTAAAGACCCGTTCCATTATTGAATGACATTTCTAAGTCCGTAAATGTTATCGATAAACAGAAGACATGCCTAGGTGAAACTATTTTTGGTATTTTCTAATTTTTAATTTTTTATGGTTTTTCTGGTTTTACATTCTCTATTTACAAATGCAGGTTTTCTATATATCTATTTACAAGATGGTATAAAATATGAATAAGTATATATGTACAAGGATACGAACCAGAAACCATTACTCCTCAGCATTCTGAATCTTCACCGCATTCATCACTTGACTTGCTGAAGAGCAATGTGAGCACTTTCAATCAGGGAATGATTCTGGCTTTTCACTCTCCCCTAATTAGTGCTCTCCCCCAATCTGACAACCTCTGACAAACACCCATAATAGGAAGAAGACTTTGGATGAACGCCCATAATATGAAGAAGTCTTTTGATAACCAAATGCATGCCGTCTTTAATCTTCTAACACTCCCGTCCTTGAGTGACGCCGTCAAAAACCTTAGGCATCTTTTCGGTAGTTTAAGTTGAGCCTCAACTGAAATCTAGCTTAACCCCACAACTCATCAAACAAGAACTGTCATGAAGTTAAGCTAAACCACAAATTTAAGCCCAGTAACAACTTGATTTCAGCTTAACCTCACAACTCATCAAACAAGAACTGTCATGAGATTAGGTTAAATTCAAGTTGGACCTAACCTTAAACTACAGAACAACTTGAACCTAACTTAACTCCACAACTCATCAAACAAGAACTGTCATGGGATTAAGTTAAATATCAAGTTGTAAGAAAAGAGCTCAACATTTTTTTTTGAATGTAGAGAAGACTGTAGACTCGACCTTCTTCAGGATTGCCCAATGTGGAGGAACAGAATACCAATCATCTTCATCTCACCCAATGCCTTCCAGTAACCTTACATGTAACCCATCAGCCCGCAGCATACACATGAGATGATAACTCCCAACAGAGAATGTAGAATAGACTGACGACTCGACCTTCTTCAGTCTTACGTATAACACCAAGGTAACAAGTTGAACCACTGATCATCTATAGTATGTATCCATCCTTGGATATTAAGCCCTGATCACTTGAACCTGTTGTGCGTCCTTGATGTACACATTCTCTCTCCCCTGATGGTTACGATTAATCAGCCCATGACGTAACAGTGAAACGTAAATACCAAGGTAACAAGTTGAACCACTGATCATCTCTGCGGTTCTCAACACCAGAATATATGATTAAGCCCGATCATGTGAACCTGTTGTGCGTCCTTGGTGTACACATTTCTCTCCCCCATGATGGTTACGATTAATCGGAATCATCATCAGGATGTGTACATGTAGCCTAATGACGTGTACATGAAGCATTGACTAGAAACCCATTGTTGCTGATTGTACCAACCCGTGAGACTATGTCGATTAGCATTCCATGACCATGTTCTTCAACACCTTGATAGACGGAAGAAGCAGTGTTGGAGAAACATGGTTTGCACGACTCCTGAACTGACGTATTCAGGAGTCGTATGACCATTTCTCAATCATCAACCAACATGTAGATTAATATTCACCCTTTCCCCCCCTCAAAAATTGCATATGCCTTCCAACTGCAATTTTTGATGATTGAACTAGTGAATATGAATACCATCAACGGTAAGTAGCTCCACTTGACGGTTCTTGAAGACTGACATGTTGTTTATTCACCCTTTCCCCCCCTCAAAAATTGCATATGCCTGTCAACTGCAATTTTTGGTTGAACAAGTGAATAAGAATATACTCCAATGTGCGCCGATCCACTTGAAGACTGAATAAGCACGGAAAGAGCATGAATCTTGTTGATGAGAATGGCCATAAATAAGAAGACTCCTCTTCTTTTGAAGATAAAGTGCACTCAAGCGTACACTTTTCTTTTCTTTGAAGAACGAGGCCTGAACTGAGGTGTACAGACGTCATAACTCTCTCTTTACTTCTTCTCTCATCTAACTCGTTACCAACCCCATTATCATTCTGTCGGCTTGATGTCGTGACCACTGATGGAGAAAACCCAATATGATGAACTTGATACTGAAGTAATATAACCCGAACTTGTGACTTAAACTTGTACTAATGCGTGACAAAGAGCGGTGTAGAGACTTCGTGCAACATCGAATCCCTAAGTACTCTATACTCTTCAACCAACCAACCATCAAGTATAAGACGTACATCACCTCTTGGATATCCACAACTTCGTGTGACACTGAGCACTACAACGTGACTCCTTAAAGTGATAGTTATTTTGTAATAGAGAGAAAGACAAAATAACTAGATATCCAAGTCCTCGTCATTGTATTGAAAGCTCGAACAAGGATCTCGAAGAATCTTCATCCAACCTCCCCGATATCTTCAGATACTAAGTACACGTACCCATGAAATTTCACTTCAGCCTCAAATAAATAATAATGAATTAACGCCGTAGTCACGTCTTGTGGTTAATGCCCAAATCTAGCCCTTTATGATGCTTTAACTGAACTTTGATAATGGTTTTAAACCGATCATGGTTAAGAGTGCATAGTCCATCATCACGGGATTTTACAAATCTATGATTTAAACCGAGAAATAAGTTCTTTCTCGGGATTTTACAAAATCAAGAAGAAACTGTGAGGCAGTAACAGATTAAATGTGGCATGACTGATTTGGTTTTGGTGAACATCAGTTTGGGTTAAGAATATCTTGTGAGAATTACAGTTCACATCATAACTTTTAAAACCTTTGTCCAACTAACCAACCTTGTACACAGATTAGTGACCACTTGATGAAGGAAACCCGATATACCAATACTGAAAACTGAAGTATGAGTCCCCAAATTTGTTACTTAAGCTTGCACTAATGTTGGAAGAACGGTGTAGAGAATTAATGCTCCAAGCAAATCTCTAAGAGCTCAATACCCAACCAAAGTATGAGACATTAACACCTCTTGCGATTATCGACATCGTCATTGACGTGTGACACTGAGTACTTCAATAACTCTTAAGTGATAGTTACCCCGACTGCTGGTAACTAGATAACCCAAGTCTTCAACTTAAATTTTGAGCACGAGCAAGTTATCATTGAAGGTCATGCATCCAACCAACCCCGACTTCAAGAAAAAATAAGTAGACGCCTTCGTGGAATTTAACTTCAATCACAAATAAAGAATACATGATTAACTTCGTGATCATCTTGTGCTGTTGACTAGCCAAAAAGAGAAGAAACATGCGCTAATTCTTAGGAGTGCCCATGACTCATAGTCAGTCCTATCAAACAAAGCTGTCTGACCCAGCTACTTGGATGTGGAATAATTGTCGTACTGTGTACAGGATTTTACAGTTCTTGGGATTTATCTGAGAAATAAATTCAAGAACTAACTGCACAACAGTAAGTATCAAACTGCTGTAGACTGAACCACTGAATCCTGAATCGCTACGATCTGACCTGCTGTAACCGAAACTGCTAAGATTCAAACCGCTGGAGACGGAACTTCTAGGAAACTTGCGATAATTCTCCCCTTCAAAAAGGACATGAAATGACCTTTTTGCCAAAGCTGAGAGTCCGTGATGTTTGTGAATTTGTCAGGCACAAAAACATGGAAATAGACAAATGAAACTACTGCAACGAAGATGGTGATTACGACTCTCTTGTAGTAACCCCTTGCTTTCCTCATCATCAATGGTTTAGAAGATTAACAATTCATTGAAGCTCGTAATATGCCAAAACCGCTTGATGAAATGCATATGACTTTAAAGTGAGTAAAAGGTTAAAACATGTCTCCAAACACATCACCTCTTGTCTTTAAGCCTGACTACCTCTTGAGAAGATCTTGAACAACAATCCCATTAGAAGCTTAAGAAACAACAATCACTTGATGAAGCTTGATAAAGAACAAGTCCGCGACTTAAACTTGCACTAAGTTATGATTTAGAACCTATATTGAGCACAACAACGTAACTCCTTTAAATATAGGTAGTGATATATACCCAACCTTCCATCCTTAATAGTATATATCCACTTCGTGAACATCCAAGGCTAATCACCTTAAATTGCAAATTGTGATTTAGATCCTATATTAAGCACAACAATGTAACTCCTTTAAATATAGGTAGTGATATATACCCAACCTTCCATCCTGTATTGTATATATCCACTTCTTGAACATCCAGGTCTGATCACCTTAAATACGCTTGAGCAAGGGTCATCAAACATCGTGCATCCATCCACCCCGAGATGTTTGAGACACTAAGTACACCAACCCGTGAATTAACAAACCAACCAAGCTACCATAATTTCCCAATTTCTACTAATCTCGAAGCACAAACTTATTCTGGAAAAAAAATAGTCAAACCCCTTATGTTTCATTATGTCTACATCCAAGTCCAGCATCCTTGTCCAATATTAATTTCACAGGATTTTACAGCTCTTGAGATTTAAACCGAGAAATCGAATCTTTCGCGAGATTTTCTAAAATCTACAAGAGAAACAGTGAAATCAACCAGAACAACTAAGAGTGAATTGCAATACTAATCTTTAAAATTCAAGTCAAAGAAGTCAAATCACAACTTGATCAGATCGCAACAAGTCAAGTCACAGGTTGTCAACTTGCAACAAGTCAGATTGCAATCAACCAAATCACAATTAGTCAAATCGCAAGTGTCAACTTGCAACGTCAAATCGCAATTGGTCAGAATGCTATCAGTCAAGTTGCAACAAGTCAAAACGCAACTTGACAGATCGCAATTTAAACAAATTGTTATTTGTCAGCTATAACTCAAATTGCAAAGATCAAATTGCAGGCTCACTCAAATCGTTGGCACAATAGGACAATGCTGCTAAATCCATAACTCTGTAATCACTTTGACATTCATATACCCAAATCCAAGCCGTGACGTGTGAAAATAATAGCCGAAATACCATTCCTTTTAATCAACAATTGAAACAGAAATAAATTAACACCATGTATAAAGAATACATTTGTTAATTATTTTTCAGCCAAAAATGTTAACCAATTTCGGATTCATAAAACATTCAGCCCGGTCCATCACATGTTCATAGCCCAGTTCAAATATTTCACCTCAACATATACGTATGAGAAATATCAATTGTTCAGCCCAAATCAACACTAGGCAAATCCAGTCCAAATACCAAATATGGATCCAATCCACAAGTTTTGAATACCTAGTCGGATCAAAAGCAAATCAATAACCTAAACCGAATCCAACACAAAACCCAAAATTTCACCATATATAAAGTACCACTAATCACACTTATCAAACTTTAACCCTAATCCTTATCGCATCCTAGTCCGCCTCCTTTTCATTATTTCACTCAGCCACATAAACACAATCCCTAATCATCACATCAAACAATCCGCCCCATTTCACCATTACTCATGATTCACAGCTAATCTCATTCAACAAATCCCTTTAACGCAGCACCAAATCACCTGTTCAATAAACCCACCACTGGACCTTCATCTTGTAGATACATCGCAACAAAAGAGATGATCTATACTCCATGGTCTTTTCAAAATCAAGGTTCATGGTAGGTATTTCATTGTTGTTTCGTGATTTTATTTTTTTATTTTATTTTTTTTTTTCGTTTTGCTATAACCGAACAAAAGGCAGAAGGAGGTTATTTAGCCTTCGTTTGTCCTTGCAGTTGTTCGAATATTTAAAGTAAAGAAGCTCAGTCTTCATAATGATCGATGATGGGTTCTCGTTCACACGAAAATCTTTAGAGATTTGTAACAGAGGTGAATGAAAACTGAGATCAATTTGCATTTGTTCATTTTGTTTGTGACTGATCAATGATGATGACTTGTCACGAATGAGATCTTGTAAAGATTGGAAACAAGTGAACAAGGATTCTGAGATTCTGTATGTTTTTATATGGCCACTAATATGAGGTAGGATTTATGATGAGTTGTAATTAAGCTCTCAAGGAATGTAAAGATTTATGCACGAGTTTAATACATCAGAGATCCGTATTTCCTTATTCGGTTTTTTTTTTTTTTTTTTTTTACACGAGTCACTGTGATTTCGAGGGTTGGGATTGTGGATAAAAACGGAATGATTGTGGATAAAAATGGAGGAGTTGTTGTGAATGATCGATGTTGTTGTTGTTTGGATTTGTTATGTTAACTGTTGTTGACTGGGCTTAGGATTAGTTTGACTTTGTTGTGATTGAAGTGGTATTGAGTTCGTTGTTGTTTCCGTTCTTCATTTCTTTCTTATTCTTTTTCTTTTTACTGTATGTTAGCTTAGGCGTGTAGCTAAGTTGGGATTAGTTAGGTGTTCGCTTGGATTAGTTGCTTGGATTGATGATGTATAAGTTGAGGTCGATTATGTTTTGGTATTAAGGTTTGTTGGTCAACTGGTCTTGGTTTCTTCATCTACTTCTTCTTCTATGATTCGGTTTGACTTTACTGGTTTGGTAGACAAACCGCATCCAAGAACAGATAGACAAACCCAGTTCGTGAGCATATAGACAAACCGAGTTCATGAGTATATAGACAAACCGCATTCGTGAGCGTATAGACAAACCACATTCGTGATTATACAGACAAACCGAGTTCGTGAGCATATAGACAAACCGAGTTCATGACTATACAGACAAACCGAGTTCATGACTATACATACAAACCGCGTTCATGAACATAGAGACAAACCGCGTCTTAGACAAACCGCAGCTTTGACCAGTCAAAGCTGTCACTCTCACACTTTTGTCTTTTACCCCTTTTTGGTTACAATCCAAACTGCACCCAAAAGTACCCACAAACCGCATTCAAGAACATCCCTTTAAACACCAGCAGCAACCAAGAACATCATTCCTTAAGAATTAGTTCTAACACACCATCAATCCACAACCAAGAACACTTTGAGTTCGAACCAAGAGTGAATGACTAAAAAGCATTTAACGAACACAGTCTTGACCACACATAAGCCAAAAATAACAATTTGATGTACCCAGATCTAACAGTTGGACACTTTTGAAAAATTATAGTTGGACCAATGCAACTAAGACAACCCAAACCAAACTGCCAAGATGATACTGTTACAACCCAAAGACACAAATCAACATTTGAACTCAAATGGTATACGAACCACACAAATATACATCACCAGTCAAAGATATTCTAACAAATAGAATAAAAAGAATTGACAGCTAGTGACACTCTTGAAACTATGTTCGAACCACACAAATAAAATAGAGACCAAAAATCTAGGCACACACAATCAATCGGACCTAACCATGGCTCTTGATACCAATTGTAGGAAATAACCATCTTGATTGTGTGTATGATTCGGGTGGTCTTGGTTCATGGAAGATTAGATCCATGGTGGAGTTTTAGAGAGAAGTTAGAGAGAGAGAGGGAACCTTGAGAGAAAAACTGGATCTATTAGATTGAAGTGTGTGAAATAATACAAGAGTTCCAACCCTTCCCAAGTGTGGGAAGGGGTATTTATACTTACTAATATTATGCCCCTAGTAGGCTGTGGAGTGAACTGGCAGTGGGGAAAGCCCCGACCCACTCCACAAATATAAATACGACTAAACTAATAATACTAATACTAATATTGCTAAGCTAATATAAATAAGCCTACGAGCTATGTAGATGCTAAATAGATGCTCGGGGTGACCGAGCCTTCATCTGAATATTTATATTCCTAACACCATGGACCAATGAATTCGGGGTCGAGTCAAGCTAGTGACTCGGTTAACAAAAACATTAGCATTGCATGGGTAAACGCCCATGTTTTTTACTTCTTTCTATTTTCTGACACTAAGTGTGGGGGAATCCCACTGTGCTGTGCTGTGCTTTTGTGTTGTTTGCTCTTGTTTGCAGGTTTCCCTTGGATTGTGATGATTGTTGCGCCTGTTTTCAATCCAGCCGCCCAATATCCGATCTTGTTGCTGACGATTATTTAGGGATATCTTTTTAATTCTGTTTGTGAAAAATGAGATTTCTTTCACACACTTGGCTATTAGTATTACCTTTTTACGTTCTAAGTCTCGGCATAATAGCCGGTACTTTGAATATTGAGGGCAATATTCAATTCTAAGTGTGTGGGGGAATTCTTGCGATTTTTGTCACATTTTTACCTTCTAGTGCCCTAGTACCCCCGTTTTGGCAAAAAAATTTAATTTTTTTTCGTTTTTAGATAAGAAATTGCAATAAAAAAGAAGTGTTTAGTCTTGATTAGGTTAGAACAAAGGGAATCCCAACTCTGCCAGAGTGTTGATCTGGTTGTTTCCTTAACGATTAGACTAAGGTTTTACGAAATGTGCAAATGAAAATGCTAAGCGTAGAATAGTTGGTTTTCTTTAGAGCTTATACAAGTAATCTATGGCTTTTCCTCCCAGGAGATAACTAATCTGACTTAAAAAGTGCTTATTTTCAAACTGTTGAACACACTAAATCATTTTTATATACGGTTTTGAAAAATACTAGTTCAAAGATCTATTTAAACTTCGGAACAAGCATATGTCATAATAATGCAAAATGAAAGTGAGACGTTGCTTGAAAGTTGCAAAAGTTAAGTAATAAATGTATGTGCTATAAGCTGCGGATTCAGGATCGGCCCTTGGATCCTTATTTCCGAAAGGCGTTTAGGTCTTGGCTACCCTCTTGCACCGGCCCTTGGACCTCTATTTCAGGAATGTGTGAGGTCTTGGTCTCACACCCTTGGATCCTCATTTCAGGAATGTTTAGAGTCTTGGAACTCTCCGTTGTAACGGTCCTTGGATCCTTTATTCCGAAAGGTGTAAGGTCTTGGTTCCCGTGAATCTCCGTTAGTTTATGTTGCACAAGTTTAAAAAAAAAATGATGAAAAAAATGAAAAGAAAAAAAAATAAAAATAAAATGGAATGATATTGCAAAATGCAATAAGTTTTGAAACTTGCTTGTTGTAAATTTTAAATCTATCTTTTAACTAGTATTAGTCAAAGTTTTATAAAAACGTCGGTTTTTGTGATCAAAATTTTGAAAATCAAGCACAGTCACCTAACGTGAATAAATTGTGGGAGTGAAAAGTTAAGTTTCGGCTTACATAGATTATTAGTATAAGTAGTGTAAGCATTTTACAAAAACATTTGCACATTGAGTTTAAGGTTAGTTGGGAGTATAAAAAAGAGGATAACGATTACAATTCCCTGGAGACACCCATTTTGTGTGAATCCTGTTCCATGATACCATTTTTGGAAATCAAGCATGTTATATATTTTGTTCTAGTTTAAATTTCTTGCATTGTATAAAAAATCAAAACGGGGTATGCTTGGTATTCTTTTGATCCTTTCATTACTTTATATGATCGGATTGCTAGGGACTAGCAATAGCTTAGTGTGGGGGATTGATGAGTGTGTAAATACTCATCATTTTATACCCATAAAAGACACTAAAATGACCAAAAACACCCAATATATATTGCAGATATCATTGGTTTGTGTTTTATGTGTTTCAGGTACTGAAGGATTGAAAACGGAACAAAAACGAATATTTTTGGATCGACTCGACAACAATTATACATTTGATCAAGTGAAGACAAAAGTCAAAGTCAACCCCCAAAAATACCAAAATGACATCAAAGGTCCTTGGAAATAATTTTACGATTTTGGCAGCCTTGGTCCCTGGATTTTCAGATTTGGCAAATTTAATCCCTAAGTTAAATCCAATTCCAAATCTAATCCTAAAATAAAACCCGGCTACAAACCTAACCCAGCCCAACCAATAACCCAAGCCCAATCCCTTTTAATTAACCCAACCCAAAACCCTACAACCCGACCCACTTCCTTCGTTAATAACCGGGGTCAAACAATTAAACAAACCCAGTCAAACCCTTCTCCTACCCCACTTGCCCGCCAAAACCATGTCCTCTGACAAAACCACCATCACCTCACCCCCCCTCCTACTATACTCCACCTAACAAGCCAAAAGCATTTAATGCTTCGTTCCCATCACAAGATTTCAGGACCAAGTGGTTTTTCCACTATCTTCATTTTGGCGCCAAAATTGGTTTTCAAGGGCTGAGATTGATTCACACCAATCCAAGGGTTCAGAAGTGATCAGAGATGAAGACAAGAAGTTCCCAGATCTTTTTAGTATAAATAGGCATCGTTTGTAAGCTTATATAGTATCTAGTTAATTTTTAGCAGTCGTATTTATTTTACAGTTAAGAGATATTGTAATTTTGAATTTTCAGTCTTCAATTCAAGTTGTTTTAAGTTTAATCACCTTCGTTATTAATCAGAATTGTATTGAATTTGAAGTTAATGAAAATTTGAATTTTCTTATAAAATCGAATTAAGCATAAGTCTTGTTAATAATCATTCAAAAGCCTAAATACCCTTGCTATAAGCTTATACAAGCTTATCATAGCTAGTTGTAAGTTTATATTAGTAATAAGCTGTTCTAAATTCAAGAGATCAAAAAGTCAACAAAAGTCAAACCTGGACCAAATAAGCAGTTCAGATGAAATAAGCTATTCGAGAAAGCTGAATTGGGTTTTCTAGCTTGTTTTTGACAAGCTAGGTGTGTTTCTGATCAAATTCCACTGTTTCATAACCAAGTCAGTTGTAAGCTATTTTCAAAATTTTGCATTATTTTCTATTTCACTGTTCTATAGCTTATTCATAGCTTATTTTATAATTTATCTGCTTATTGGTAGTTTAGAAGTACTTATTATCTGTTTTATAAGTTTAATATTGCAGTTGTCTTATTTTTCTTAAAAATCATTAAAAAAAAAGCCATAAATAGCTTATTTAGATAAGAGCTTATCTCAGTGCTTAAAATTATTAGAAAAATGCTTTTTAGTGCTAATTATATCTAGTTGATAAGCTGTCTTACCAATTCTAGGTTTAAAATAATATGTTTTAGTTAAAATACCACACAGACCCTTCATTAAGAGGTGTTTGGGTTAAGCTTAATTTTAGACCATTTTAGCTTGTTACTGTGTATATGCCATTACATGAACTTTAATCTAGCTTCATTTGATTAAAACAAGCTGTCTTTAAGTTATTTAGAGCTAATTGGATTGCTTTTATAGTTTTAAATGGACTGTGTCAAGCTTATGGTTGGAACTGTCCAAATAAGCTACTTATAAGCTTAAGCTCTTTTTGGCCTTCCCTTTGCCATTTCTGAGATCCATGAAGTCCATTGAGTGCATACTATAGAGTTGGTTAAGAATCCCTTTGGTTTGTGCAAGTCTGCACATACCCTGATCACACAGACTCACATAGCAGACTGCATTTCTCATCTTTTCCAATATTGCAGCTTTTTCCTTGATTTTTCATAGCTTCATTTTAAGTTGTTATAAGCTGAGATTTGGCACAGATAAGGTTGGCTAGCTTGTCTAGCTTTTCCCATTTTTCTTTGATTTTTAGAATTAGCTCTTAGGAGCTTTTCAGTAGCTTGAAAAGGCCCAAATCTACCCTGCACCAAAACCTTATCAGCAGACTCTAAACCATTTGTGCTTATTTTGTGCTTGTTAATTGCTTATTTCTGTGTGCTTGTGGTTTTTTCATTTTCATTCTGGCTTATTCTCAGTTACTAAGCTAATTTTCAGTTTGCCTTAGCTTATTTTATAGCTTAATCAGTCTTTTGAAACAAGTCCTAGCTTATTAACCTATAAAAGCCCACTGATCAGAATAGATAAGCTCATTCTGAGCTTATTTCAGAATTTCAAAAATCTTTTCAGTTTTAAAAAGTGCTTATTGTTAGTTGTTTATTGAGTTTTAACAAGAAAAATAAAAAAATAAAATAATTTTGCAAAAAGAGCACCATGGGACTCGAACCCTGGTCTCTCAGATAACTACCCAACATACAAACAACCTGCCCTAGGGTCTTAGTTCAGTAAACCTTTGCACCCTTTTTTATTTAACCTTGTTTTTCTAATTTAAGCTTATTTCTCCATTTTGCTTATTATCAGCTTATTAGAATAAGCTGATACCTTGTTAATATTTTTTATAGGTCTGTCATATCATTAAGTAATATTAGAAAAAGTTTCAGAATTTTTAGAATAGTTTTAATATTTTTTATGCATTTTTCTTTTTTAAAACAGTTTTTAATTCATAATAAAAAATATAAAAATCAGAAAAATATAAATCTTTTTTCTAAAATTTTCTTTTGTCATATAGATCCTAGAAAAAATAGATTTGTACCCGTAGAGTTTAAATTTCTAAGATTTGACGTTTTAGGCTCGGGTTTTCCCGGTTTAAGCACGTTATTAGATTTTCTTTACGTTTTTGGCCTTAAGTATTTTAAATTCAGATTTTCCTTAGTTAATTAACTGTTGTTTAGATTATATTTCATATTTTAGTTTATAAAATCCAAAAATCTCTTTGCTTCCACTATTCATCACACAAATCACAATCCCGATCTCACAAATTCCATTCATCCTTCATCGGGGATAACGAACCGGGTTTACATATTTCCTTTGTAAATCTTTGAGAAAAATACGTGTTGATTTTAACGAACCAAGTGTCTACTCGAAAATTGATCTAAGGTCAGGTTATCATCAATTGAGAGTTAGGGAAGAAGACATTCCTAAGACAGCTTTCAGGACACGATACGGCCACTACGAATTCCAAGTAATGCCATTCGGTCTAACAAATGCACCAGCTGTGTTTATAGACCTAATGAACCGAGTGTGCAAGCCTTATTTGGACAAGTTCGTAATTGTGTTCATCGATGATATCCTCATCTACTCCCATAACAAAGAAGAACACGCAAAGCACTTGAGAACTATCCTGGAACTGCTCAGAGAGGAGAAATTGTACGCCAAATTTTCCAAGTGTGATTTCTGGATTGAGAAGGTGCAATTTCTTGGGCATGTGATCGATAGCAAAGGTATTCACGTGGATCCCGCAAAGATCGTAGCAGTGAAGGATTGGGCGTCTCCCACCAACCCTACAGAGATACGACAATTCTTAGGACTTGCCGGGTACTATCGGAGATTTATTGAAGGTTTCTCGAAAATCGCTAAATCTTTAACAGAGTTAACCCAAAAGAAACAGAAGTTTGACTGGGGAGAAAAGCAAGAATTGTCCTTTCAACTCTTGAAGCAGAAGCTCTGTGAAGCTCCGATATTAGCATTACCCGAAGGGAGTGAAGACTTCGTGGTTTATTGCGACGCATCTATTCAAGGATTAGGCGCCGTATTAATGCAAAGGAACAAAGTTATTGCATATGCCTCTCGACAACTCAAAACCCACGAGAAAAACTACACCACTCATGATCTAGAGTTAGGAGCAGTAGTGTTCGCTCTTAAGATGTGGAGGCACTATTTGTATGGCACCAAGTGCACGGTGTTTACAGATCACAAAAGTCTCCAGCATATTCTAGACCAGAAGGAGCTAAACATGAGGCAACGCCTATGGTTGGAGTTACTCAGTGACTATGATTGTGAAATTCGCTATCATCCTGGAAAGGCTAATGTTGTGGCTGATGCCTTAAGTCGAAAGGAGCGAATTAAACCCCTCAGAGTGAGATCTTTGGGAATAACAATTAGATTGCCACTCCCATCAAAGATTTTAGAAGCACAGATCGAAGCTTTAAAAGAAGAAAATAGACCAAAGGAGAGGATCTGGGGAATGCCAGAGAATGAGAATGGTTTTGTGAGAAAGCAAAACAGGATGTTGTGTTTCAATGACAGAAAATGGATTCCACTTTACGGAGGAATACGTGATCTTATCATGCACGAATCCCACAAGTCAAAGTATTCCATTCATCCGGGATCTGATAAGATGTATCAGGACCTCAAGAAGTTGTATTGGTGGCCAAACATGAAGGCCGACATCGCTATGTATGTCGGAAAATGTTTGACATGTGCTAGAGTAAAAGCAGAACACCAAAGGCCGTCTGGTTTGTTGATACAACCCGAACTTCCTATGTGGAAATGGGAGAGGATTACAATGGACTTCATCACAAAGCTACCTAAGACATCGGGTGGACTTGACACCATTTGGGTCATTGTTGATCGTCTCACTAAATCCGCGCACTTCTTGGCAATCAAAGAAACTGACGACATGAATACCCTTGCACGATTATATTTGAAGGAAATAGTCTCACGGCATGGAGTGCCGGTTTCCATCATCTCAGATCGTGATAGTCGCTTCACATCTAGATTTTGGCAGTCATTGCAGAAAGCCTTGAATACCCGGTTAGACATGAGTACCGCATATCACCCCCAAACTGACGGCCAAAGTGAGAGAACTATTCAAACCTTAGAAGACATGCTACGAGCATGTGTAATTGATTTTGGAAAAGGTTGGGATAAGCACTTGCCATTGGCAGAATTCTCTTACAACAACAGCTATCACGCTAGCATTAAAGCTGCCCCATTCGAAGCGCTTTATGGTAGAAAGTGTCGTTCACCTGTCTGTTGGACAGAGGTTGGGGATGTTCAAATCTCAGGACCCGAACTCATTCATGAAACCACAGAAAAGATCGTCCAAATCAAACAACGTTTACAAGCCGCCCGAGATCGACAAAAGAGGTACGTCGTCGTGAGAAGAAAACCTATGGAGTTTCAGGTTAGAGACCGAGTAATGTTGAAAGTATCACCTTGGAAAGGAATGATTAGATTCGAAAAGCGTGGAAAGCTAAATCCTCGATACGTTGGACCATTCAAAATCCTAGAGAGGATTGGTCCAGTGGCATACAAGCTTGAACTTCCGGAAGAGCTGAGTAGAGTGCACAATACCTTTCATGTATCGAACCTGAAGAAATGTTTATCGGATGAAACCCTTATCGTTCCTTTAAAAGAAATTCGACTTGACGATAAGCTGAACTTTGTCGAAGAACCAATGGAAATATTAGATAGAGACGTCAAACGATTAAAACAAAGCCGCATTCCCATTGTCAATGTTAGATGGAATTCTAAGAGAGGACCAGAGTACACCTGGGAACACGAAGACCAAATTCGTGCTAAATATCCTCATCTATTCGATAAGACAACCCCGACCACTATCACATCTTAGGATTCGGGACGAATCCAGTCAAACGGGTGGGTACTGTAATACCGTGTAATTTACCATGTCATTTATTAATGTTAAACACCAAGTAATTCTAATTGAAGGTTGATTAACCCATTTTTACGAGTTATTTTTTTTATTTATTTTTTATTTATTTATTTTTTATTTTTATATACAAACATATCAAACAACACAAACACAAGTCACCCATTGAACGAATATGTGACGTGACACGAATAGCTCACTTGCGCACCGACTCTAAAATTTGAACACCGAGACAAATCAAATCATACTAATCTTATTGGACCGAAAATCCTAAATAATCAAACCGGGCTAGATTTCTTTCTCTTTTTCTGTTGGGCCGAGCTAGCAACAAACGCCAAGCCCAATCGTATTTCTTTCTTTTCTCTTTTGCTTTCACTCGACAGTCACAAATACAAACCAAACCATGCGAGCCAAGTCTTTCACCACTCAACACCCTTTCTTCCTTTTTCTTTTGCGTGTGTACATAACCATACAAGCCACTCTACTTACTAGCCTAAAACATTAAACAACTATAAACTCCATACTTATTTTTTTTAAAAACCTTAAAACCCTTTGGATATTGTGTCTCACCACACACAACATGCCATCTTTTCTGCCTTGTTCCTTCGACATGGTACACAGTTACAAGACACACCCCCTCGCCCCTCACCTTGTACCATACTTAAACAAATCAACCCTCTAATCATAGCCTCAACACTAAGCTTGTACCTAGCTTTCTTTCCTTACTCGACAAGACCTTTCAAAACCTTTGACCCATCTTTTGCATGCTAGGACATCACACAAGTCTTTTCCACCCTTTTTCTTGGTACCATGCAATGAAGATTAAAATATTTCAAACACCATACTTGATTTGCCTATATAAACAACCACATCTCACTTTTGTTTCTCACCTAAGCAAAACAAACTCAAACACTTCATTGAGCTACTGTCGAAGCAAAAGAGGAGAGGAGCAAGACATATTGGGACACATTTCAAGTTTAAAGTCTTTTGGGTCCTAGTTTTATTCGAGTTGGGTGTTGGAGGAAGAACTTGGGTCGTGTTCATATCTCTCTCGTTAATACTATCAACTTCGATCTCTTCACCACCTTTTTAGGTGTTGTAAGTTTTTCTTATCTCACTTTCACTCTTTCATTTCTGTTTTAATTCGTATATATACTTAGTTGAATTTAACAAATGAAACTAAAGACTAAAGACATGTTAAAAACTTACTCGACACCTCTAGGATTAACCTTGTAAATTCTTATTTATACGTATAACCCATATACATTTTTCTACCACTCGTATCCTTGCACTAAACTAAACCAAGTTAACTAAACATGCAAACCTAATAAGATTAAACACTACATATTATAACCCTAATCCTAGCCTTGATCGAGCACTCTTTTTATTTTTCTAGAAATCGTTTTTGGGCCTAACGGGCTAACGAGCCCATGAAAATCTTCTTATATATTTTCGGGAAAAGCTCAAAGGAATTTCGAAGTGTTTTGAAAATAAGAACCGATTTTGTAAAGTTTTATGAGATAAAAATGACAACTTTTATAAGGATAAAAGTTAACTTTTCAAAAACTAAAGTTTGGACTAATTTTGTAAAATATTTCGTTAAGGGGTGAATTGTGTCAAAACTGTCAAACTTATGGAACGAAACTGAAAATTTGATTTTTAAATAAAAGTATAGGGTAGAAACTGTAAATAAGCCAAACTTAAGGTAAGAAAGGGTAGAATAATAATTTTAGACTAAAAATGCAATTATTTTAACAAAAGGGTATAAAGTGTAACTTTTATAAAGTTGAGGGTAAAACTTGATATATATATTAACTTTGAAAAACTTCATTTATTTAATCTTTATACTTATACTTGTGCAAATATAACATATTATTTAATTTACCTTTTTACAAATGAATAAGAATAAAAGTATACGACAAAACTTTAATCGAGAACATTTTGTAAAATAACAACAATAACTATTATAAATTATCTTTGAACTTTGAAACATCTAAAATACACAAATCCAACACTATCGCACTTGAAGGTCTTCACACTCGTCATTTCACATCGAACCCTAGAACAAACGAATCTAAATTTATCGTATTACTCTAGGTCGCAAGTCGGAGCTATTCACTTACATCACTTGATCACTACTTGACTACTGTATCACTAAGGTGAGTTCGTAGTCCCACTTTTTACTATGTTTTCAAATCCCGTGGGGAGATACATGCTATAAATCTGAACACAAGTATTTTTTTTTTCTGTATGTTACCCTGATTGATATTGCTAAGTTAATATTGCCTAAGTTACCACCCTTGCCAAAAAGTCCCTCATATCATGAACCATTAATCACTTGCGAGTGAACGCGAATTTAGTGAATAGATCTATTGGAAGCTGACGCCTCATTTGAAGTTAGCCTGGAATGGTAACCAAATGCACTTTATTCGAATTAAGAGTCTGGAAAAACTCCTGCGACGAGGGCATTATCACCTACATCATTTTATGATGTAGGCTATTTATTTCATTACGTAACTGATGTTAAGGTTTGCGTGTCATGAGGCTTAGGGCAATATATATATATATATATATATATATATATATATATATATATATATATATATATATATATATATATATATATATATAATATATATATATATATATATATATATATCTGTTACACTACGATATCATTGTTTTTACTACTATATGACTTGTGTTCAAACTATTACAATTAAAACACTATGGATTCACTCAACCTTTGTGTTGACCCTTTTAGCATGTTTTATCTCAGGTATTTAAAGATCTCAAGGCACGGAGATGGCAAGGGCATTGGAAACCTACCCTTTTTTATTTCAAATAAATATATCATTCTTTTCAAACTCATCATCACTTTTGTGAAAACTTACCTTTTTTTTTTTTTTTTGGAAACTATTGTGTAATCTTTGAATATTGAGTTTTAATTGAATGATATAAATTCTACTTTTAATGATTATCTATGCTTACGACTGTGATCTAATTGGTAATACCCCGTTTAAGTCTTCCGCTGCTATCTAAAATTTTAACGGTGTGTTACAGGTATGGTGGGAATGAAGCCACCAAAAAAACCCAGAAGACCCTTCTCAAGCAACAGTTTGAGAACTTCACAACAACAAGTATTGAGTCACTAGATCATATGTTTAATAGGATTCAAAAGCTAGTGAGTCAACTTGCTGTTCTAGGAATTGAGATGCCTCAGGAAGATCTCAACTCAAAATTCCTAAGGAGTCTACCATCAGAATGGGCCATGCATGTGGTTGTCTGGAAGAATAAGCCAGACACTGATTCTATGAGTCTGATGGATCTCTATAGCAACTTCAAGATAGTAGAACATGAAGTGAAGAAGTCTGCTGGATCAAGTTCAAGCTCAAGTTCTGGAAATTTGGCCTTTGTGTCAACTCCCAGTACCTCTAATCCAGAAGAAGAAGTTCAAGTTGCTGGAGCAGTTGGTACTGCTAACTCTAACAGTGGTACTGTTAGCAGTACTAATGGACTTTTGACTGAAGACACTTATTGTGCTTTTCTTACAACACAACACAATGGTACTATGTTGACTCATGGAGATCTTCAAGAGATTGATGAAGATGACTTTGAAGACATGGATATCAAGTGGCAGCTCTCTCTTCTCAGCTTGAGAGCTAAAAGATTCTTGAAGAAGACTGGCAAGAAGATAATCATAAACAACAATGATGTTGCTGGGTATGATAAGTCAAAGATTGAGTGTTTCAATTGCCACAAGAAAGGTCATTATTCAAGGGAGTGCAGATTGCCAAGACAACAGGATGGCAAGAGTAGAGGATTTGGAAGCAAATCAAGGGTTGTGGAAGTTACAGACTCAAGCTCAAAGGCTATGGTTGCCATTGTGGCTTAGGGTTTGATTGGAGCTACATTGCAGAGGAGGAAGCAGAAGCATCAACAGATATGGCACTTATGGCTTTCTCAGACTCTGAGGTACAAGTTTCTAAATGTTCTAAATCATGTGATGCATTAAAAGAATTAGAAACACTTAGAAAACAATATGAAAATCAGAGAATAGAGCTAAACCAGACTGCTTTTAATTTAGCAAATCATAAAAGGGCTTTAGCTGTGTTAGAAGAACAAATTGTTCATTATAAAGGTAATGAGTCTAAGTTTACTGATGATATGATTATTCTTAAGAGAGATTTGATGTTTAGGGAAAATGAAATTAGTGTGTTGAAACATGAACTGGAAAAGATAAAACAGGCAAAGGAAAACATTCAGATGAGTGTAGACACATTAGAGTTTGCATGGGTGTTAGTAAGATAGTTGAGTGTCGAATCCTCAATAAAGCTAAGTCAGGCCTAGGATACAAATCAGTTCCACCTCCTTATAGGGGAATACCAACACCTCCAGGCATTGACCTAGAACACATAGGACTACCTGAATTTCAACTACCTGAGCTTAAATATGCTCCTCAACCTAAAGAGAATGTAGTTGATAAACCTGTGTATGAGAGTGCAAGTGATGCCTCACTTTCTGAGGATAAGGTGACCTCAGCTAAGGACTCAGATGCTCCAACCATAGAGGAATGGACTTCTGATGATGAGGATAATCAGGCTGTGGTTAAGCCTGTTAGTGTTAAAGTGGAGGAACCAAAAGTTCCCAAAGTGGTCAAACCTGAGACTGTTAGGCCTAGAGCTAATGCAAAACCTTTTAGACCAACAGTTAGGTATGCAGAAATGTATAGAACCACAAACAAGCCAAGAGGTAACCAAAGAAATTGGAATGGCCTCAAATCTCACCAACTAGGTGATGATTTTGTTTGTTATAGGAAAGCTTGTTTCTCATGTGGTAGCTTTGACCATCTTGCATTTTATTGCAACAACAGGGTAACTAGGTATTCAACTCCTAGGGTGAACTCAGTAAGACCTCCCACTTACCCTACAAATGCTAGAATGATACCTAGATCAGTTCTGTTAAGGTCTGGACTAAGAACAGTTAATACTGTTAGATAAACAGTTAATACTGCTAAATCAGCAGTTAATACTGTCAAACCAAATAGACCTTTTTACCCTAGACAAACAGTTCAAGATGCAAAAACTCTTTCTAAATCAGCACCAACAACTGTTAGAAAACAATTTCAAAATAAGGCAGTGATTAATAAACAAGTTTGGAAACCTAAAGTTGCAATTGCAAACCCAACAACTCATACCGCTAGGCAAGCAGTTAACAATGGAAGTTTTAAAAACACTGCTAAGGGAAATATGAGTAATGGTATTAATGCATTTGCATCATGGGTTTGGAGACCACTTCAATCTAATGGTACTCCAACAGTTCTAAAAAGATGTTAGGAATATGTATATTCAGTTGAAGACTCGGTCACCCTGAGTACTTATTAGCACATCATAGCTCGTAGGATAACTAGTAATATTAGTAGTAGCGTAGTTATTATTATTAGCATTGTGGAGTGGGTCGGGTCTTTACCCTCTGTCAGCTCTTTCCACCGCCCACTAGGGGCATATTATGTAAGAACCATATATACCCTTTCCCACACAAGGGAAAGGGTGGAACTTCTCATTCTTTCACAAGCTAATACACTCACTCTTTCTCTCTCCAAGTTCCCATCTCTCTCTCTCTAAAATCTCATCCATTCGATCCACTAACAAGCCTCAAACTAGTGTTTATGTGTTAGTGAATATCCTACAATTGGTATCAGAGCCATGGTTAGGTCCATGAGTGTTGATATTCACAGATTCATGTAGTTTAGGGTTGTTTTTTGGTTCGAATACTTTAGCTCCTAAAAATCCACTTTGTGCTTTGTTTAGTGGTTAAAAGTTGTTAAATCTTGTACTTTTTAGCTTAGGGATTACATAGGAGTAGTGTTTAGTGTTTGGAATCACAGATCTAGGCTTGGTGTGGTGATTTTTAGAAGATTCGAAGGTTAAAAGGTTAGTGTTCTTCGAGGCGATTTGTCCCTCGTTAAGACATTCTTGGTGGCGATTTGTGTCTGGCTGGGAAACAAAAAGTAGCGATTTGTGTTTTCTCGAGATAGCGAGTTGTCCCTTTACCAGATTTGGCAAAAAATGACAAACGGCTACGATAGTGACTTGTTTGGCGTTTTGTGGCTGGCGATTTGTCTCTGATAGTGACTGTTCTGTCCTGTAGCGACTTAGCAATTTGTGTCTGGCGATTTGTGTCAAACATAGCGATTTGTCTTTTCCAAAGCTAGCGATTTGTCTGTGGTGATTTGTCTGTGGTGATTTGTCTGTGGCGATTTGTCTGTGGCGATTTGTCTGTGGTGATTTGTCTGTGGCGATTTATCTGTGGCGATTTGTCTGTGGCGATTTGTCTGTGGCGATTTGTCTGTGGCGATTTGTCTGTGGCGATTTTTCTGTGGCGATTTTTCTGTGGTGATTTGTCTGTGGCGATTTGTCTGTGGCGATTTGTCTGGGGTGATTTGTCTGTGGCGATTTGTCTATGGCGATTTGTCTGTGGTGATTTGTCTGTGGAGATTTGTCTCTGGCGATTTGTCTATTAGTAGTGGGAAGTTATTCTTAGGTTACGGTTTGTTTCTTGGTGATTTTAGAAAGTCCCGCGAAAGATTCGATTTCTCGGTTAAATCACAAGATCTGTAAAATCCCGTATTTACTATGGCTACTATATCAAGCACCTCATCAGATGATATTCAAGCAGCAGGATCTGACACTCGTCCACCTATGCTAGATAGGACGGACTATGAGTCTTGGGCACAACGAATAAGACTTTACTGCTTGGGAAAAGAAAATGGAGCAAACATTCTTAAGTCCATTGATGAAGGACCATTTCAGATGGGTACCACTAGAGATGTTGTTACTACTGGTGAAGATGACACAGTCACACTTGGAATTGACAGACCTCGTGAGTACAATGATCTTAATGATGAAGAAAAGAAGAGGTATGATGCTGACATTAGAGCTTCAAACATTGTCATTCAAGGTCTGCCAAAGGATGTATACAAGCTCATCAATTTCAACACTGAAGCTAAAGCTATGTGGGACAATGTTAAAATGTTGTTGGCAGGGTCAGAACTCACAAAGGAAGACCGTGAGTCACAGCTGTATGATGAGTTCGAGCATTTCAAAATGAACCCAGGAGAGAATATCACAGACTACTATGTGAGATTTCATAAGTTGGTGAATGATATGAGGATGATCAGAATGACTATGCCCAACATCCAACTAAACTCAAAGTTTGTGAACAACATGACTCCTGAATGGGACAGATTTGTTACTGATGTCAAACTCAACAAAGGTTTAAGGGATACCAACTATGAACAGCTATATGCCTATCTGCAACAACATGAGAAGCATGCTGCCTACGATCGGGTGCTGAGAGAAAAGTTAAATCCTTCAACTCCAAATGATCCACTGGCTTTTATGACAAATGTTCTACCAACAACCCAATCACCATCCAACCTAAGCTATCATCAACTTCACTCACCAGTACCTGCTATGAGTTCTCAACTTGACTCAGGCTACTCTCAGACCGACAAAATGATTGACAACCTCACCAATCAAGTATCATTACTGGTTCAACAGTTTCAAGCATCACTCCCTCAGACCAACAATCAGTTAAGGAATTCATCCAACCCATGCAATCAAGCAATGGTGGAGGATGGGAAAATTGTGGTTTAGAATGTGCAAGGGAGAGCTGGAAGAAACATGGGTCGAGGTTATGTGCAGAATAGAGCAGGGAATGCCAATCAGGGGCAAGGGAAACAGATCAAGTGCTACAATTGTGGAGGACTGGGACACATTGCTAGAAACTGCAATCAACCTAAACGTCCTCAGAACTCAGATTACTTCAAAGACAAGATGCTGTTAATGCAAGCTCAAGAGAATGGAGCTGTATTGGATGAGGAAGAGTTATTGTTCTTGGCTGGTGATGGGGGAAATACGTTTGATGAAGATGTGGATGAGCAACCAGTTCAGGATCTAGCACTCAACGATCCTAACATCTTCAAAGCAGATGATTGTGATGCATTTGACTCAGATGTAGATGATGAACCTACGGCTCAAACAATCTTCATGGCCAACTTGTCTTCCTTGGCTTCATCACCTCGACAAGCTGGTTCCTCTAGTGCATCTGTGATATCTGAGGTACTAAAAATTTATGACACATATGATATAGTTGATGGACAAGAGAATCCAAAAGAAGTACATCAGGCATATGTTTCTGACTCAAGTAATGTTGACATGGAAAATAGCAATATTATTTCATATGAACAGTATTTGAATCACAACAACTCGCCTGATGTACCAAATGGTGAATCTTCTGTCAATAATGATGCTGGTGTTATAAGTAATGTGTGTGCCTTAGATACTGCGTGTAATATAGATAATGCATGTGAGTGCCATGAGAACAACTTGCCTGTCCCTAATGATAACTTGATCACTAAACTAAACATTTATAAAGAACAAGTGGCTATGTATGAACAGCGTGCTAAGTTTGAGCTTAATGAACGTGAGCATAAATTAGAAGGTCAAATGAGTACACTTATTAAAGAGTCTAGAGTAAGAGAAGAAACATTAAAACAAGAGTTGAATTCTTTGAAAAGTCAGCTAGAACAGTCTGTCAAATAGAAACAGGAAGTACAAAAGTGTATAACTACACTTAAGCTAGAATTCAAAGAGAAAGAAAAAGAACTCTTAAATGATTTCTCTAGGCTCAAAACCTTAAAAAATAAGCTTGATGATAAGTTGTACACACAAGACCAAACCAGACAGACTGCCCAAATGATGTATAAGCACAGAAAGTTAAGTGACAAGCATAGTGAAAGCAATGTAGGTAGATCTAAATTAGCTATTCATGAGATTGCTAAGATAGCCCAACCTGCATTAAATGATTCTAATGTGATGTTTATGCCTAATCATGACCCGCCTGAGCAAATCTACACTAAAGAGGAGGATGAGATAAGTGAAAGAACAAGGGAAAGAATGAATGAGAAAATGAGGGATCCCGAGTGCATAGCCAGACGAATAATAATCAAGCCCCATGACTATAGTGAGGAAAATCGTTTGACTGTGTTTGCTCCTCAAAAGAAGTTAACACCTGAACAAATATTCTGGAAACAAGATAATGAAAAACTTAAGGAAGAAAAACTTAAGGCCAACACCCCTCTCATTAGAAAAGTTGATTCCATAACGGTGTATCCTCCCAATACACCTAGGAATTTGGTGCCTTTGTCTCTTCCCACTGAATGCAAAACCTTTATTAGCTTATATGTGCTTTGGCAACTGTTTACTGATTTTGATAAAACATGTAAGAAGAGAATCACACCAACCGGCATTACTGAGGGGGAAAGGTGTTTTGAACATGCAAAAAGGTGTTACTTAACTGAGGTCATGCCATTCTTTAAACTACTCAAAGAACATTTTGAAGGGCTGCAAACTGCCCTCAACACAGAAATAAAAGAAATGAAAGTAGTGTTTAAAGATATGGAAAATGAGGTGAATGAATATGCAATAGAACTTAAGAGTCGTGAGATTGAAAGAAAAAACATACTCATCGCTAATGACAACTTGATTGCTAAATGTATTGCACAAGATGTATTTTACACTGCTACTGATTCTGCATTGTCTGCTTGTCAATTTAATGAGTATGCTATTGCGTTAAATGTCACCCAGAATCGTGTTGTTGAGCTTGAGGGGGAGAATTTAAAATTGCTTGAAAAAATTCAAAATGATGACCATGATAATATGGTTAAACGTTTTTCAAAACTTGAAGTTGATTATCTAAATTTGCAAATGAAACATCAATATTAAATGAAAAACACAAAATATCAAATGACAAGACATCCTTGGATGCTCCTGAATTTGATACTTATTTTGAATTAAGCAAATGAGATGAGAAAATTCAAGCTCGCACGAACACGATTCGACTGCTGAGGGCCCAAATTGCCCAATTGAAATCCAACAAGTGTGATGTGTATGGCACCAATAAACCTTCGTCTTCAGATTCTCAGAATTTTCAATATCAAAACACCATAAATAAGTTACATCATGAAAATGAGTGTTATCGAGAAGAAAATTCTAAGGTCAAACAACATTTCAAAGAGTTATATGATTCTATAAAAGTTACAAGAAGCAATCACAATGATCAAATAACCTCTTTGACAAATGAAATTGAGAATCTTAAGGCTCAGGTGAAAGGTAAAATGCCATGCACCACTTGTAATTGTGATGCACCAAAGGCTGCTGCTAGTAAAAAGTATGATGTTGATGTTGGGCGTATTCCATTTAACCTTAGAAATAATAGCTTTGCCCATCAAACATATCTCGATCATCTTAGAGAGGGCCTTGACACACTTCGTGAGGTAGTTGAAGAGGATAGAACTGAAAAGCCACTTGATAGGGCAGTTGTTTATGCCTGTAAACTCACGAAAAGGATTCAGGAAAACTTAGAATATGCCATAGGCTCAGTTCCTAAGTTTAACAGCCATAGAGATAGATTTGTTGCATCATCATTCATTGTTAAGAACAAGCATGTAGCCTTTGATCTACCACCTAAAACATCAGAACCCAACACATCAATATCAGGAAGGCATGTGACAGAAAAACAAACTAATGTTCCATTCGATGCTTCTACAGGAGTAAAAAGTGACGCCCAAGCTAGTGGGTCAAGGTCTAGAGGAAATGTAAGAAAGGATAGGACTACGCCAGCTAAGAATGATCACTTGAAGAAAGTAGAAGCCCAACCTAGGAACAATAAGTTTGCAATGAGTAGGATGAATCGTGTTGATTCTAGTATCAAAAGTACTGTAATTAATTCGAATTCTAATGCTGTCTGTAAAACATGCGACAATTGTTTAATTTCTGCTAATCATGATGATTGTGTTGTGTCATTCTTGATGTCTTCTGCTTCACCCCATGTTAAGAATGTTAGGATAACTGAAACATGCAAGAAAGTTTGGAAAGCAACAGGAAAAACATTTGCTAGCGTAGGCTATCAATGAAGACCCACTGGAAGGAAATTCAATTTAGGAAAACAGTGCACATTTCCTAAAATGAATAAGCATAAAATTGTGAAGGTTAAGGAATGGAGACCAACTGGTAGAATCTTGCCCTTAGTGTCACAATGCCTTCCACCTAGGTCTTGTCCTGCCTCTAGTATAGTCTCCACTGTAAAGACAGTAGCATCTGCGAACTCTGTGGTTCCAGAATATGTGTGTGCTGACCAAACGGACCCCAATTGCACGTGGGGATCCACATTTTTCAGTTATCCATTGTTGTCTGGTTTCAAATGCAGGTCGTACAAATCGTCCTGTGGTATTTGGACTCAGGCTGCTCAAAACATATGACTGGGGATCGCTCGCGGCTCAAGAACTTCGTGAAAAAGTTTATCGGGACAGTTAGATTCGGGAACGACCACTTTGGTGCGATTATGGGTTATGGAGATTATGTGTTCGGTGACAGTGTAATCTCAAGGGTATATTATGTGGAAGGATTAGCACTACGCCAGAATGTGGATTTAGTCACACATGCTGTTTTTCGAACAGCCACACAGTCGCTTTTTTATGTGACTAAATGTACCAGAATAAAATAAACAGCCACACTTGATCCGACTTGTGTGACCATTTCGGAATTACATCCGAGGGTACAGCCACACATTTGAATATTTTCGTGACTATACGTATCTGGTAAAATTTTTTTTGATTTTTTAGTCACTTATAATTTGGGACGTGTGACGGATACAAATAAGGTTGAAACATTAGTCACACTATATATATACATATGTGACAAATATATGTCACGCAATTGAAAAGTGTGACCAAAATCCATATATGGTCACACGAAGTAATTGTGTATGTGGCTAAATCAAATGCTCAAGTTTGTCACACATTATTTAAGTGTGACTCCTAGTTTTTGTTGAAAATTTAGCCACATATGAATTTGAAATGTGTGACAACTGAAAAGTAAGTTTGAAGCATAGTCACGATATGCATTTAAAAGTGACAAATATATGTCACACACTTGAGATGTGTGACCACATGTCATATATGGTCACACTAAACAATAGGCATACATGATTAAGTGTGACCAAAATTCGATACAAATAGTCACGTAAGTTAATATGTGTGTCTAAAGTTAAGTGTGTGTTTGCCTGCCAATTCCTAATGTGTATGGTCACACTTAATTGTAGCACAATCATGTGACTATAGGCTATACAATAGTAACACCATACCACAAATGTGCATCTAAATTATGTTTATGGCCACATTATAAGGGTATTATATGTGACCAATACATTGAAAATAGTCACACTGTGAAATATTCATGTGACTAATATGTATAGCAAAATGTGAACTCATTTATCATTAACCTTGATATTGGTCACATTGAGTGTTTGTGTGACTAAATTCAAGATGTTACATATGGTCACATGAAGTATTTATTTAAGTGTCTAAATCATAGAGTCATATTTTGAGTTCAGACTGTTAGTCATGACTCTTCATTTAATTTGCCCCATTACAATGCTGGGATTTTATAGTCTATCTAGTTTAATGCAGTAGTATGTAAGTATGTTACTTGCCCCTAGCTGGAACCAGATTACTTGACTTTCTAAAGTCAATTTTCAACTTTATAATGAAGTAACATGTTACTAAAGTGCCTGCAAGTGCATATACATGATAAATGGAAACTGCAAATACAATAAAGCTTGACTGCAAGTGGACATATAACAGTGAAAACCGCAAAATTTTTCATTGCCATTGAAAAGCTTGACTTTTTTGAGTCAAAATCCATTACAACAGGCTAAATTACAGGAACAACTATTTAATACTAAAACAGCTATTCATCTAACATTACTAACTTTACAATACCAGCAGTAACCTTGCACTTAGCCTTGAGCAGCAGTCTTAACTTCAACCAGCAGGGTTAACTATTACACTAGCAGTCTTAATGCAGCATGACATGCTTCACTTGGATTTTCGTATAACAATACCTTCAATGTCGGTTCGATAGTAGTCACTTCGTGATTCGTTGCCCAAGTCTTCTTTATATACACGTGGCAATATTTTTTCATTTTGCTCGTGAATGACTGTACTAAACTCCTCATCGACTTCGTCATATGTATCTTTGTAATTCTTGGTAGGTGTTTTAAAGACAATGGACAAATTTTTCTGTACCTGGTCTTTCACATAAAACACTTGTGTTGCTTGTGACGCTAATATGAACGGATCATCCTTGTGGCCGAAAGTATTCAGGTCTACCAACGTATAACCAAGAGGATCATGTTTGACCCCATGAGTTTTGCGATTAGCCCAATCACATTTGAAAAGAGGAATTTGCCTGAAACGGTAATCTAGTACCCATATCTCTTGTAAAACCCCATAATAAGATGTTTTTTTTATGGTTGCAACTTCTTTTTTGGATATGTGCACATCTACTGACTCAAAATACACATTTCTTCACTTAAAACAGCATATGGTCACACTTATTAACACTTTTGGCCACTTTATGCTTAATTGTATGTGACTAAATACCCAAATCAAACATGCTTTGTATGACTAAATATTACAAAAGGCCACACAAACTAAGAATTCATGTGACCATTGGATGATCAATAGTCACACAAAATACACATTTCTTCACTTAAAACAGCATATGGTCACACTTATTAACACTTTTGGCCACTTTATGCTTAATTGTATGTGACTAAATACCCAAAACAAACATGCTTTGTGTGACTAAATATTACAAAAGGCCACACACACATAAAATTCATGTGGCCATTGGATGATCAATAGTCACACAAAATACACATTTTTTCACTTAAAACAGCATATGGTCACACTTATCAACACTTTTGGCCACTTTATGCTTAATTGTATGTGACTAAATAACCAAAACAAAGATGCTTTGTGTGACTAAATATTACAAAAGGCCACACACACATAAAATTCATGTGGCCATTGGATGATCAATAGTCACACAAAATACACATTTCTTCACTTAAAACAGCATATGGTCACACTTATTAACACTTTTGGCCACTTTATGCTTAATTGTATGTGACTATATACCGAAAACAAACATGCTTTGTGTGACTAAATATTACAAAAGGCCACACAAACTAAGAATTCATGTGACCATTGGATGATCAATAGTCACACAAAATACACATTTCTTCACTTAAAACAGCATATGGTCACACTTATTAACACTTTTGGCCACTTTATGCTTAATTGTATGTGACTAAATACCCAAAGCAAACATGCTTTGTGTGACTAAATATTACAAAAGGCCACACAAACTAAGAATTCATGTGACCATTGGATGATCAATAGTACACATTTCTCCACTTTAAATAGCATATGGTCACACTTATTAACACTTTTGGCCACTGTTTTTTAAATTGTATGTGACTAACTTGAAAAAAACAACACACGATGTGTGACTAAATCATCACAAACGTCACATTTATTATATTTTCGTGTGGCCATAGGATGGGAAATAGTCACACATACTGATGAATCCAACAAAACTTGTGCCTAATTAGTCACACATATTCGGGTTTTGGTCACTCTTTTTCGATGAAAACGGCCACAAACTAAACAATGTGACTATATGATACCTACGGTGGCGCGACTTTTTGTCACACACACCCAAAAAAACGTGTGTGACTATATGCATATAGTCACGCATTTCCAGTGTGACGATAGGCAGAATCTGTACCAGTGTAGGGCACAATCTGTTTTCTGTGGGTCAATTTTGCGATTCAGATCTGGAAGTGGCTTTCAGAAAACATACATGTTTCGTCAGAGAATTGGATGGTATAGATCTCCTCAAGGGCAGTCGAGGCACCAATCTATACACCATATCGATTGAAGAAGTGTTGAAATCCTCTCCCATATGCTTGCTTTCTAAAGCCTCTAAAACAAAATCATGGTTGTGGCATCGTCGTTTGAACCACTTGAACTTCGGTACCATAAATAATCTTTCCCGTAAAGATCTTGTTAGAGGGATGCCCAGACTAAAATATGAGAAAGATCATCTCTGCTCTACATGTCAACTGGGCAAAAGCAAGAAACAAACCCACAAGCCTAAAACCATTAACACCAACTTGGAAGTTCTTCATACCCTCCACATGGACTTGTGCGGTCCAATGAGAATACAAACCATAAATGGGAAGAAGTATGTTCTGGTGATAGTAGATGATTATTCTCGGTTCACATGGGTAAAGTTTTTGAGAACCAAGGATGAAACTCCAGAGGTTATCATTAAACTGATAAAACAGCTGCAAGTAAGGCTCGATAAAACTGTCAGAATCATCCGCACTGATAATGGTACTGAGTTTATTAATCAACAACTCCGCAATTTCTATGAAAGTATTGGCATCACGCATCAGAAAAGTATCCCTCGCACTCCTCAACAGAACGGTGTTGTCGAACGAAGGAACCGTACTCTGGTGGAAGCTGCAAGAACCATGCTTATATTTTCAAAGGCACCGATGTTTCTCTGGGCAGAGGCTATTGCAACAGCATGTTTCACCCAAAACCGATCTCTAATTCATCCTGTTCATGAAAAGACTCCCTACGAGTTAATTCATAACAAGAAACCAGATCTTTCCTTTCTCCGTGTGTTTGGCGCACTATGCTATCCGACTAATGATAGTCAAGACTTGGGAAAGTTAAGAGCTAAAGCAAACGTAGGTATTGTTGTTGGATATGCACCAGACAGTAAAGGGTATAGAATCTATAATAAGAGAACCCGTAAAATCATGGAAACCATTCACGTCACGTTCGATGAGCTAAGTGAGAAACTTGCTTCAGGTCAAATTAGTTCTGGACCCGATCTTAAACTTTTGACACCTGGACCCATTAGTTCAGGACTTGTACAGAATTCCACGCCTGCAGATTCTTTTGTACCACCTACATGTGAGGATTTGAAGAATGCCATCGTCTGAAATCCACACCTTCAAACTTTTCTAGCTTAGAAAAGTTAGCAGCTATTTGTCTCATAGCAGCAGCCATTGATTATCTCAAGAATAGTTTCTATTGATTGTTGGTATCTGTGTGTGTTGTAGTGCACCCAAACAGGGTAAAGATAATCAATTAAGGGTACCGGATATTCACTTGAAGTCGTGGTATCACTTTCCAATAGAAACTATTCGACCCTATGCCTGGGTTACACGAATATCTCTATGGGATAAAACCAAGTGATGTTCTTGTTCTAGGCACAAAGCAAGAACCGATTGTATTTTAGTGTTTAGGGTTTTATGTCGTGTCCTTCATGCCATGTGATGATCTCTATTTATAATAGAGTCTACTCAAAACCCTAGCCCATGGAATTATGTATAATTAACGGCCCATTAATTATCCATAATAGTTTCCATAATAGTAGGAGTCGGTGGTTATAACCAGCAGCAGAGTCTGATGCCTAGCAGCAGAGTCTATTGCCCATCAGCAGAGTTATTGTACTATCAGCAGCAACAAAGTACTGACAGCAGGAACAATAACACTATCAGCAGAATTGATATACTAGCAGCAGAGTTGTTCTGCATCAGCAGCAATAAAGCTATCAGCAGAAACAGATAATGCTATCAGCAGGAATGACAATGCTATCGGCAGGAACAGATAATGCTAACAGCAGAATCAACTGCATCAGCAGCATTGTCATTTATACTTAGCAGTACCTCTATTAAGCTAGCAGTACCTAGTTCTACTTCAGCAGTACTATGATGATGCTAGCAGTACCATCATAATAACTAGCAGCAGAACAACATAACCACATAATATGAGTCAGGGTGTTCATTGACCTGATGGGTGTATACTCCATACCTCCAAACCCATTACCAAGTATAAACTCATCCCTCAAGTGCACTAAATTTTCCAACAAAACAAACTGTATTGTCTGTGATCACTTGTGGAATGGGTCCCTGTCTAGGTGGAAGGATGGACCAGATTTATGCGACAAAAGAAGAAAGGTTATACATTTTACTATATTTTGAAATTTGAAACTCATTAAACGGTAGTTCATGGTTTAAGACTATTGCTAAATCAGTGAACTGTAAGTTGATAGCTTTAGACTCTTACTCTTACTATGCCAATGTGGCTGGTTGTTCCATTGAATGTTGTGGCTCGTTTTACCTGAGCCGGTGAAGCCACGGGTTCAGTTCACTTATGACCAGATAGTTCGTTAGTAAACAGGTCAAAACCTTTTAGTATTTCCATATCTAAACTAACCCGAGTTCTTACCAACCGAGCTATGATACAAGGTATTGGACTAATTTTGTGCCTAAACTGAAGTGATAGTGGTTTATTGGTTTGTGATAAAGCGGGTCCCTCTCTCCTATGTTGTCACATAGATTAGAGCAATAGGTGTGGTGACTAAGTCATCCCTCTTCATTCGGGCCCCACGGGTGCCACATCATCACAACACACCACAACTAACAACCCCCCCCCCTATTACAACACACCACAACTAACTCATTTGGGCCCCACCACTATTTTTTTTTTTCTTTTTTTTCTTTTTTAATCAAATACACAAATAAACTAAATTCATTTCATTAAATTAAAAATACATCACAATACATTTAAAAACAAAGTTCCGGTAGGAAAAAAATAAACGATACGGGAAATGAAATAACGATACAACGGCTACTAAGAAACAACTTATTATTAAAGAAACTAATTATCGGGCTGTTGTTGCTGTTGCTGAAATTCCTCCCATTGATTTATTTGCCAAACATGCTCGATGAGACATCGTTGAAGCGCTGCGTGTGTGCGTTTATCACGGAGTTCCTTCGACTTTTTTCATTGCACTTCGTATCGCTCGATCTACGATCATTGTAAATTTACTCGCGGACAAATATACATTTCACTAACTTCTGATATCGCAAAGTTTTGGTCTTTCAAAATCATGTTATGCAATATGATGCACGTGTACATGATTCTTCGTAGCTTGGATATAGCAAATGCACGCGCCGGTTGCGCAATGATATGCCAACGTCCTTGGAGGACACCAAAAGCTCTTTCGACATCTTTTCTAGCACTTTACTGTTTGGCTTTAAACACGGCATTCTTTTGGGTATGGGCAACCGTGAATGATTTGACAAAAGATGACCATTCGGGGTAAATACCGTCTGCTAGATAATACCCTTGCCTAAATGTACGTCCGCTAACTTCAAACGGAACCTCAGGGGTGATGTCATCAAGCAGGTCGTCGAATATTGGAGAATTATTCAAAACAGTAAGATCGTTATTCGCACCCGCTACCCCATAAAATGCATGCCAAATCCACAAATCATATGAAGCAACGGCTTCAAGTACTATGGTTGGATACTTCTTATCACCTCGGTGAAACTGGCCTTGCCATTCTTTAGGACAATTTTTCCATTCCCAGTGCATACAATCGATGCTTCCCAACATACCCGGTAACTTATGAACCACGTTATGAGCGTGGTACAAGTTACGAATGTCATTCTCATCCGGTTTTCTTAAAAACTCACTAGTATACAAATGGATTATACACATAGTAAAATGATCTAAACAATTGCGTGCACAATGTTCTTCCATTTGTAAATACTCATCAAATGCATCAGGTGTAATGCCGTACGCCAATTGGCGTAAGGCGCTTGTGCATTTCATAATAACACTGAAACTATTTATACCACGAGCATCGGGTCGGACTCTAAAAAAGTCAAAATGCCTAGGAAGATTATCATGAGTCTGGATATAGGTTTCAATACCTTGAACTATTTGTAAAAATAGTCTACGACTCATACGATACCGACGCTTAAAGTTTTCTTCAGTATATTTTGGGCTGTTGCCAAAATAATCCCGCAGTAGACGTGCCTCAGCAATTTCACGTTCCCGTGGAATGTATGCCCGTTTGCTATTTCCGGCTTCTTGTTGCTGTAACGCCTGCTCTTTCTCGAATTCTTGAATAATAAAATCGAGTTCATCAAGCTCTTGAAGATCATCATCGCCGGAATTAGATGTGTCACTTTTGGTTCTGCTCGGAAACATCGGAAACATCTTGGCAGTTTGGTTCTTTGGCTGCTTGGTATTTTTCTTAGTGTGTGTTTTTTATTTGTAAAAATGGATATCAAGTGATTGTATTTAAGGACAATAAGAAGGAAAAAAAAAAAGGATCCAACGTTTAAAAAAGAAAAGATAACGTTCATATTGTCAGAGTTTTGGTTCGTCGTGTGCACGACGGATGAATCACGGCGGATGACGGTGAGCTTCACCGGTGTGGCGGCGAGCCACGGCGAAATGCCACGTAGGCGGACGGCGAAAGATGGCGAGATCCACACCTACTGGTCTTA